>JALBCY010000093.1:0-60040 GCA_023079485.1 Archilochus colubris
AAATGGGGGGGTAAAATGGGGGGGGAAAAAGTGGGGTGGAAAATGGGGGGGGAAAAAGGGGGGGAAATAAGGGGGGGGAATAAAGGGATAAAATGGGGGGGTAAAAAATGGGGTAAAAATGGGGGGGGAAAAACGGGGGGGGAATAATGGGGGAAATGGGGGGGAATAAAAATGGGGGGGAAATGGGGAAAAATGGGGGGGAAAAAATGAGGGGGGGAAATGGGGGGGAAATAAGGGGGGAGAAAAAGGGGGTAAAATGGGGAATGGGAATAAAAATGGGGGAACTGGGGGGGAAATGGGGGGAAAAAGGGATAAAATGGGGGTAAAAAGTGGGGGATAAATGGGGGGGGAAAATAATGGGGGGGAATATTGGGGGAAATGGGGGGGGAAATAAAATGGGGGGGGAATGGGGGTAAAAATGGGGGGGGATAGGGGGGAAATGGGGGGAAAAATGGGGTAAAAATGGGGGGGAAATGGGGATAAAAATGGGGGGAAAAATAGGGGAAAAAAGGGGGGAAATGGGGAAATGGGGGGGGGGAAATAAGGGGGAAATGGGGGATAAAATGGGGGTAAAAAGTGGGGTGAAAATGGGGGAATAAAAATAAAATGGGGGAAAAATAATGGGGGAAATAGGGGAAATGGGGAGAATAAAGGGGGTAAAATGGGGGAAATGGGATTAAAAATGGGGGAATAATGGGGGGGGGAATAAGGGGGGGAATAAAGGGATAAAATGGGGGGGTCAAAAATGGGGGTAAAAATGGGGGGGGATAAAATGGGGGGGGATGGGGATTAAAATGGGGGGGGAATAATGGTGGGGGGGAAATAAGGGGGGGAAATGGGATTAAAAATGGGGGGGGGAATGGGGATAAAAATGGGGGGGGATAAAAATAGGGGGAAAAGGGGGGGTAAAAATGGGGGGGGGAAAATAATGGGGGGGGAATATTGGGGGGAAATGGGGGAAAATGGGGGGGGAAATAAAAATGGGGGGGAAATGGGGATAAAAATGGGGGGGGCAAAAATAATGGGGGGGAAATGGGGGGGTAAAAAGTGGGGTAAAAATGGGGGGGGAAATGGGGATAAAAATGGGGGGGGGATAAAAAAATTGGGGGTAAAAATAAGGGGGGGGGGAAATAAATGGGGGTAAAGGGTCTGGGGGCAGAGAGTGAGGGAGACCCTCCCAGTTGAGACACACTCCAGTTTACAGTCCTTGGGGGAGGGGGTCAGAAGAGTGGGGGCTCATTGGGGTTAGCTGGGGGGGTTATTGGGGGGGGGTCTTATTGGGGGGAGGGGGGGCTTATTGGGGGGGGTCTTCATCCTGTGGGTCCTCAGCTCCTGGGGGGTCCTGAGCCCCCCCCCCAAATAAACCCCCCCCCCATTGAACCCCAATAAACCACACGGAGCACGGAGGGACTTGGGGGGGTTATTGGGGGGGGGTGGTTTATTGGGGGGGGGGTCTTCGTCCTGTGGATCCTCAGCTCCTGGGGGGTCCTGAGCCCCCCCCCAGAACTCCAGCAGCTCCTGGATGACTGAGACCCCCCCCCAAATAAACCCCCCCCCCCAATTGAACCCCAATAAACCACACGGAGCCCGGAGGGACTTGGGGGGTTATTGGGGGGGGGTCTTATTGGGGGGGGGGGGTCTTCATCCTGTGGATCCTCAGCTCCTGGGTCCTGAGCCCTCCATGAACCCCATTAACCCCAATAAACCACACGGAGCCCGGAGGGACTTGGGGGGTTTATTGGGGGGGGGTCTTGGGGGGGTGTTATTGGGGGGGGGTCTTCGTCCTGTGGATCCTCAGCTCCTGGGGGGTCCTGAGCCCCCCCCCAGAACTCCAGCAGCTCCTGGATGACTGAGACCCCCCCCCAAATAAACCCCCCCCCCATTGAACCCCAATAAACCACACGGAGCCTGGAGGGACTTGGGGGGGTTATTGGGGGGGGTCTTATTGGGGGGGGGTCTTGGGGTCTATTGGGGTGGGGGGGGGTTATTGGGGGGGGGTCTTCGTCCTGTGGGTCCTCAGCTCCTGGGGGTCCTGAGCCCCCCCCCTCCACTCCAAAGCCCCAACCCCCAAATTGAACCCCAATAAACCACAGGAGCCGGAGGGACTTGGGGGTTATTGGGGGCCTTTGGGGAGGGGTTTAGGGTCTGTCCTGTGGATCCTCAGCTCCGGGGGTCCTGCCTCCCAGAGCCCCCCAATTGAACCCCAATAAACCACACGGAGCCTGGAGGTTCTGGGGGTTATTGGGGGCTATTGGGGGTTGGGGGTGTTATTGGGGGTCTTCATCCTGTGGGTCCTCAGCTCCTGGGGGAAATGAGCCCCCCCATTGAACCCCAATAAACCACGGAGCCCGGAGGACTTGGGGGCTTATTGGGGGAGCATTGGGGGGAGCTTGGGGGAGGGGGTTTATTGGGGGTCTTCGTCCTGTGGATCCTCAGCTCCTGGGGTCCTGAACCCCCAAAGACCCCCATTGAACCCCAATAAACCACACGGAGCCTGAGGGACTTGGGGGTTATGGGCTGGGGGGTGTTATTGGGGGGGTCTTCGTCCTGTGGGTCCTCAGCTCCTGGTCCTGAGCCCCTCCCATGAGAACCCCCCAAATTGAACCCCAATAAACCACACGGAGCCCGGAGGGACTTGGGGGGGATGGGGTGGCTTATTGGGGGCCCGTCCTGTGGGTCCTCAGCTCCTGGGGGGTCCTGAGCCCCCCCCCAGAACTCCAGCAGCTCCTGATGACTGAGACCCCCCCCATAAACCCCCATTGAACCCCAATAAACCACACGGAGCCCGGAGGGACTTGGGGGTTGGGGGGGGGTCTTATTGGGGGAGGGGCTTATGGGGGCTTATTGAGGGGGGGTCTTCATCCTGTGGATCCTCAGCTCCTGGGGGGTCCTGAGCCCCCCCCTCCATGAGGCCCCCCCCCAAATTGAACCCCAATAAACCACACGGAGCCTGGAGGGACTTGGGGGGGTTATTGGGGGGGGGTCTTTTGGGGGGGGGGTGTTATTGGGGGGGGGTGTCTCTGTCCTGTGGGTCCTCAGCTCCTGGGGGGTCCTGAGCCCCCAGACTCCCACTCCAATGACTGAGACCCCAACAACCCCCCCATTGAACCCCAATAAACCACACGGAGCCCGGAGGGACTTGGGGGGTTATTGGGGGCTGGGGGGTTGTTGGGGTCTATTGGGGGAGGGGTGTTTATGTTCTCCTGTGGCTTCAGCTCCTGGGGGGTCCTGAGCCCCCCAACTCCAGCAGCCCCCCCCCCAAACTGAACCCCAATAAACCACAGGGAGCCTGGAGGGACTTGGGGGGGTTATTGGGGGGGGGTCTTATTGGGGGGAGGGGGGGCTTATTGGGGGGGGTCTTCATCCTGTGGGTCCTCAGCTCCTGGGGGGTCCTGAGCCCCCCCCCCAAATAAACCCCCCCCCCATTGAACCCCAATAAACCACACGGAGCACGGAGGGACTTGGGGGGGTTATTGGGGGGGGGTGGTTTATTGGGGGGGGGGTCTTCGTCCTGTGGATCTTCAGCTCCTGGGGGGTCCTGAGCCCCCCCCCAGAACTCCAGCAGCTCCTGGATGACTGAGACCCCCCCCCAAATAAACCCCCCCCCCATTGAACCCCAATAAACCACACGGAGCCTGGAGGGACTTGGGGGGGGTTATTGGGGGGGGGGCTTATTGGGGGGGGTTTATTGGGGGGGTGGTCTATGGGGGGCTCTCATCCTGTGGATCCTCAGCTCCTGGGGGTCCTGAGCCCCCATGAGCCCCCAAACTGAACCCCAATAAACCACACGGAGCCTGGAGGGACTTGGGGGGGTTATTGGGGGGGGGGTCTTATTGGGGGGGGTGTTTTGGGGGGGTCTTGGGGTGCTTTGGGGTCTCAGAAGTGAGCGGTGACGCGATCGATCTCCAGGAGATCCTCGAGAATCTGGGGGGGGGAAAGGGGGAGTTGGGGGGGGCCATGGGGCTGCCCCATAGCACAGACCCAGAGCTCTGCCCCACACCCTGCCCCATAGCACAGAGCCATGGAAAACCCCACACCCAGCCCCATAGCTCTGCCCCATAGCTCACCCCACACCCAGCCCCACAGCCCCCCCATAACACAGCCCCATAGCTCACCCTACACCCAGCCCCATAGCAGCCCCATAGCTCGCCCCATGGCCAGCCCCATAGCTCTGCCCCATAGCCCCCCCACAGCTCACCCCACAGCCCCCCCATGGCCAGCCCCATAGCTCAACCCACACCCAGCCCCAGAGCCCCCCATGGCCAGCCCCACAGCTCTGCCCCATAGCAGCCCCACAGTCCCCCCATAGCCAGCCCCATAGCTCTGCCCCATAGACAGCCCCACAGCTCACCCCACACGTCAGCCCCCCATGGCCTGCCCCACATCTCTGCCCCATAGCTCACCCCATAGCAGCCCCATAGCTCTGCCCCATAGCTCAGCCCCACAGCTCACCCCATAGCTCTGCCCCATAGCTCACCCCATAGCTCAGCCCCACAGCTCTGCCCCATAGCTCGCCCCATAGCTCACCCCACACCCAGCCCCATAGCTCTGCCCCACAGCTCTACCCCATAGCCCCCCCATAGCTCTGCCCCATAGCTCACCCCACAGCTCTGCCCCATAGCTATGCCCCATAGCTCACCCCACACCCAGCCCCACAGCTCTGCCCCATAGCTCTGCCCCACACCCAGCCCCACAGCTCTGCCCCATAGCTCACCCCACACCCAGCCCCACAGCTCTGCCCCATAGCTCGCCCCATAGCTCACCCCACACCCAGCCCCACAGCTCTGCCCCACAGCTCACCCCATAGCTCTGCCCCATAGCTCTGCCCCACACCCCAGCCCCACACCTCTGCCCCATAGCTCGCCCCATAGCTCACCCCACACCTCAGCCCCACAGCCCCCTCCACAGCAGCCCCCAGCTCTGCCCCATAGCTCACCCCACAGCTCTGCCCCACATCTCTGCCCCATAGCCCCCCCATAACTCTTCCCCATAGCTCACCCCACACCCTGCCCTATAGCTCAGCCCCACACCCCAGCC
This sequence comes from Archilochus colubris, assembly GCA_023079485.1. Lineage (NCBI taxonomy): Eukaryota > Metazoa > Chordata > Aves > Apodiformes > Trochilidae > Archilochus > Archilochus colubris. Next base: position 5,038 of record JALBCY010000093.1, read on the forward strand.
TCACAGCTCTGCCCCATAGCTCACCCCACACCCAGCCCCATAGCTCTGCCCTATAGCTCAGCCCCACACCCAGCCCCATAGCTCACCCCACAGCTCGCCCCACAGCTCACCCCATAGCTCACCCCATAGCTCACCCCATAGCTCACCCCATAGCTCACCCCACACCCAGCCCCATAGCTCACCCCACAGCTCGCCCCACAGCTCGCCCCACAGCTCACCCCACAGCTCACCCCATAGCTCACCCCATAGCTCACCCCACACCCAGCCCCATAGCTCACCCCACAGCTCAGCCCCACAGCCCCCCCATAACTCTGCCCCATAGCTCACCCCACACCCAGCCCCACAGCTCACCCCATAGCTCTGCCCCATAGCTCTGCCCCACACCCTGCCCCACAGCTCTGCCCCATAGCTCACCCCACACCCAGCCCCACACCCAGCCCCATAGCTCACCCCACAGCTCTGCCCCATAGCTCCCCCATAACTCTGCCCCATAGCTCACCCCACACCCTGCCCTATAGCTCAGCCCCACACCCAGCCCCATAGCTCGCCCCATAACTCTGCCCCACAGCTCATCCCCATAGCTCACCCCACACCCAGCCCCACAGCTCTGCCCCATAGCTCAGCCCCACAGCTGCCCCATAGCTCAGCCCCACACCCCAGCCCCACAGCTCTGCCCCATAGCTCAGCCCCACAGCTCTGCCCTATAGCTCACCCCACACCCAGCCCCACAGCTCTGCCCCATAGCCCACCCCACACCCTGCCCCATAGCCCCCCCACAGCTCTGCCCCATAGCTCTGCCCCACACCTCACCCCACACCCTGCCCCACCCCCCCCCTCCCCCCTCACTATTTCCGGGGTGGTTCCGATCTTCCGGGCCAGTTCCGCCCGTTCCATGGTGCTGAGGAACTGGAACCGCCCCAGCAGTTCCCCGTCCAGAACGTTCCGCACCGCGTTCTGCAGCGCCCGCCGCTCCGCCTGCAGCAGCCTGCCGTTAATTAACCACACCGCTAATTAGCGGGGGTGCTCATTAAGGGGGGGGTAATTAGGGGGGGGTTAGTAATTAGGGGGGGGGGGAACTAAAAGGGGGGGTGAATGGGAGGGAGCGCGGGGTGGGGGGGACCTTTTTGGTGGGACACAGCCTGGGGGGGGGGGGGAATGGGCTAATTAATGAGGTTAATTAACCACAGCCTTAATTAGGGGGGGTAATTAGGGGGGTTAGTAATTAGGGGAGGAACTAAAGGGGAGGGAGCGATAGGTGGGGGGAACTTTTTGGTGGGACACAGCCTGGGGGGGTGGGATAATTAATGAGGTTAATTAACCACCTTAATTAGGGGGCTGCTCATTAAGGGGGGGTAATTAGGGGGGTTAGTAATTAGGGGGGGGGCACTTAAATGGGAGGGAGTGAGGGGTGGGGGGAACTTTTTGGTGGGACACAGCCTGGGGGGGGGTAATTAGTGAGGTGATTAATTAGAGGGTGATTAATTAGGGGTAATTGGCTAGCTGGGAATTAATTGGGGGTAATTAATTGGGGGGGGTTTGATTAGTTGGGGAGAGGATCGATTAGGGGAGGATTAATTAAGGGGGTGATTAATTAAGGGGGTAATTAAGGAGGTGGTTAATTAAGGAGGTGGTTAATTAGGGGTCATTTATCGAGGGTAATTGGCAGGTAATTAATCAGAGTTAATTAATTGGGGGGGTTTTGGGGGGAGGATTAAATGGGGAGAGGATTAATTAGGGGAGGATTCATTAAGGAGGTGATTAATTAGGGTAATTATCGAGGGTAATTGGCAGGTGATTAATTAATGGGTGATTAATTGGCGGGTAATTAATTGGGGGGGTTGATTAATTGGGGAGAGGATCGATTAGGGGAGGATTAATGAAGGAGGTGATTAATTAGGGGTAATTAATTTATCGAGGGTAATTGGCAGGTGATTAATTAGTGGGTAATTAATCGGGGGGGGTAATTAATTGGGGGGGAATCCTTTGCTGGGAGGCAGCCTGGGGGATTAATTAATTAATTGGGGGGTTAATTAAGGGGCGATTAATAAAAGTGATTAATTAATGTGATTCATTAAGGTGATTCATTAACGAGAGGCACTTAATTAGGGGGGGAATTAATGGGGGGATTCATTAATGAGGGGGGTGATTAGGGGATTGATTAATTAATTAGTGATGGGAGGGGGGGGAGGGGCGGTTCTGGGGGGTTCTGGGTCGGTTCCGGATTGGTTCTGGGTCAGTGGGTTCTGGGTTGGTTCTAGGTGAGTTCTGGGTGGGTTCTGGTCAGGTTCTGGTCGGGTTCTGGGTCTGTTCTGGGGTGGTTCTGGATCGGTTCTGGGTCAGTGGGTTCTGGGCCGGTTCTAGGTGGGTTCTGGGTTGGTTCTGGTCGGGTTCTGGGCAAGTTCTGGGGTGGTTCTGGGTGGGTTCTGGGTCAGTGAGTTCTGGGTGGGTTCTGGTCAGGTTCTGATCAGGTTCTGAGTGGGCTTGGGGGGGTTCTGAGTGGGTTCTGGGTCAGTGGGTTCTGGGCCGGTTCTAGGTAGGTTCTGGGTTGGTTCTGGTCAGGTTCTGAGTCAGTTCTAGATCGGTTCTGGATCGGGTTTGGGTCAGTGAGTTCTGGGTTGGTTCTGAGTGGGTTCAGGGGGGGTTCTGGGTCAGTGCTGAGTGGGTCAGTTCTGAGTGGGTTCTGGGTCGGTTCTAGGTGAGTTCTGGGTGGGTTCTGGGCAAGTTCTGGGGTGGTTCTGGGTGGGTTCTGGGTCAGTGAGTTCTGGGTGGGTTCTGGGTTGGTTCTGGTCAGGTTCTGAGTGGGCTTGGGGGGGTTCTGAGTGGGTTCTGGGTCAGTGGGTTCTGGGCCGGTTCTAGGTGGGTTCGGGGTCGGTTCTGGTCGGGTTCTGGGCAAGTTCTGGGGTGATTCTGGGTGGGTTCTGGGTCAGTGGGTTCTGGGTGGGTTCTGGGCAGGTTCTGGTCAGGTTCTGAGTGGGCTTGGGGGGGTTCTGAGTGGGTTCTGGGTCGGTTCTAGGTAGGTTCTGGGCGGGTTCTGAGTCGGTTCTAGATCGGTTCTGGATCGGGTTTGGGTCAGTGAGTTCTGGGTGGGTTCTGGGTTGGTCCTGAGTGGGCTCAGGGGGGGTTCTGGGTCAGTGCTGAGTGGGTCAGTTCTGGGGTGGTTCTGAGTGGGTTCTGGGTCGGTCCTGGATCAGTGAGTTCTGGGGGGGTTCTGGGTTGGTTCTGGTCAGGTTCTGGGTGGGTTCTGGTCGGGGTTCTGAGTGGGTTCTGGGTCAGTGAGTTCTGGGTGGGTTCTGGTCAGGTTCTGGATAGGTTCTGGGTCAGTTCTGGTCAGGTTCTGAGTGGGTTCTGGGTCAGTGGGTTCTGGGCTGGTTCTAGGTGGGTTCTGGGTTGGTTCTGGTCAGGTTCTGAGTCAGTTCTAGATCGGTTCTGGATCGGGTTTGGGTCAGTGAGTTCTGGGTGGGTTCTGGGTTGGTCCTGAGTGGGTTCAGGGGGGGTTCTGGGTCAGTGCTTAGTCGGTCAGTTCTGGGGTGGTTCTGAGTGGGTTCTGGGTCAGTGGGTTCTGGGTCGGTTCTAGATGGGTTCTGGGCAAGTTCTGGGCGGGTTCTGAGTGGGTTCTGGATCGGTTCTGGGTCAGTGGGTTCTGGGTTGGTTCTGGATAGGTTCTGGTTGGGTTCTGGGGTGATTCTGAGTGGGTTCTGGGTCAGTGGGTTCTGGGCTGGTTCTAGGTGGGTTCTGGGTTGGTTCTGGTCAGGTTCTGAGTCAGTTCTAGATCGGTTCTGGAGCGGGTTTGGGTCAGTGAGTTCTGGCTGGGTTCTGGGTTGGTTCTGAGTGGGTTCAGGAGGGGTTCTGGGTCAGTGCTGAGTGGGTCAGTTCTGGGGTGGTTCTGGGTCTGTTCTGGGGTGGTTCTGGGTGGGTTCTGGATCGGTTCTGGGTCAGTGAGTTCTGGGGGGGTTCTGGGTTGGTTCTGGATAGGTTCTGGGTGGGTTCTGGTCGGGGTTCTGAGTGGGTTCTGGGTCAGTGGGTTCTGGGTCGGTTCTGGTCAGGTTCTGGGCGGGTTCTGGGCAAGTTCTGGGGTGGTTCTGGGTGGGTTCTGGGTCAGTGGGTTCTGGGTGGGTTCTGAGTGGGTTCAGGGGGGGTTCTGGGTCAGTGCTGAGTGGGTCAGTTCTGGGCAAGTTCTGGGAGGGTTCTGAGTGGGTTCTGGGTCGGTTCTGGTCAGGTTCTGGGTCAGTTCTGGATGGGCCAGTTCTGGGGGGGTTCTGTGTCTGTTTGGAGTGGATTCTGGGGGGGTTCTGGGCAGGTTCTGAGGGGTTCTGGGTCAGTTGTGGGGTGGTTCTGGGTCAGTTCTGGGCAGGCTCTGGGCAGGTTCTGGGTCGGTTCTGGGGTGGTTCTGGGTCACTTCTGGGTTGGTCAGTTCTGGGCAGGTTCTGAGGGGGTTCTGGGGTGGTTCTGGTGTGGTTCTGGGGGTGGTTCTGGGTCAGTTCCAGGGGGGTTCTGGGTGGGGTTCTGGGGTGGTTCTGGGTGGGTCGGTTCTGGGTCAGTTCTGGGCAGGTTTTGAGGGCCTGGGGGGGGAGGTTCTGGGTCTGTTCTGGGGTGGTTCTGGTTGGTTCTGGGGGTGGTTCTGGTGTGGTTCTGGGGTGGTTCTGGGTGGGTCAGTTCTGGGGTGGTTCTGGGCAGGTTCTGGGGGCTCCTGGGGGTGGTTCTGGGTCGGTTCTGGGGTGGTTCTGGGGTGGTTCTGGGTGGATCAGTTCTGGGGGTGGTTCTGGGTTGGTTCTGGGGTGGTTCTGGGGGTGGTTCTGGGGTGGTTCTGGAAGTAGTTCTGGGTTGGTTCTGGTGTGGTCCTGGGGGTGGTTCTGGGTCAGTTCTGGGCAAGTTCTGGTGGGGTTCTGGGTCACTTCTGGGTTGGTCAGTTCTGGGCAGGTTCTGAGGGGGTTCTGGGGTGGTTCTGGGTGGGTCGGTTCTGGGTCAGTTCTGGGCAGGTTTTGAGTGGGCCTGGGGGGGGGACGGTTCTGGGTCTGTTCTGGGGTCAGTTCTGGTTGGTTCTGGGGGTGGTTCTGGGGTGGTTCTGGGTGGGTCAGTTCTGGGCAGGCTCTGGGCAGGTTCTGGGGGATCCTGGGGGTGGTTCTGGGTCGGTTCTGGGGGTGTTTCTGGGGGTGGTTATGGGGTGGTTCTGGGTGGGTCAGTTCTGGGGGTGGTTCTGGGTTGGTTCTGGGTCGGTTCTGGGGTGGTTCTGGGGGTGGTTCTGGGGTGGTTCTGGGGTAGTTCTGGGTTGGTTCTGGTGTGGTCCTGGGGGTGGTTCTGGGTCAGTTCTGGGCAAGTTCTGGTGGGGTTCTGGGTCACTTCTGGGTGGGTCAGTTCTGGGCAGGTTCTGAGGGGGTTCTGGGGTGGTTCTGGGTCAGTTCTGGTGTGGTTCTGGGTGGGGTTCTGGGTCAGTTCTGGGTGGGTCAGTTCTGGGTCAGTTCTGGGTCACTTCTAGGCAGGTTTTGAGTGGGTTTGGGGGGAATGGAGGGTTCTGGGGGTGGTTCTGAGTGGGTTCTGGGTCGGTTCTGGGTCGGTTCTGGTTCGGTACCGGAAGGCCCGTGGGTTGAGGCCCGCGTGCTGGGGCAGAGCCCCCCCCAGGGCGTTCTGCAGCATGAGGAGGCGGCGGTACGGCTTCTCCTGCATCGGAACCAGCAGCCCAACAGAACCGTCCAGAGTCGCTGCGGGGGGACGGGGGGGACACAGGGGATGGGGGGGGGACAGGGGGGACAAGGGGACAAGGGGGACACAAGGGATGGGGGGGGAGAGGGGGACGGGGGGGGACAGGGGATGGGGGGGACAGGGGGGACAGCAAGGGACAGGGGGGGACAGGAGGGGACATGGGGGACAAGGGGACATGGGGGACACCAAGGGACAGGAGGGGACAAGGGGGGACACCAGGGGACGGGGGGGGACACAGGGGATGGGGGACAAGAGGGGGAATAGGGGGGATGGGGGGGGACAGGGACAAGGGGGGGGACACGGGGGGACAGGGGATGGGTGGGACAGGGGGGACAAGGGGGGACAGGAGGGGCAGGGGGGGACACAGGGGATAGAGGGGGGACAGGGGACACCAGGGGACAGGGGGGGGACGGGGGGGACACCAGGGGACATGGGGGGGACAGGGGATGGGGGGGGACAGGGGGGACATAGGGACAGGGGGGGACAGGGAGGGACATGGGGGGGGAATAGAGGGGACAGGGGTCATGGGAGATGGGGGGGGAATAGGGGGGACACAGGGGACACAAGGGACATGGGATAGAGGGGGGACAGAGGGGGGACAGGTGACACCAGGAGACGGGGGGGAACAGGGGGGACAGGGGGGGGACAGGGGACAGCAAAGGGGACATGGGGGACATGGGGGGACAGGAGGGGAATAGGGGGGAGACAGGGGATAGAGGGGACAGGAGGGGACACCAGGGGACAGGGGGGACAGGGGGGGAATAGGAGGGGACATGGGGGGGACAGGGGACAGGGGGGGGGCAGAGGGGACAGGAGGGGCAGGGGGGAATAGGGGGGACAGGGGACACCAGGGGGACAGGGGGGGGGACAGGGGAGAAGAGGGGACACCAAGGGACAGGAGGGGGGACAGGGGAGACAGCAGAGGGGACAGGGGGGACATCAGGGGGGAAAGGAGGGGGAATGGGGGACACCAGGGGGACACCAAGGGGACAGAGGGGACAGCAGAGGGGAAAGGGGACAGCAGGGGACACCAAGTGACAGCAGTGGGGACAGGAGGGGACACCAGGAGACAGGGGGGACATCAGGGGGGACAGCAAAAGGGACAGGGGACAGCAGAGGGGACAGTGGGGGACAGGGGGGACAGAGGAAAGCAGAAGGGACAGCAAGGGACAGGAGACACAGGGGACAGAGGGGACAGGGGACAGCAAAGGGGACAGTGGGGGACAGGGGTTCGGGGTCATCCCCAGGTCCCATTGTCCCCAGGTCCCATATCCCGAATGTCCCCGTTGTCCCCCCTGTCCCCATTGTCCCTGTGATGTCCCCAGGGTGTCCCCATTGTCCCTGAGGTGTCCCCATGGTGTCCCAGTGTTCCTGTGATGTCCCCATTGTCCCTTGATGTTCCCCTGGTGTCCCCATTGTCCTCCCTGTCCCCATTGTCCCCATGGTGTCCCATGGTGTCCCCATTGTCCCCGTGGTGTCCCGTGGTGTCCCCATTGTCCCCATGGTGTCCCCATGGTGTCCCCATTGATCCCCTGGTGTCCCCATGGTGTCCTCACTGTCCCTGTAGTGTCCCCATTGTCCTTATTGTCCCCTTTGTCCCCCGGTGTCCCCAATGTCCCCCCTGTCCCCATTGTCCCTGTGATGTCCCCATTGTCTCCCGGGGTTCCTGTGATGTCCCCATTGTCCCCTGGTGTCCCCACTGTCCCCCCCTGTCCCCATGATGTCCCCATTGCCCCCCCTGTCCCCATTGTCCCCTGGTGTCCCCATTGTCCCCTGGTGTCCCTATTGTCCCCATTGTTCCCCTGGTGTCCCCATGGTGTCCCCACTGTCCCTGTAGTGTCCCCATTGTCCTTATTGTCCCCTTTGTCCCCGTGGTGTCCCCATTGTCCCCATGGTGTCCCCCTGGTGTCCCCATTGCCCCCCCTGTCCCCATTGTCCCTGTGATGTCCCCACTGTCCCCCACTGTCCCCGGTGTCCCCGTGATGTCCCCATTGTCCCTGTGGTGTCCCCATTGTCCCTGTAGTGTACCCAATGTCCCCATGGTGTCCCCCTGATGTCCCCATTGTCCCCTGGTGTCCCCTGGTGTCCCCATTGTCCCTGTGGTGTCCCCATGGTGTCCCATGGTGTCCCCATTGTCCTCCCTGTCCCCATTGTCCCCCAGTGTTCCTGTGGTGTCCCCATTGTCCCCTGATGTTCCCCTGGTGTCCCCATTGTCCCCTGGTGTCCCCATTGTCCCCACTGTCCCCGTGGTGTCCCCATTGTCCCCTGGTGTCCCCCTGGTGTCCCCACTGTCCCTGTAGTGTCCCCATTGTCCTTATTGTCCCCTTTGTCCCCCTGTGTCCCCAATGTCCCCATGGTGTCCCCCTGATGTCCCCATTGCCCCCCCTGTCCCCATTGTCCCTGTGATGTCCCCATTGTCTCCCGGGGTTCCTGTGATGTCCCCATTGTCCCCTGATGTCCCCATTGTCCCCATGATGTCCCCATTGTCCCTGGTGTCCCCATTGTCCCCATGATGTCCCCATTGTCCCCGGTGTCCCCGTACCGAACCAGGTGATGTGTTTGCTGTCCCAGGCGCTGCGCCTCGGGTCGGTTCCGGTTCTGCAGGGAGTTCTCCAGAAGGTGTTGATGTGGGCACCAACGTGGAAATCCGCCCGGCGCAGGAGCCGCAGCCCCCCGAAGCTTTCCTTGGCTGGGGACTGGGTCAGAACCAAGCAGGACCCAACAGAACCCAACCCAACCCAACAGGACCCAGCAGAACCCAACCCAACCCAACAGAACCCAACCCAACCCAACAGGACCCAACAGAACCCAACAGAACCCAAGAGAACCCAACAGGACCCAACACAACCCAACCCAACACAACCCAACCCAACCCAACAGAACCCAACAGGACCCAACAGAACCCAAGAGAACCCAACAGGACCCAACACAACCCAACCCAATAGAACCCAACAGGACTCAACAGAACCCAACAGAACCCAACAGACCCAACACAACACAACCCAACACAACCCAACCCAACCCAACAGAACCCAACAGGACTCAACAGGATCCAACAGAACCCAAGAGAACCCACCAGACCCAACACTCCACAGAACCCAACAGGACCAATCAGAACCCAAGAGGACCCAACAGGACCCAGCAGAACCCAACCCAACCCAACAGAACCCAACCCAACAGGACCCAGCAGGACCCAGCAGAACCCAACAGAACCCAATCTAACCCAACAGAACCCAACAGAACCCAACAGAACCCAACAGAACCCAACAGAACCTAACAGGACCCAACAGGACCCAACAGGACCCAACAGAACCCAACCCAACCCAACAGAACCCAACCCAACAGGACCCAGCAGGACCCAACAGAACCCAACAGGACCCAGCAGAACCCAACAGGACCCAACAGAACCCAACAGAACCCAACAGGACCCAACAGAACCCAACAGGACTCAACAGAACCCAACAGAACCCAAGAGAACCCAGCAGGACCCAACCCAACTCAACAGAACCCAACAGGACCAATCAGAACCCAAGAGGACCCAACAGAACCCAACGGGACCCAACAGAACCCAACAGGACCCAGCAGAACCCAACAGAACCCAACCCAACCCAACAGAACCCAACCCAAGAGGACCCAACAGAACCCAACAGAACCCAGCAGGACCCAACAGGACCCAACCCAACAGAACCCAACCCAACCCAACAGAACCCAACCCAACCCAAGAGAACCCAGCAGGACCCAACAAAACTCAACAGAACCCAACAGGACCAATCAGAACCCAAGAGGACCCAACAGAACCCAACGGGACCCAACAGAACCCAACAGGACCCAGCAGAACCCAACGGAACCCAACCCAACCCAACAGAACCCAATAGGACTCAACAGAACCCTACAGAACCCAACAGGACCCACAGGACCCAACAGAACCCGAAAGGACCCAACAGAACCCAGCAGAACCCAGCAGGACCCAACAGAACCCCACAGAACCCAAAAGGACCCAACAGAACCCAACAGGACCCAACAGGACCCAACAGAACCCAACAGAACCAAACAGGACCCAACAGAACCCAAGAGAACCAAACAGAACCCAACACAACCCAATCCAACCCAAAAGAACCCAACCCAACCCAGCAGGACCCAACAGAACCCAGCAGAACCCAACAGGACCCAACAGAACCCAACAGAACCCAACAGGACCCAACAGAACCCAACAGGACCCAGCAGAACGCAGCAGAACCCAACAGAACCCAACAGAATCCAGCAGAACCCAACAGAACCCAACAGGACCCAACAGAACCCAACAGAACCCCATCTAACCCAACAGAACCCAGCAGGACCCAACCCAACCCAACAGACCCAAACCCAAATGCACAGAACCCAAAAGGACCCAACCCAACCCAACAGAACCCAACAGAACCCAGCAGAACCCAACAGGACCCAAAAGGACCCAACAGAACCCAACAGAACCCAACAGGACCCAATCCAACCCAACCCAGCAGAACCCAACAAAACCAAACCCAACCCAACCCAACAGGACCCAACAGGACCCAAAAGGACCCAACCGAACCCAACAGGACCCAGCAGAACCCACCAGAACCCAACCCAACCCATCAGAACCCCCAGAACCGCCCAGCCCCCCGCTCACCCTCAGGCAGGTACATGTACACCAGGAGGTTCCGGTCCCGGTCCGATACTGGGGGGACACAGAGAGACCCAAACCCTGCTGGTACCAGAACCACAGGGACCACCCAGAACCACTGCAGATCCATCAGAACCCCCCAGAACCCCCACGAATCCATCAGAACCCCCCAGAACCCCTCCAGAACCCCCACGGATCCATCAGAACCACCAGGGATCCATCAGAACCCCCCAGGAACCCCCCCAGATCCATCAGAACCACCCCTGGATCCATCAGAACCACAGGGACCACCCAGAACCCCCCCAGATCCATCAGAACCCCCCAGAACCCCTCCAGAACCCCCATGGATCCATCAGAACCACCAGGGATCCATCAGAACCCCCCAGGAACCCCCCCAGATCCATCAGAACCACCAGGGATCCATCAGAACCCCCCAGGGACCCCCCATGGAACCCCAGAACCCCCCCCAGATCCATCAGAACCACAGGGACCCCCCATGGACCCCCCCAGATCCATCAGAACCACCAGGGATCCATCAGAACCCCTCCAGAACCCCCACGGATCCATCAGAACCACCAGGGATCCATCAGAACCCCCCAGGGACCCCCCCAGATCCATCAGAACCCCCCAGGGACCCCCCATGGGACCCCCCCAGATCCATCAGAACCACCAGGGATCCATCAGAACCCCCCAGGGCTCCCCCCAGATCCATCAGAACCACAGGGACCCCCCAGAACCCCCCCAGATCCATCAGAACCCCCCATGGACCCCCCATGGACCCCCCCAGATCCATCAGAACCACAGGGACCACCCAGAACCCTCCCCAGATCCATCAGAACCCCCCATGGCCCCCCAAACCCCCCCAGCACCCCCCAAACCCCCATGGACCCCCCCAGAACCCCCATGGATCCCCAATGGCCCCCCCAGAACCCCCCCCCAGGACCCCCATGGCCCCCCCAGGACCCCTTTATGGACCCCCCCAATGGACCCCCCAGCATCCCCAAACCCCCCATGGACCCCCCAGAACCCCATGCCCCCCCCCAGCCCCCCATGACCCCCCCAAACCCCTCCCTGGCCCCCCCAACCCCCCCCCAGAAGCTCCCGAACTCCCCCCTATTCCCCCCCCCCAGCACCCCCAAACCCCTCCATGACCCCCCCATGGCCCCCCAACCCCCCCAGCAACCCCCCATGACCCCCCCAAACCCCCCATAGCCCCCTCAGCACCCCAGAACCCCCCACCCCTCCATAGCCCCCCCAAACCCCCATGGACCCCCCCAGAACCCCATCAGAACCCCCCCCAGCCCCCCCATGGCCCCCCCCAGCACCCCACAAACCCCCATGTCCCCCCAAACCCCTCCATGGATCCCCCATGACCCCCTGACCCCCCCCCAGCACCCCATGGCCCCCCCAAACCCCTATGCCCCCCAGCCCCCAGACCCCCAGCACCCCCAAGCCCCCAAAGCCCTCAGCCCCCACAGGACCCCCAAACCCTCTGCCCCCCAAACCCCCATTCCCCCCCTAACCCCCAGCACCCCCAAACCCCCAGAGACCCCCCAAACCTACCCCCAGCCCCCCATGGCCCCCCCACCCCCTCATGGCCCCCAAACCCCTGACCCCCAAACCCTTCCAGGCCACCTCAACCCCCAGACCCCCAAACCTCTGACCCCCAAACCCCTATGCCCCCAGAGACCCCCAGACCCCACCCCAGCACCCCCAAGCCCCCATAGCTCCCTCAGCCCCCTGCAGAACCCCCCCCAAACCACTCCATGGCCCCCCCAAACCCCTATGCCCCCCCCCAGAGCCCCCCCAGACCCCTCCCAGCACCCCATGAGCCCCCCCAAACCCCTCCATGGACCCCCCAAACCCCCATGCCCCCCCCAGCAACCCCCCCAGCACCCCCCAAACCCCCCCAGGACCCCCCCAAACCCCTCCCATTCCCCCTCAGCCCCCCCTAGGACCCCCAGGACCCCCCAGAGCCCCCAAACCCCCCAGAACCCCCCAGCACCATAAGGCCCCCAAGCCCCACCCCCAAACCCTCCATAGCCACCCCAACCCCCAGCACCCCCAAACTCCCCCAAACCCCCCAGGACCCAAACCCCTCCCTGACCCCCATGACCCCCAGCCCCCAGGACCCCCTGTCCCCCCCCCACCCAGGAAGCCCAGCTGGGTGCTGTTGATCCCCCCCCAGTCCCCCCCCCCACCCCTCCATAGCCCCCCCAAACCCCCATGGACCCCCCCAGAACCCCATCAGAACCCCCACCCACTTCCCCCAGCCCCCAGAACCCCAATGCCCCCTAGCCCCCAAACCCCCAGCCCCCAGCAACCCCCAGCACCCCAGAGCCCCCAAACCCCACCCCAGGACCCCCCTTGACCCCCCCAAAACCCCAAAGACCCCCCAGGACCCCCCAAACCCCCTCCAGAACCCCACTTGCCCCCCCCAGGAGCAAGATTTGGGTGAACACCTCAAAGATTTGGGGCTTGGGATGCGATCAGGACCCCCCCACGACCCCCCAAACCCCCAGGACCCCCCCCAAAACCCCAAACCCCACCCCAGGACCCCCCTTGACCCCCCCAAAACCCCAAAGAACCCCCCAGGACCCCCCCAACCCCCTCCAGAACCCCACATGCCCCCCCCAGGAGCAAGGATGAACCCCTCAAGGATTTCTGAAGTCAGGACCCCCCCACACTCCCCCAAACCCCCAGGACCCCCAAACCCCTCCCACACCCCCCCATGGCCCCCCAGCCCCCTCCCCGACCCCGCCCCCCCCACCCAGGAAGCCCAGCTGGGTGCTGTCGATCCCCCCAGTCCCCCCACCCTCCATAGCCCCCAACCCCATGGCCCCCCCAGACCCCATCAGAACCCCCACCGCCCCCATGGCCCCCAGAACCCCAATGCCCCCAGCCCCCCAGCCCCCAAACCCCCATGCCCCCAACCCCCAGCACCCCATAAGCCCCCAAGCCCCCCGCAGCCCCTCCAGCACCCCCAAACTCCCCCCAAACCCCCAGGACCCCCAAACCCCTCCCACCCCCCCCACCCGGCCCCCAGCCCCCAGGACCCCTGTCCCCCACCCAGGAAGCCCAGCTGGGTGCTGTCCACCATGAAGTCGATGCCATAAACCTCCAGGGGCTTCGCGTCCTGGGGGGGGGAGAAGATGGGGGGCATTGGGGGGGGGGTCCCAGAGGGTGTTGGGGGGGTCCTGGGGGGGTCCTGGGGGGGTCCCTGGAGGTTTGGGGGCTCCCAGAGGGGTTTGGGGGGGTCCTGGGGGATTGGGGGGTTCCGAGGGGGTGGGGTCCTTGGGGGTCTTGGGGGTTGGGGGTCCCAGAGGGAGTTTGGGGGTCTGTGGGTTGGGGGGTCCCAGGGGTTAGGGGGGTTCCTGTGGGCTGGGGGGTGGGGGGGTGTCAGGGAGTTGGGGGGTCGGATGCTGGGGGTCCCAGGGTGCTGGGGGTCCCTGGGGGTGTGGGGGAGGTCCCAGGGTCCTGGAGGTTGGGGGGGTCCCTGGGGGTTTGGGGGTCCCAGGGGTTGGGGGGGGTTAGGGGTTGGGGGGTTCCAGGGGCTTGGGGGGGTCCTGGGGAGTGGGGGTCAGGGTTGGGGGAGGTCTAGGGGATTGGGGGGTTCTGGGAGGGTGTTGGGGGTCCCAGAGGGGGGTCCCTGGGGTTTGGGGGGTCCTGGGGGTCGGGGGTGTCTGGGGGTTTGGGGGCTCCCAAGGGTTTGGGAGGCCCTGGGGGGCTGTGGGGTCCTAGGGTTGGGGGTTCTGGGGGGTGTTGGGGGTCCCTGGGGTCTTGGGGAGTGTGGGGGGTCCCAGGCGGCTTTGGGGGTCAGAGGGGTTTGGGGGTCCCAGGGGTTTGGGGGGTTCCTGTGGGCTGGGGGTGTCCCAGGGGGTTGGGGGGTCCTGGGGGTTGGGGGGTCTGGGGTCCTGGGGGGTGTGGGGGCTCCAGGGGGTGTTGGGAGGTCTGGGGTCCCTGGGGTTGGGGGTCCTAGGGTTGGGGGTCCCAGGGGTGCTGGGGTCCCTGGGGGTCGGGGGAGTGGGGGGTATCCCAGGGGTGTGTGTGGGGGGGTCCTGGGGGGGTCCCTGGGGGTTTGGGGGGGTCCCTGTGGTTTGGGGGGGTCCCTGTGGGTTGGGGGGGTCCTGGGGGATTGGGGGGGTTCTGGGGGGGTGTTGGGGGTCCCTGTGGGGGTCTTGGGGGAGTGGGGGGGTCCCAGGCAGCTTTGGGGGGTCCCAGAGGGGTTTGGGGGGGGGTCCCAGAGGGGTTTGGGGGGATCCTGGGGAATTGGGGGGGGTCCCGGGGGGTTGGGGGAGGTCCTAGGGGTTTGGGGGGGTTCTGGGGGGGTGTTGGGGGTCCTGGGGGGGGCCCTGGGGGTTTGGGGGGGGCCCTGTGTGTTGGGGGGGGGGTCCCAGGGGGTTGGGGGAGGCCCTGGGGGATTGGGGGGGTCCCAGGGGGGTGTTGGGGGGTCCCTGGGGGGGTCCTGAGGGAGTGGGGGTGGTCCCTGTGTTTTGGGAGTATCTGAGGGGGTTTTGGGGGGTTTTGGGGTGCTTTTAGGGTGTCCTGGGGGGGGTTCTGGGGTCTCTGGGGTCTCTGGGGGGTTTTGGGGGTTTTGGGGGGTTTTGGGGTGTTTTGGGGGTATCTGGGGGGTTTTGGGGTATTTAGGGGTTTTTTGGGGTGGTTTGGGGTGGTTTAGGGGTGTCTGGGGGGGTTTTGAGGTGTCTGAGGGGTTTTTGGGGTGTCTGGGGGGTTTTGGGGTATTTTGGGGGTAGTTAGGGTTTTTTTGGGGGGTGTTTTGGGGTGTTTTGGGGGTATCTGGGGGGTTTTGGGGTATTTAGGGGTTTTTTGGGGTGTTTTGGGGTAGTTTTGGGGTGTCTGGGGGATTTTGGGGGTGTCTGAGGGGTCTTTGAGGTATCTGGGGGGGTTTTGGGGTATTTTGGGGTATCTGGGGTTTTTTTGGGGGTGTTTTGGGGGTTTCTGGGGTATTTTGGGGGTGTCTGGGGTTTTTTTGGGGTGTTTTGGGGTTTTTTTGGTGTTTTGGGGGTATTTGGGGGTTTTGGGGTATTTAGGGTTTTTTTGGGGTTTTTTGGGGTAGTTTTGGGGTGTCTGGGGGATTTTGGGGGTGTCTGAGGGGTTTTTGGGGTATCTGGGGGGTTTTGGGGTATCTGGGGTTTTTTGGGGGTGTTTTGGGGTTTTTTTGGTGTTTTGGGGGTATCTGGGGGGTTTTGGGGTATTTAGGGTTTTTTTGGGGTGGTTTGGGGTGGTTTTGGGGTGTCTGAGGGGTTTTTGGGGTGTCTGGGGGGGTTTTGGGATCTCTGGGGTTTTTTGAGGTATCTGGGGGGTTTTTGGGGTTTTTTGGGGGTATCTGGGGATTTTGGGGTATTTAGGGTTTTTTTGGAGTGTTTTGGGGTGGTTTAGGGGTGTCTGAGGGATTTAGGGGGTGTCTGAGGGGTCTTTGAGGTATCTGGGGGAGTTTGGGGGTATTTTGGGGTATCTGGGGTTTTTTGAGGGTATTTTGGGGTTATCTGGGGGGTTTTGGGGTACCTGGGGTTTTTTGGGGGTGTTTTGGGGTATCTGGGGGTTTCTGGGGTATTTTGGGGGTATCTGGGGGTTTTTTGGGGGTGTTTTGGGGTTTTTTTTGGTGTTTTGGGGTATCTGGGGTTTTTTTGGGGTGTTTTGGGGTGGTTTAGGGGTGTCTGGGGGAGTTTTGGGGTGTCTGAGGGGTTTTTGGGGTGTCTGGGGGGTTTGGGGATCTCTGGGGGTTTTCTGAGGTATCTGGGGTTTTTTTTGGGGGTGTTTTGGGTTTTTTTTTGGTGTTTTGGGGGTATCTGGGGGGTTTTGGGGTATCTGGGTTTTTTTTGGGGTGTTTTGGGGTGTCTGGGGGAGTTTTGGGGTGTCTGAGGGGTTTTTGAGGTATCTGGGGGGGTTTTGGGGTATTTTGGGGGTATCTGGGGTTTTTTTGGGGGTGTTTTGGGGGTTTTTATGGTGTTTTGGGGGTATCTGGGGGGTTTTGGGGTATTTAGGGTTTTTTTGGCGTGTTTTGGGGTGGTTTTGGGGTGTCTGGGGGGGTTTTGGGGTGTTCTGGGGTGTCTGGGGTGGGGTTCTGGGGTGTTTTGGGGGTATCTGGGGGGGGGTTTGGTGTTTGGGGGGATTTGGGGGGTTTTGGGGTATTTAGGGTTTTTTTGGGGTGTTTTGGGGTGGTTTTGGGGTGTCTGGGGGGTTTTGAGGTGTCTGGGGGGGTTTTGGGATCTCTGGGGTTTTTTTGAGGTATCTGGGGGGGTTTTGGGGCATTTTGGGGTTTTTTGGGGTGTTTTTGGGGTGTTTCTGGGGTGTTTTTGGGGTGCTGACCCTGCTGACGAGGGAGAGGGTCTTGCTCTCCTCCTGGTAGCGCAGCAGGGAGATGCTTTTCATCAGGTCTGCGGCCAGGATGAAGTTCTTGACACTGATCATCTGGTGGATGTAGAGCTGCGTGTCGATGAAAGCCATCCCTGTCAGCTCCTGGTCCTTCAGGCTCCACAGGAAGATCTGGGGGGGACACCAGGGGACATCATCGGGACATGGGGACACCATGGGGACATCAAGAGATCATGGGGACATCATCAGGATATGGAGGAACCATGGGGACATCATGGAGACATCATGGGGACATCATGGAGACACCATGGGGACATCATCAGGACATGGGGACACCATGGGGACATCAAGAGATCATGGAGATGACATCAGGATATGGAGAAACCATGGGGACATCATGGGAACATCATCAGGACATGAAGAGATCATGGGGACACCATGGAGACATCATGGGGACATCCTCAGGACATGGGGACACCATGGGGACATGAAGAGATCATGGGGACACCATGGGGACACCAGGGGACAGAGTGGGGACATCATCAGGACATGAGGAAGTCATGGGGACACCATGGGGACACCATGAGGACATGAGGACACAAGGAGGTGACCCCATCCCTGTCAGCTCCTGGTCCTTCAGGCTCCACAGGAAGATCTGGGGGGACACCAGGGGACATCATCAGGACATGGGGACACCATGGGGACATCATCAGGACATGGGGACATCATCAGGATATGGAGGAACCATGGGGACATCATGGGAACATCATCAGGACATGAAGAGATCATGGGGACAGAGTGGGAACATCATCAAGACATGGGGACACCATGGGGACATCATCAGGATATGGAGGAACCATGAGGACATCATGGAGACATCATGGAGACACCATGGGGACATCATCGGGACATGGGGACACCATGGGGACATCAAGAGATCATGGGGACATCATGGAGACAGAGTGGGAACAGCATCAGGACATGGGGACATCATGGGGACACCATGGGGACATCATCAGGACGTGGGGACACCAAGGGGACATCATCAAGATATGGAGAAACCATGGGGACATCATGGGGACAGAGTGGAGACATCATCAGGACATGGGGACACCATGGGGACATGAAGAGATCATGGGGAAATCATGGGGACATCATGGGGACAGAGTGGGGACATCATCAGGACATGAGGAAGTCATGGGGACACCATGGGGACACCATGGGGACATGAGGACACAAGGAGGTGACCCCATCCCTGTCAGCTCCTGGTCCTTCAGGCTCCACAGGAAGATCTGGGGGGACACCAGGGACATCATTGGGACATGGGGACACCATGGAGACATCATCAGGACATGAAGAGATCATGGGGACAGAGTGGGAACATCATCAAGACATGGGGACATCATGGGGACATCATCAGGATATGGAGGAACCATGGGGACATCATGGAGACATCATGGGGACATCATGGAGACACCATGGGGACATCATCAGGACATGGGGACACCATGGGGACATCAAGAGATCATGGGGACATCATCAGGATATGGAGGAACCATGGGGACATCATGGGAACATCATGGAGACACCATGGGGACATCATCAGGACATGGGGACACCATGGGGACATCAAGAGATCATGGGGACATCATGGAGACAGAGTGGGAACAGCATCAGGACATGGGGACATCATGGGGACATCATGGGGACATCATGGGGACATCATCAAGATATGGAGGAACCATGGGGACATCATGGGGACATCCCCAGGACATGGGGACACCATGGGGACATGAGGACACAAGGAGGTGACCCCATCCCTGTCAGCTCCTGGTCCTTCAGGCTCCACAGGAAGATCTGGGGGGGACACCAGGGGACATCATCGGGACATGGGGACACCATGGGGACATCAAGAGATCATGGGGACGACATCAGGATATGGAGGAACCATGGGGACATCATGGAGACATCATCAGGACATGAAGAGATCATAGGGACATTGTGGAGACATCATGGGGACACCAGAGGACAGCGTGGGGACATCATCAGGACATGAGGAAATCATGGGGACATCATGGGGACATCATCAGGATATGAGGAAACCATGGAGACACCATGGAGACATCATGGGGTCATCCCCAGGACACGAAGAGATCATGGGGACATCATGGGGACATCATCAGGACATGGAGAAACCATGGGGACATCATGGGGACAGCATGGGGACATCCCCAGGACATGAAGAGATCATGGGGACACCATGGGGACACCAGGGGACAGAGTGGGGACATCATCAGGACATGAGGAAGTCATGGGGACACCATGGGGACACCATGGGGACATGAGGACACAAGGAGGTGACCCCATCCCTGTCAGCTCCTGGTCCTTCAGTCTCCACAGGAAGATATGGGGGGGACACCAGGGACAGCGTGGGGACATGGGGACACCATGGGGACACCATGGGGACATGAAGAGATCATGGGGACATCACCAGGACATGGGGACATCATGGAGACACCACAGGGACATGAAGAGATCATGGGGACACCATGGGGACACCAGGGGACAGAGTGGGGACATCATCAGGACATGAGGACATCATGGAGACACCATGGGGACACCCTGGGGACATCCCCAGGACATGAAGAGATCACGGGGACATTGTGGAGACATCATGGGGACACCAGAGGACAGCGTGGGGACATCATCAGGACATGAGGAAATCATGGGGACACCATGGGGACATCAAGGGGACACTGTGGGGACATCATGGAGATATAGGAAATCATGGGGACATCCCCTGGCAGTGTTCCCCGGGTGTCACTGTCCCCATAGTGTCACTGTCCCCATGGTGGCAGTGTCCCCTGGTGTCAGTGTCCCCTGGTGTCAGTGTCCCATGGTGTCCCCGTGCTGACCTTCTGGCCAATGGCAGACACGAGGTACCCGTGTCACTGTTCCCATGGTGTCACCATCCCCCTGGTGTCACTGTCCCTGTGGTGTCACTGTCCCCTCGTGTCACTGTCCCCTCGTGTCACTGTCCCCTCGTGTCAGTGTCCCCCTCGTGTCAGTGTCCCCTGGTGTCACTGTCCCCATGTCACTGTCCCCTGGTGTCAGTGTCCCCGTGGTGTCCCCGTGCTGACCTTCTGGCCGATGGCAGACACAAGGTACCCATGTCACTGTCCCCATGGTGTCACTGTCCCCACATCAGTGTCCCCTGGTGTCAGTGTCCCCATGATGTCACTGTCCCCATGGTGTCCCCGTGCTGACCTTCTGGCCGATGTCGGACACCAGGTACCCGTGTCACTGTCCCCCTGGCAGTGTCCCCGTGGTGTCACTGTCCCCTGGTGTCAGTGTCCCCTGGTGTCCCTGTGCTGACCCTCTGGCCGATGGCAGACACGAGGTACCCGTGTCACTGTCCCCATGTCACTGTCCCCACATCAGTGTCCCCATGGTGTCAGTGTCCCCATGTCACTGTCCCCTGCTGTCCCCGTGCTGACCTTCTGGCCGATGGCGGACACCAGGTACCCGTGTCACTGTCCCCACATCAGTGTCCCCATGGTGTCACTGTCCCCATGGTGTCACCATCCCCCTGGTGTCAGTGTCCCCTGGTGTCCCCGTGCTGACCTTCTGGCCGATGGCAGACACAAGGTACCCGTGTCACTGTCCCCATGGTGTCAGTGTCCCCATGGTGGTAGTGTCCCCATGATGTCACTGTCCCCATGTCACTGTCCCCTGGTGTCCCCATGCTGACCTTCTGGCCGATGGCCGACACGAGGTAGCCGTGTCACTGTCCCCATGGTGTCACCATCCCCCTGGTGTCACTGTCCCCCTGTCACTGTCCCCATGGTGTCACCATCCCCCTGGTGTCACTGTCCCCATGGTGTCCCCGTGCTGACCTTCTGGCCGATGGCGGACACGAGGTAGCCGTGGCAGTGACACAGAGCTGTCACGGGTCCCTTCTGCTCCTTCTCGTAGAGCACCTTGAACTTGTTCTTGGTCAGGGGCTGCCCCGGCTCGGGGACAACCTCGATGACATCCAGGATCAGGATCTGGGGACACCGACACACACATGGCACCCACACCACAGGGACACCCCAACGACACCCCAACGACACCCCAAGAGCACCCCAAAGGGACGTCCCCAAGGGACACCCCAAGGGCACCCCAACAACACCCCAACGACACCCCAAGGACACCCCAAAAGGACATCCCAAGAGCACCCCAAAAGGACGTCCCCAAGGGACACCCCAAGGGCACCCCAAGGGACACCCCAAAGGACAACCAAGGGACATCCTCAAGGGACACCCCAAAAGGACATCCCCAAAGGGCACCCCAAAGGGACAACTCAAGGGACATCCCCAAGGGACATCCCTAGGGGACACCCTAAAGGGACATACCAAAGGACACCCCCAAAGGGACACCCCTAAGGGACACCCCAAAAGGACAACCAAGGGACATCCTCAAAGAGACACCTCAAGGGACATCCCTAAGGGCTCCCCAAAGGGACACCCCAAAGGGACACCCCAAAGGGACAACTCAAGGGACACCCCAAAGGACACCCCAAAGGGCACCCAAAAGGGACATCCCCAAAGGGACAACTCAAGGGACACCCCAAAGGGCACCCCAGAGGGCACCCCAAAAGGACACCCCCAAAGGGACACCCCAAGGGACATCCCTAAGGACACCCCAAAGGGTCATCCCCAAAGGACACCCCTAAGGGACACCCCAAAAGGACAACCAAGGGACATCCTCAAAGAGACACCTCAAGGGACATCCCTAAGGACATCCCTAAGGACACCCCAAAGGGACAACTCAAGGGACACCCCAAGGGACACCCCCAAAGGACAACCAAGGGACTTCCTCAAGGGACACCCCAAAAGGACACCCCAAAGGACACCCCCAAAGGGACAACTCAAGGGACACCCCAAGGGACATCCCTAAGGGCTCCCCAAGGGGAAACCCCAAAGGACACCCCCAAGGGACAACCCAAAGGACACCCCAAAAGGGGCACCCCAAAGGACACCCCCAAAGGATACCCCAAGGGACACCCCAAAGGGACAACTCAAGGGACACCTCAAGGGACACCCCAAAGGGACATCCCTTAAGGACACCCCTAAAGGATATCCCAAAGGGACACCCAAAGGGACATCCCAAAGGGCACCCCAAAGGGACACCCAAAGGACACCCCCAAAGGACACCCCAAAGGACACCCCAAGACAACCAGGGGACAACCCAAAGGACACCCCAAAAGGGGAACCCAAAGGACACCCCAGAACACCCCAAAGGACACCCCTAAGGGCACCCAAAGGACACCCCCAAAGGGGCACCCAAAGGACACCCCAAGGGGCAACTCAAGGGACACCCCGAAGGGGCACCCAAAGGACACCCCTAAGGGACACCCAAAGGACACCCAAGGGACACCCAAAGGACACCCCAAGGGACACCCTGAGGACACCCCTAAGGACACCCCAAAGGACAACTCAAGGGGGAACCCAAAGGACACCCCAAAGGGGCATCCCAAAGGACACCCCTAGGACCCCAAAGGGACACTCAAGGGACACCCCAAAGGACACCCCAAAGGGACAACTCAAGGGACATCCCAAAGGACACTAGGGGTACCCCAAAGGACACCCCAAAACAGGGGGGGCACCCAAAGGACACCCCAAAGGGCACCCCAAAGGACACCCCAAGGGGCACCCCAAGGGACACCCCAAGGGACATCCCTAGGGGACACCACAAAGGGACACCCCAAGGGACACCCCAAAGGGGAACCCAAAGGACACCCCCAAAGGGGCACCCAAAGGACACCCCCAAAGGATACCCCAAGGGACACCC
Source organism: Archilochus colubris (assembly GCA_023079485.1). NCBI lineage: Eukaryota > Metazoa > Chordata > Aves > Apodiformes > Trochilidae > Archilochus > Archilochus colubris. Next base: position 27,545 of record JALBCY010000093.1, read on the forward strand.
CAAAGGGACAACTCAAGGGACATCCTCAAAGGACACCCCAAAGGGGCACCCAAAGGACACCCCTAAAGGATATCCCAAAGGGACACCCCAAAGGACACCCCAAGGGACACCCCAAAGGGGGAACCCAAAGGGCACCCCAAAGGGGAACCCAAAGGACACCCCCAAAGGGGCAACCCAAAGGACACCCCAAGGACACAGGGGGGCACCCCAAAGGACACCCCCAAAGGACACCCAAGGGACACCCCAAAAGGGCACCCAAAGGACATCCCCAAAGAGACACCCAAGGGACATCCCAAAGGACACCCCAAAGGGGCACCCAAAGGACACCCCAAAGGGGCACCCAAAGGACACCCCCAAAGGGAGAACCCAAAGGACACCCCCAAAGGGACACCCCAAGGGACATCCCCAAAGGACATCCCAGGGGACACCCTAAAGGGACACCCAAAGGACACCCCCAAAGGGACACCCCAAGGGACACCCCAAAGGACACCCCAAAGGGACAACTCAAGGGACACCCCAAAGGACACCCCAAAGGGCACCCAAAGGACATCCCCAAAGGGACAACTCAAGGGACATCCTCAAGGGACACCCCAAAGGGAAACCCTAAGGGACACTCCAAGGGACACCCCCAAAGGGACACCCCAAGGGACACCCCTAAGGACACCCCAAAGGGGCACCCAAAGGACACCCCAAAGGGGCACCCCAAAGGACACCCCCAAGGGACATCCCCAGGGGACACCCCAAAGGGCACCCCAAAGGGACACCCCCAAAGGGACAACCCAAGGGACACCTCAAGGGACACCCCAAAGGACACCCCAAAGGACACCCCAAGGACACCCCAAAAGGACACCCCAAGAGCACCCCAAAGGGACATCCCCAAAGGGACACCCCAAAGGACACCCCCAAAGGACACCCCAAAGGACACCCCTAGGGATGTCCCCAAAGGATGTCCCCAAGGCATTTGGGTTCCCCCAAATGTCCCAAGTGTCCCCCAAGACCCCCGAGTGTCCCCTGAGTGTCCCCCAAACGTCCCCCGAGTGTCCCCTGAGTGTCCCCCAAACATTCCCTGGGTGCTTCCTGAGTGTCCCCCAAGATCTCCAAATGTCCCCCAAGCTCCCCAAGTGTCCCCTGAGTGTCCCCAAGACCCTCGAGTGTCTTCTGAGTGTCCCCCAACTCCTCTGCGTGTCCCCCAAATGCCCCCTGTGTCCCCATCATGTCCCCCTGTGTCCCCAGGTGTCCCCTCTCACCCTGCCCCCAGGTGATCCCCCCATGTCCCCAGGTGTGTGTCCCCCATATCCACACGTGTCCCCAGGTGTCCCCCCGTGTCCCCAGGTGTCCCAGGTGTCCCCTCTCACCCTGTCCCTGCAGGTGCTCTCCCCCCTGTCCTCAGGTGTCTCCCCATGTCCCCAGGTGCCACCCCATGTCCCCAAGTGTCCCCCCCAGTGTCCCCAGCTGTCCCCCCATGTCCCCAGGTGTCCCCTCTCACCCTGCCCCCAGGTGACCTCCCCCCCATGTCCCCAGGTGTCCCCCCATGTCCCCAGGTGCCCCCCCATGTCCCCAGTTGTCCCCAGGTGTCCCCAGGTGTCCCCCCACTCTCCCCAGGTGTCCCCCCCTGTCCCCAGGTGTGTCCCCATGTCCCCAGGTGTCCCCCCGTGTCCCCAGGTGTCCCCTCACCCTGCCCCTGCAGGTGACCTCCCCTCCATGTCCCCAGGTGTGTGTCCCCCATATCCCCACGTGTCCCCAGGTGTCCCCCCGTGTCCCCAGCTGTCCCCAGGTGTCCCCTCTCACCCTGTCCCTGCAGGTGAACTCCCCCCATGTCCCCAGGTGCCACCCCATGTCCCCAGGTGTCCCCCCCAGTGTCCCCAGCTGTCCCCCCCAGTGTCCCCACGTGTCCCCTCTCACCCTGTCCCCAGGTGTCTCCCCCATGTCCCCAGGTGTGTGTCCCCCCCTGTCCCCAGGTGCCCCCCATGTCCCCAGGTATCCCCCCATGTCCCCAGGTGTCCCCCCGTGTCCCCAGGTGTCCCCACTTACCCTGCCCCTGCAGATGACCTCCCCCCCATGTCCCCAGGTGTCCCCCCATGTCCCCAGGTGTCTCCCTGTGTCCCCAGCTGTCCCCTCATGTCCCCAGGTGCCCCCCCATGTCCTCAGTTGTCCCCAGGTGTCCCCAGGTGTCCCCACTCACCCTGCCCCTGCAGGTGACCTCCTCCCCCTGCATCAGACAGGTCCCCACGGCCACGTAGCCCTTCAGCCCCGACACCGTCTCCTCGCTGCGCAGGGACACCGTCTTCATGCAGGTGACGTGTTCCCACTCCTCCAGGTCGATCCTGGGGACACCCGGGGACATCAGGGGACACCACAGACACTGTCACACACACTGTCACCCCACAAGGACCTTGGGTGTCCCCCAAGATCCCCAACTGTCCCCCAAATGTCCCCTGGGTGCCCCCCAAGCTCCCCAGGTGACGTTCCCACTCCTCCAGGTCGATCCTGGGGACACCCGGGGACATAAGGGGACACCCGGGGACATCAGGGGACACCACAGACACTGTCACACACACTGACACCCCACAAGAACCTTGGGTGTCCCCCAAGATCCCCAACTGTCCCCCAAATGTCCCCTGGGTGCCCCCCAAGCTCCCCAGGTGATGTTCCCACTGCTCCAGGTCGATCCTGGGGACACCCGGGGACATCAGGGGACACCCGGGGACACCACAGACACTGTCACCCCACAAGGACCTTGGGTGTCCCCCAAGACCCCCAACTGTCCCCCAAATGTCCCCTGGGTGCCCCCCAAGCTCCCCAGGTCCCATCGACCTGTTCCCACTGCTCCAGGTTGATCCTGGGGACATCAGGGGACATCAGGGGACACCACAGACACTGTCACCCCACAAGGACCTTGGGTGTCCCCCAGGACCCCCAAATGTCCCCCAAGACCCTTGGGTGTCCCTCAAGATCTCCATATGTCCCCTTGGTGACCCCCAAGTGTCCCTCAAGATCTCTGAGTGTCCCCCGAGACCCCCAAGTGCCCCTCCAGACCCTGAGTGTCCCCTGGGTGTCCCCTGGGTGTCCCCCAAGACCCCCAAATGTCCCCCAAGACCCTTGAGTGTCCCTCAAGATCTCCAAATGTCCCCTCAGTGTCCCCCGAGACCCCCAAATGCCCCCCCAGACCCCTCAGTGTCCCTTGGGTGTCCCCCAGGACCCCCAAATGTCCCCCGAGATTCCCAAGTGTCCCCTGAGTGTCCCCCAAGACCCCTAAATGTCCCCTGGGTGTCCCCCAAACCCCCCAGGTGACCCCCCAGGTGACGTTCCCACTCCTCCAGGTCGATCCTGGGGACATCAGGGGACACCCGGGGACACCACACACACACTGTCACCCCACAAGGACCTTGGGTGTCCCCCAAGACCCCCAACTGTCCCCCAAGAGCCTTGAGTGTCCCTCAAGATCTCCAAATGTCCCCTCGGTGTCCCCCGAGACCCCCAAATGCCCCTTCAGACCCCTCAGTGTCCCCAGGTGTCCCCCGTGTGTCCCCATGTCCCTCATGTGTCCCCCCCATGTCCCCATGTCCCCAGGTGTCCCCATGTCCCCAGGTGTCCCCATGTCCCCCCATGTCCCCATGTCCCCAGGGGTGTCCCCTGGTGTAGGGGTCCCCTGTGTGTCCCCCCATGTCCCCAGGTGTCCCCATGTCCCCCCATGTCCCCATGTCCCCAGGGGTCTCCCCAGGTGTGGGTCCCCAGTGTGTGTCCCCCATGTCCCCAGGTGTCCCCATGTCCCCCCATGTCCCCCCCATGTCCCCATGTCCCCAGGTGTCCCCATGTCCCCATGTCCCCCCATGTCCCCAGGGGGGTCTCCCCAGGTGTGGGATCCCCAGGTGTCCCCCCCGTGTCCCCCCGTGTCCCCATGTCCCCAGGGGGTGTCCCCAGGTGTTCGGGATGCTCTGTGTGTCCCCCCCGTGTCCCCCCCATGTCCCCAGAGTGTCCCCATGTCCCCAGGGGGTGTCCCCATGTCCCCAGGGGTCTCACCAGGTGTTGGGGATGGTCTGTGTGTCCCCCCCGTGCCCCCCCCATGTCCCCATGTCCCCCCGTGTCCCCCCGTGTCCCCAGGGGTCTCACCTGGTGTTGGGGATGGTCTGTGTGTCCCCCCGTGTCCCCCCATGTCCCCATGTCCCCATGTCATGTCCCCCCATGTCCCCAGGGGTCTCACCTGGTGTGGATGCCCTGTGTGTGTCCCCCGTGTCCCCCCCATGTCCCCATGTCCCCCCCATGTCCCCATGTCCCCAGGTCTCACCAGGTGTGGATGGTCCGGGTGTCCCCCTGTGTCCCCCCCATGTCCCCATGTCCCCCCATGTCCCCATGTCCCCCCATGTCCCCGTGTCCCCAGGTGTCCCCTGGTGTAGTGTCCCCCCCCCATGTCCCCATGTCCCCCCGTGTCCCCATGTCCCCATGTCCCCCCGTGTCCCCAGGGGTCTCACCTGGTGTTGGGATCCCCAGGTGTCCCCCCCATGTCCCCCCCATGTCCCCATGTCCCCAGGGGGTCTCCCCAGGTGTCGGATCGTCTGGGTGTCCCCCCATGTCCCCAGGGGTGTCCCCCCGTGTCCCCCCGTGTCCCCAGGGGTCTCACCTGGTGTTGGATCCCCAGTGTGTCCCCCCATGTCCCCAGGGGGGTCCCCATGTCCCCAGGGGGGTCTCACCTGGTGTTGGGGATGTCTGGGTGTCCCCCCCATGTCCCCATGTCCCCCCCATGTCCCCATGTCCCCCCATGTCCCCAGGGGGTCTCACCTGGTGTTGGGGATGCTGTGTGTGTGTCCCCCCCATGTCCCCAGGGGGTGTCCCCATGTCCCCAGGGGGTCTCACCTGGTGTTGGGGATGGTCTGGGTGTCCCCCCCATGTCCCCCAATGTCCCCCCCATGTCCCCATGTCCCCATGTCCCCCCCGTGTCCCCAGGGGGGTCTCACCTGGTGTTGGGGATGGTCTGGGTGTCCCCCCCATGTCCCCATGTCCCCCCCATGTCCCCAGGGGGGTGTCCCCATGTCCCCCCCATGTCCCCATGTCCCCGTGTCCCCAGGGGGTCTCACCTGGTGTTGGGGATGGTCTGGGTGTCCCCCCCGTGTCCCCCCCGTGTCCCCATGTCCCCAGGGGGGGTCCCCATGTCCCCAGGGGGTCTCACCTGGTGTTGGGGATGGTCTCCCAGCTGACGGGGGAGATGAGCTGAATGGAGAAGGATTCCTGCTGGGGGGGGGTGTAGCGCTCGTCTGGGGACAGGGGGGACACGGGGACACCCGTCAGGGGACATGGGGACAACGGGGGGGCAGGGGGGGACATGGGGGGACAGGGGGGTGACAGGGTCAGGGGGACAGGGGGAGACAGAGGATAGGGGGGGGAGAGGGGACAGGGGGTGATGGGGGGACAGGGGGGACACGGGGGGACACGGGGGACACGGGGGGGCAGAGGGGGACACGGGGGATAGGGGGGGACACGGGGGGACACAAGGGACAGGGGGGGACAGGGGGGAGACGGGGGGACAAGGGGGAGACGGGGGGACACGGGGGACAGGGGGGGACACGGGGGACACAAGGGACAGGGAGGGAAAGGGGGAACATGGGGGGACACGGGGGGACATGGGGGGACATGGGGGGACACAGGGTTGGGTGAGGGGGGTCCCAGGGGTCGGGGGGGGGGTCAGGGGTCCCGGGGGGGTCTTACGGGTCCCAGGGGTGCTGAGGAAGGGGGGAGGGGGGGGTGTTTCCTGTGGGTGGGGGGGTTCTGAGGGGGCTGGGGGGGTCCCAGGGGTGCTGGGGGGGTCCTGGGGTGTGCTGGGGGGCACTGGGGGGGCCTCAGGGTGGTCCTGGGGAGGGGGCTTGGGGGTGCTGGGGGGGTTCTTGTGAGTGGGGGGGTCCTGGGGGGGTTCCTGGGGGGGGGTCCCAGGGGTGCTGGGGGGGTTCTTGTGGATGGGGGGTCCCAGGGGGGTCCTGGGGGGCTCCAGGGGGGGGATGCCAGAGGGGAGGTCCCAGGGTGGGGGTGGGATGTCCTATGGGGAGTCCCCGGGGGGGTCCCGGGGGGGGTCCCATCAGGGGGTGTCCTATGGGGGGACTGGGTGGGGGTCCCAGGGGAGGCCCCAGGGGGGGGGTCCCAGGGCTGTCCCAGGGGGGTTCCTATGGGGGGTCCCAGGGAGGGTCCCAGGGGGGGGTCTGGGGAGGTGTCCCATGGGGGGTCCCAGGTTGGGGGTCCCAGGGTGGGGGTCCAAGGGTGGGGGGTCACATGAGGGGGTCCCAGGGGGGTGTCCCAGGGGGGGTGTCCTGGGGGGGGTGTTCCATGGGGGGTCCCATGGGGGGTCTCAGGGAGGATCCCATGGGGGGGGTCCCCAGGGTCGGGGTCCCTGGGAGGTTCCAGGGGGGGCTGTCCCAGGTTGGGGGTCCCAGGTTGGGGGTCCCAGGGAGGGTGTCCTATGGGTGGGGGTCCCAGGGGGGTTTCCCATGGGTGGAGGGTCCCATGGGGGGGTCCCAGGGGGTTTCCTATGGGGCTCGGGAGATTCGCCGCCCCAGGTCGAAGGAAGGGGTCTGGGGGGTGTCCCATGGGGTGTTCCGGGGGGGTTCCCTGGGGGGTCCCAGGTTGGGGGTCCCAGGGATGGGGGTTCAAGGGGGTGTCCCAGGTTGGGGGTCCCAGGGAGGGGGTCACATGAAGGGGTCCCAGGGGGTTCCCCAGGATGGGGGGGGTCACATGAGGGTGTCCCATGGGGGGGTCCCAGGGGGGGTGTCCCATGGGGGAGTCCCATGGGGTTTCCCATGGGTAGATGTCCCATGGGTGGGTGTCCCATGGGGGGGTCCCATGGGGGGGTCCCAAGGGTTTCCCATGGGTGGGTGTCCTATGGGTGGGGGTCCCATGGGGGGGTGTCCCATGGGGGGGTCCAGGGGTTTCCCATGGGTGGGGGTCCCATGGGTGGGTCCCATGGGGGGGTCCCATGGGTAGGTGTCCCATGGGGGGGTCCCAGGGGGGTTTCCCATGGGGGGGGTCCCATGGGTGGGTCCCAGGGGGGTTTCCCATGGGTGGGGGTCCCATGGGGTTTCCCATGGGGGGGGTCCCATGGGTGGGTGTCCCATGGGTGGGGGTCCCAGGGGGGTTTCCCATGGGTGGGGGTCCCATGGGGGGGTCCCATGGGGGGGTCCCGGGGGGGTTCCAATGGAGGGGTGTCCCATGGGTGGGTGTCCCATGGGTGGGTGTCCCATGGGGGTTTCCCATGGGTGGGGGTCCCATGGGGTTTCCCATGGGTGGTGTCCCATGGGTGGGGGTCCCACGGGGTGGGGTCCATGGGGTGGGGGTCCTAGGGGTTTCCATGGGGGTGTCCCATGGGGGGGTCCCATGGGGGGGTCCCAGGTGGGGGTCCCAGGGAGGGTGTCCCATGGGGGGGGGGTCCCATGGGGGGGTCCCATGGGGGGGTCCCGGGGGGGGTCAGAGGGGGTCCCATGGGTGGGTGTCCCATGGGGGGGTCCCATGGGGGTTTCCCATGGATGGGGGTCCCATGGGTGGGGGTCCCATGGGTGGGTGTCCCATGGGGGGGTCCCATGGCGTTTCCCATGGGTGGAGTCCCATGGGTGGGTGTCCCATGGGTGGGTGTCCCATGGGGTGTCCCATGGGGGGGGGGGGTGTGCCATGGGGGGGTCCCAGGGGGGTTTCCCATGGGGGGGGTACCATGGGTGGGGGTCCCATGGGTGGGTCCAGGGGGGGGTCCCATGGGGTTCCCATGGGTGGGGGTCCCATGGGTGGGTGTCCCATAGGGGGGTCCCATGGGGGGGTCCCATGGGTGGGTGTCCCATGGGTGGGTGTCCCACGGGTGGGTCCCATGGGGTGGGGGTCCCATGGGGGGGTTTCCCATGGGTGGGGGTCCCATGGGGGGTCCCAGGGGGGGTCCCGGGGGTCCCCCCGTGCTGCTGACCCCGGTCAATGGTCTCGAACTCCTTCTCCTCTCCCGTCATGCGGGGGATGCGGGTGCAGGGGTTGATGACACTGGTGGCCACCGCGTACACCTGGGGGGGACACGGCCGGGACGTCACCGGGAGGGCGGAGGGGACAACGGGGGTGTTGGGGACAATGGGGGCGTTGGGGACAATGGGGACACTGGGGGGTTTGGGGGCATTGAGGGTGTTGGGGACAATGGGGGCGTTGGGGACATTGAGGACACCGGGGGGGGTTGGGGGTGTTGGGGACATTGGGGGCATTGGGGACATTCAGGGTGTTGGGGACAATGGGGACATTTGGGGGGGTTGGGGAAAATGGGGACATTGGGGACAATGGGGACAATGGGGGACTTGGGGGCACTGGGGACATTGGGGGGGTTGGGGACAATGGGGGGGTTGGGGGCATTGGGGACATCGGGGACATGAGGGACAATGGGGACACTGGGGGGTTGGGGATGTTGGGGGGCATCAGGGAAGTTGGGGGTGTTGGGGACAATGGGGGGGTTGGGGACATTGAGGACACTGGGGGGGGTTGGAGGTGTTGGGGACATTGGGGACGTTGGGGACAATGGGGGCGTTGGGGACAATGGGGACACTGGGGGGTTTGGGGGCATTGGGGGGTTGGGGATTTTGGGGACATTGAGAGCATTGGGGACATTGGGGACAATGGAGGGGGGTTGGGGACATTGGGGGGGGTTGGGGACATTGGGGACAAGGGGGGTGTTGGAGACAAAGGGGACATTTGGAAGGGGTTGGGGACAATGGGGACACTGAGGACATTGGGGGGGGTTGGGGGTGTTGGGGACATTGGGGGTGTTGGGGATGGAGATAATGGGGGCGTTGGGGACATTGGGGACATTGGGGACAATGGGGGCGTTGGGGACATTGGGGGTGTTGGGGACAATGGGGGGTTTGGGGACATTGGGGGTGTTGGGGACAATGTGGGCGTTGGGGACATTGAGGACACCGGGGGGGGTTGGGGGTGTTGGGGACATTGAGGACGTTGGGGACAATTGGGATGTTGGGGACATTGGGGGTGTTGGGGACAATAGGGGGTTTGGGGACATTGTGGGGGGTTGGGGATATCAGGGACATTGAGGGCATTGGGGGGGTTGGGGACAATGGGGACATTTGGGGGGGGTTGAGGACACTGGGGGGGTTGGGGAAAATGGGGACATTGGGGACACTGGGGACGTTGGGGACAATGGGGACAACGGGGACAATGGGGACATTTGGGGGGTGTTGGGGACATTGGGGGGATTGGGGACAAGGTGGGGTTTGGGGACGTTGGGGGGGTTGGGGACAATGGGGGCGTTGAGGACATTGAGGACACTGGGGGGGGTTGGGGGTGTTGGGGACATTGGGGAGGTTGGGGACAATGGGGGTGTTGGGGACAACGGGGGGTTTGGGGACATTGGGGGGGTTGGGGTGTTGGGAGCGTTGGGGACAAGGGGGACATTGAGGGCATTGGGGACATTGGGGACAATGGAGGGGGGTTGGGGACATTGGGGGGGTTGGGGACATTGGGGACAACGGGGGGGTTGGGGACATTGGGGACATTTGGGGGGGCTCGGGGACAATGGGGACATTGGGGACAATGGGGGGCTTTGGGGTGTTGGGGACATTGGGGACATTGAGGCATGGGGACATTGGGGACAATGGGGGGCTTGGGGGTGTTGGGGGCATTGGGGACAATGGGGACATTGGGGAGGGTTGACAATGGGGGTTTGACATGGGGACAAGGGACAATGAGGACAATGGGGACACTGGGGACGTTGGGGACACGAGGGGGACGCTGTGTCTCAGAGTGCCACCCAGCCCCCTCCCTGTCACGACACGTCACGACATGACTCGAGGTGACACCCGCCCTGCCACACTGTCACGACATGTCACCCTGTCACACCCTGCCACGACACGCCACGCTGTCACGACGTGTCACGCCCTGTCACACTGTCACGACACGTCACTGTCACGCCCTGTCACACTGTCACGACATGCCACTGTCACGACACGTCACCTGGGCCTCCAGGTGCCACGTGGGCCACCCCCGGTCACACCCCCCCCGTCACTCTGTCACGACATGTGGCCCCGTTGTGACATGCCACGCCCTGCTACCTGCACCTGTCCCAATGTCGCGACATGCCCCACCCTGTCGCGACAGCTGACCTGGGCCCCAAGGTGCCCCACGCCCTGTCACACACACGCCCCGCCACGCTGTCACGACATGTCACCTGTCACGACACATCCCACACCTCCCGTCACCCTGTCACCTGTCACGACATGCCACCCTGTCACGACAGGTCACCTTGCACTCGAGGTGGCACACGCCCTGCCACGCTATCGTGACATGTCGCACTGTCACGACACATCCCACACACCTCCCATCACCCTGTCACAGCGTGTCACCCTGTCACAACACGTCACCCTGTCACGACATGCCACCTTGGACTCGAGGCAGCATGCTCCCTGCCACGCTATCGTGACATGGCAGCATGTCACAACACATCCCACACCTCCCGTCCCCCTGTCGCGACATGTCACCTGTCACTTCATCTGTCACGACAGATCTCAAACCTCCTGTCACTCTGTCACAAGATAGCACGCTATCGTGACATGTCACCCTGTCACATGTCACCTGTCACGACATATCCCACTCTTCCCATCACCCTGTCACGACACAACACCTACCACAGCATGTCACCTGTCATGACATGTCACCTGTCACGACACAACCCAAACCTCCCACCACCCTGTCACAACGTCTCACCCCGTCATGACATGTCACCTGTCACGATATATCCCAAACTTCCCATCCCCCTGTCACGACATGACCCTGTCACATGTCACCTGTCATGACACATCCCACACCTCCCATCACCCTGTCGCGACACGTCACCTATCATGACACGTCACCTGTCACAACGTGTCACCTATCACGATGTGTCACCTGTCACCTGTCACGACATACCCCAAGCTTCCCATCACTCTGTCACGACATGTCACCTGTCGTCACCTGTCACGACATGTCACCTGTCACCTGTCGTGACATATCCCAAGCTTCCCATCACTCTGTCACGACATGTCACCTGTCACGACACATCCCAAACCTCCCATCATCCTGTCGCGACATGCCACCTGCTGTCACCTGTCACAGCTTGTCCCGTCCCCTGTCACGACATGTCACCTATCATGACACATCACCTATCACGACATGTCACCCTGTCACCTCTCACAGCATGTCACCTATCACGACATGTCACCTGTCACATCTCATCTATCACCACGTCACCTGTCACGACACATCCCAAACCTCCCACCACCCTGTCACGACATGTCACCTATCACGACATGTCACCTGTCACCTGTCGTGACATATCCCAAACCTCCCACCACCCTGTCACGACATGTCACCTATCACGACACATCACCTATCGCGACACGTCACCTGTCACACGTCACCTATCGCGACACCAGCCCGTCGTGACACCCCCCTCACCCCCACACTCGGCCTCCAGCCTCCCCCACTGCCCCCTAACCCCCCCCCCATGTCGCGACACCCCTCCCTGTCGCGACAGAGACCTTGGACTCCAGGTGGTAGGCGACGTAGTGCGCGGTGCAGCGCAGCGGGATCTTCCGCAGGGGCCACGGCGCGTCGTAACAGAGACCCCCGGGCAGGACGCTGATCCGCAGCTCCCCCTGAGCACCCCGACACCCAGAGGGGGTCACGGGCACCCCAGAAACACCATGGGACCCCAAAAACCCCCAGAAAACAGAACAGGACCCCAAAAAACACCCCGGGACCCCAAAAAACTCCCTGGCACCCCAAAACCCCCCAGAAAACAGCCCAGGACCCCAAAAACAGCCCAGGACCCAAAACCCCACAAAAAAACAGCCCAGGACCCCAAAACCCCACAAAAAGCAGACCAGGACCCCAAAAACCACACTGGGACCCCAAAACCACTCCTGGAACACACACAGGGACCCCAAAAACACCCAGGGACCCCAAAAAACATCCCAGGACCCCAAAACCCCCCAGAAAACAGAACAGGACCCCAAAAAACAGCCCAGGACCCCAAAACCCCACAAGGACCCCCAAAACCACCCCAGGACCCCAAAAAACACTCTGGGACCCCAAAATCATCCTGGGACCCCAAAACACCCCAGAAAACATCCCAGGACCCCAAAACCCCCCATGCACCCCAAAACCACCCCTGGAACCCCAAAACCCCCCCAAACAACCCCAGGACCCCAAAAAATACCCCAGGACCCCAAAAAACCACCCCGGGACCCCAAAACCCCACAAGGACCCCCAAAACCAGCCCAGGACCCCAAAAACCACCCTGGGACCCCAAAACCACTCCTGGAACACACACAGGGACCCCAAAAACACCCCAGGACCCCAAAAGACACCCCAGGACCCCCAAAAACACCCTCAGAACCCCAAAACCCCCCCAAAAAACACCCCAGGACCCCATAAAACACTCTGGGACCCCAAAAAACATCCCAGGACCCCAAAACCCCCCAGAAAACAGAAAAGGACCCCAAAACCAGCCCAGGATCCCTAAAAACACCCTGGGACCCCAAAAAACCCACAAGGACCCCAAAAAACATCCCAGGACCCCAAAACCCCACAAAAAGCAGACCAGGACCCCAAAAAACACTCTGGGACCCCAAAACCACTCCTGGAACACACACAGGGACCCCAAAAAACAGCCCAGGACCCAAAAAACCCACAAGGACCCCCCCAAAAATACCCAGGGACCCCAAAACTGCCCCTGGAACCCTAAAACCCCCCAAAAGACACCCCAGGACCCCCAAAAACACCCCGGGACCCCAAAACCCCCCAGAAAACAGAACAGGACCCCAAAAAACACCCCAGGACCCCAAAAACCCACAGGGACCCCAAAAACAGCCCAGGACCCCAAAACCCCCCATGCACCCCAAAACCACCCCTGGAACCCCAAACCCCCCACAAACAACACCCCAGGACCCCAAAAACCACCCCGGGACCCCAAAACCCCACAAGGACCCCCAAAACCAGCCCAGGACCCCAAAAACACCCTGGGACCCCAAAACCACTCCTGAACAGACACAGGGACCCCAAAAAACACCCCAGGACCCCAAAAAACCCACAAGGACCCCAAAAAACATCCCGGGACCCCAAAACCCCCCAGAAAACAGAACAGGATCCCCAAAAAACACTCTGGGACCCCAAAAAAACCCACAAGGACCCCCGAAAACAGCCCAGGACCCCAAAAAACACCCTGGGACCCCAAAACCACCCCTGGAACAACACAGGGACCCCCAAAACACCCTGGGACCCCAAAAAACCCTCCCGGGACCCCAAAACCCCCCAGAAAACAGCCCAGGACCCCAAAAAACCCACAAGGACCCCCAAAAATACCCAGGGACCCCAAAACTGCCCCTGGAACCCTAAAACCCCCCAAAAGACACCCCAGGACCCCCAAAAACACCCTCAGAACCCCAAAACCCCCCAAAACCAGTCCAGGACCCCAAAAAACTCCCTGGGACCCCAAAACCCCACAAGGACCCCCAAAACCAGCCCAGGACCCCAAAACCCCCCATGCACCCCAAAACCACCCCTGGAACCCCAAAACCCCCACAAACAACAGCCCAGGACCCCCAAAAGACACCCTGGGACCCCAAAAAACAGCCCAGGACCCAAAAAACCCACAAGGACCCCCAAAAATACCCAGGGACCCCAAAACTGCCCCTGGAACCCTAAAACCCCCCAAAAGACACCCCAGGACCCCCAAAAAACACCCCGGGACCCCAAAACCCCCCAAATAACAGCTCAGGACCCCAAAAAAACACTCTGGGACCCCAAAAAACTCCCTGGGACCCCAAAACCCCACAAGGACCCCCAAAACCAGCCCAGGACCCCAAAAAAACCCACAAGGACCCCAGAAACACCCCGGGACCCAAAACCCCCCATGCACCCCAAAACCACCCCTGGGACCCCAAAACCCCCCAAAAAACCAATCCAGGACCCTAAAAAACACTCTGGGACCCCCAAAACCAGCCCAGGACCCCAAAAACACCCTGGGACCCCAAAGAACACCCTGGGACCCCAAAAACACCCTGGGACCCCAAAACCCCACAAGGACCCCCCCAAAAATACCCAGGGACCCCAAAACTCCCCTGGAACCCTAAAACCCCCAAAAGACACCCCAGGACCCCAAAAAACACCCCCACACCCCAAAAAACCCTAGCCCCCCCCCCCAGCCCCCCTAAACCCATCTGGGTGCCCCCCCAAATCCCCCCAGCCCCCCTGGGACCCCTCCAGGACCCCCCCAGGACCCCCCAAACCTCTCCCAGCCCCCTCTGGGTGCCCCCCCAAGCCTCTCTGGGTGCCCCCCCCCAGCCCCCCAAACCCCTCTGGGTGCCCCCCAAACCTCTCCCTATTCCCCCCCACCCCCTCTGGGTGCCCCCCAAGCCCTGTGGGTGCCCCCCCATCCCAGTGGGTGCCCCCCAAACCTCTCCCTATTCCCCCCAAACCCCTGTGGGTGCCCCCAAACCCCCCAGCCCCCCATCCCCTCTGGGTGCCCCAACCCCTCGTGGGTGCCCCCCATCCCCTGTGGGTGCCCCCCCATCCCCTGTGGGTGCCCCCCCATCCCCTGTGGGTGCCCCCCCAGCCCCCCAAACCCCTCTGGGTGCCCCCCCAAACCCCTCTGGGTGCCCCCCCCATCCCCTCTGGGTGCCCCCCAACCCCCTGTGGGTGCCCCCCATCCCCTGTGGGTGCCCCCCCATCCCAGTGGGTGCCCCCCCAGCCCCCCTCTGGGTGCCCCCCCATCCCAGTGGGTGCCCCCCCAGCCCCTCTGGGTGCCCCCCCATCCCCTCTGGGTGCCCCCCATCCCTGTGGGTGCCCCCCATCCCAGTGGGTGCCCCCCCATCCCCTCTGGGTGCCCCCCCACCCCCGTGGGTGCCCCCCCATCCCCTCTGGGTGCCCCCCCAGCCCCAGTGGGTGCCCCCACAGCCCCCCCCATCCCTCTGGGTGCCCCCCCATCCCTCTGGGTGCCCCCCATCCCCAGTGGGTGCCCCCCAAGCCCCTGTGGGTGCCCCCCAAACCTCTCCCTATTCCCCCCAAACCCCTCTGGGTGCCCCCCCACCCCCTCTGGGTGCCCCCCAAGCCCTGTGGGTGCCCCCCCATCCCCTGTGGGTGCCCCCCCCCAGCCCCCCAACCCCTCTGGGTGCCCCCCCAGCCCCCCAAACCTCTCCCTATTCCCCCCAACCCCTCTGGGTGCCCCCCCATCCCCTGTGGGTGCCCCCCAACCCCTGTGGGTGCCCCCCCAGCCCCTCTGGGTGCCCCCCCATCCCCTCTGGGTGCCCCCCCATCCCCAGTGGGTGCCCCCCAAACCCCTCTGGGTGCCCCCCCATCCCCTGTGGGTGCCCCCCCAGCCCCCCAAGCCCTGTGGGTGCCCCCCCACCCCCGTGGGTGCCCCCCCCACCTGTCTGTTGAAGTAGAGGAAGCCCTTGGGGCAGTTGACGTTGTGGAAAGGGGCGAAGGAGTCGACGGGGCCGTCGATGCTCATGGGGTGCAGGCGCAGAGCACCCCGACCCGTCAGCAGCACCCAGTGCGGGGAGGGGCCGCAGATGAACACCTGGGGGGGGGGACAGGTAAATAACAACACCTGGGGGGGCACACAGGTAAATAACACCTGGGGGGGCAGGGAAATAACTGGGGGGGGCATGGGGGGAGATATGGGGATGGGGGGGGGCACAGATAAACACCTGGGGGGGGCAGGGAAACACCTGGGGGCACAGGGATATAACACCTGGGGGCAGGTAAACACCAGGGGGCCACACAGGTAAATAACACCTGGGGGCACAACAGGTATATAACACCTGGGGGCAGGGAAACACCTGGGGGCAGGGAACACTGGGGGGACAGGGAAATAACACCTGGGGGGCAGATAAACACCTGGGGGGGGCAGGGAAACACCTGGGGGGGCACACACAGGTATATAACACCTGGGGGGGCAGGGAAACACCTGGGGGGGGGACACAGGTAAATAACACCTGGGGGGGGGGCAGATAAACACCTGGGGGGGGCACACAGGTATATAACACCTGGGGGGGGCAGGGAAACACCTGGGGGTCAGACATGGGTAGGAGGGGGGGGCAGATAAACACCTGGGGGGGGCAGGGAAACACTTGGGGGGGGGGCAGAGAAATAACACCTAGGGGGGGCACACACAGGTATATAACACCTGGGGGGGCAGGGAAATAACACCTGGGGGGGGGACAGGTATATAACACCTGGGGGGGGGGGTGGGTAAATACCTGGGGGGGGGACAGATAAACACCTGAGGGGGGGGGGGGAACAGGGAAATAACACCTGGGGGGGGGGCAGGGAAACACCTGGGGGGGCTTGGGGGGACCTGGGGGGTATGGGGGGGGGGGGCACACCACAGATAAACACCTGGGGGGGGGGGATGGATGGGGGGGGACAGGTAAACATGGGGGGGGGCACAGGAAAACATCTGGGGGCGGGGGGATGGGAATGGGAGGGGGGAATGGGGGGGATGGGGGGGGAACCCCTGGGAATTGGGGGGCAATGGGGGGGGGACATGGGAATGGGGGAGGGAGTTGGGGGGGGGGGGGGTCCCTGTGCTGGGGGGGTCCCTGGTAACAGGGGGGGGGGTTCTGGGTGACATGGGGGGGGTCCCATGGGTGAGGGGGGGGGTCCCTGTTGTGGGGGGGTCCTTGATTTGGGGGGGTTCCCTGCAGAAGGGGGGTTCCCAGGGTGACAAGGGGGGGTCCCACAGATGAGGGGGGGTCTCTGGGATGGGGGGGGTCCCTGTTGTGGGGGGGTCCCTGTGCTTGGGGGGGGTCTCTGGGGGATGGGGGGGGTCCTTGGGGGGTCCTCTGGGTGAGGGGGGGTCCCTGTTGTGGGGGGTTCTCTGCAGAAGGGGGGTCCCTGGGTGACAAGGGGGGGTCCACCTGTTTTGGGGGGGGTCCTTGATTTGGGGGGGGTCCCTGTGGAAGGGGGGTCCCTGGGTGACAAGGGGGGGTCCCACAGATGAGGGGGGGTCTCTGGGATCGGGGAGGGGTCCCTGTGTGGGGGTCCCTGTGCTTGGGGGGGTCTCTGGGGGATGGGGGTCCTTGGGGGGTCCTCTGGGTGAGGGGGTCCCTGTTGTGGGGGGGTCTTTGATTTGGGGGTTCCCTGCAGAAGGGGGTCCCTGGGTGACAAGGGGGGGTCCCAAGGATGAGGGGGGGTCCCTGGGTGCCAGGGGGGGGTCTCTGGGGTGGGGGGGTCCTTGGGGGGTCCCTGGGTGAGGGGGTCCCTGTTGTGGGGGTTCTCTGCAGAAGGGGGTCTCTGGGTGCCAGGGGGGTCCCTGTTGTGGGGGTCCTTGATTTGGGGGTTCCTGTGGAAGGGGGGTCCCTGGGTGACAAGGGGGTCCCTGGGGGATAGGGGGGTCCTTGGGGGGTCCTCTGGGTGAGGGGGGTCCCTGTTGTGGGGGTCCTTGATTTGGGGGTCCCTGCAGAAGGGGGTCCCAGGTGACAAGGGGATGAGGGGGTCTCTGGGATGGGGGTCCCTGTTGTGGGGGTTGTGCTGGGGGTCTCTGGGGGATGGGGGGGGGTCCTTGGGGGGTCCCCTGGGTGAGGGGGGGTCCCTGTTGTGGGGGGTTCTCTGCAGAAGGGGGGTCCCTGGGTGCCAGGGGGGGGTCCCTGTTGTGGGGGGGTCCTTGATTTGGGGGGGTCCCTGCAGAAGGGGGGTTCCCAGGGTGACAAGGGGGGGTCCCAAGGATGAGGGGGGGTCCCTGAGTGAGAGAAGGGGTCCCTGGGTGCCAGGGGGGGTCCCTGTTGTGGGGGGGTCCCCTGTGCTGGGGAGGGGGTCTCTGGGGATGGGGTGGGGTCCTTGGGGGGTCACCTGGGTGAGGGGGGGGTCCCTGTTTTGGGGGGGTTCCCTGCAGAAGGGGGGTCCCTGGGTGACAAGGGGGGGTCCCACAGATGAGGGGGGGTCTCTGGGGATGTGGGGGGGTCCCTGTTGTGGGGGGGTCCCCTGTGCTGGGGGGGTCTTTTTAGGGGATTGGGGGGGGGTCCTTGGGGGGTCCCCTGGGTGAGGAGGGGTCCCTATTGTGGGGGGGTCCTTGATTTGGGGGGGTTCCCTGCAGAAGGGGGGTTCCCAGGGTGACAAGGGGGGGTCCCAAGGATGAGGGGGGGTCCCTAAGTGAGAGGAGGGGTCCCTGGGTGCCAGGGGGGGGTCTCCAGGATGGGGGGGTCCCCGGGTGAGAGGGACCCCTGTGCTGGGGGGGGTCTCTGGGTGATGGGGGGGTCCTTGGGGGGTCCTCTGGGTGAGGGGGGGTCCCTGTTGTGGGGGGGTTCCCTGCAGAAGGGGGGTCCCTGGGTGCCAGGGGGGGGTCCCATGGATGAGGGGGGGTCCCACAGATGAGGGGGGGTCTCTGGGGATGGGGGGGGGTCCCTGTTGTGGGGGGTCCCTGTGCTTGGGGGGGTCTCTGGGGATGGGGGGGGGTCCCTGTTGTGGGGGGTCCCTGTGCTTGGGGGGGTCTCTGGGGATGGGGGGGGGCCCTTGAGGGGTCCTCTGGGTGAGGAGGGGTCCCTGTTGTGGGGGGGTCTTTGATTTGGGGGGGTTCCCTGCAGAAGGGGGGTTCCCAGGGTGACAAGGGGGGGTCCCACGAATGAGGGGGGGTCTGTGTGATGGGGGGGGGCTGTTCCTGGTTTTGGGGGGGGGTCCTGGGACCCCCACTCACCCCGGAGTATCCGTAGATGTCCTCGAAGTAGCGGAAGCGACTGACTCGTCCTCGGGGCCCCCCCGAATCCTCAGAGCTGCTGCTGCCCCCCCCCATAACCCCCACCCCCCCGGGACCCCCCCCAGGCCCCCCAGGACCCCCCCCAGGCCCCCCAGCTGCATTTTCAGGTTTCTTCTTGGAAGGTTTTGCCTTTTTCTCCCGAAAATTGATGTTGTGGGGGACCTGGGGGGGGGGGAAGGGCAGAAAGAGGGGGTTCAGAGGGGGGGGGGTTCAGGGGGTGTCCCCTCCCAACCCCCCCAGCCCCAGCCCCCCCTCTGTCACCTTTTTGAAGCGCACTTTCAGGGTGCTCTGACCCCGCCGGGGGTCGTGTCCAAACGCCTCGTAAATCAGCAGCTCCTGATCCACGTGAACCTGGGGGGCACCCACTGAGACCCCCACCCACGGAAACACCACCAGGGACACCCCCAGGGACACCCACACCCCCTGAGACCCCCCCAGGGACACCCACACCCCCTGAGACCCCCCCAACACCACCCTAGGACACTGAGAGCCCCCCTGGGACACCCACACCCCCTGAGACCCCCCCAAAACACCCCTAAGACCCCCAGAGACACTGAGACCCCCTGGGACCCCCCCAGACACCCTTGGGACACAAACCCCCTGGGACCCCAGACCCCCTGAGACCCCCCCAGGGACACCCACACCCCCAGAGACCCCCCCAAAACACCCCAAACCCTAGGAACACTGAGACCCCCTCAGGGACACTGAGACCCCCCCAGGGACACCCACACCCCCTGGGACCCCCCCAAAACACCCCTAAAACCCCCAGGGACACTGAGACCCCCCCAAACCCCCACACCCCCTGGGACCCCCCCCAAAACACCCCCAGGGACACTGAGACCCCCCCCATAAATCAGCAGCTCCTGATCCACGTGCACCTGGGGGGCACCCACTGAGACCCCCACCCACGGAAACACCCCAGGACACCCCAGGGACACCCACACCCCCTGAGACCCCCCCAGGGACACCCACATCCCCTGGACCCCCCCAAAACACCCCAAACCCCCAACCCCCCCACACCCCTGGGACCCCCCCAAAACACCCCCAAAACCCCCAGGGGGACTGAGACCACCTGGGACCCCCCCAGAGACACTGAGACCCCCCCCATAAATCAGCAGCTCCTGATCCACGTGCACCCGGGGGGCACCCACTGAGACCCCCACCCACGGAAACACCACCAGGGACACCCACACCCCCTGGGACCCCCCCAAACACCCGGACAGAGACCCCCCGACCCAACCCCCTGAGACCCCCCCAGAGACACCCACATCCCCTGAGACCCCCCCAAAACACCCCTAAAACCCCCAGAGACACTGAGACCCCCCAGGGACACGAGAACCCCTGGGACCACCCCCAGGGACCCTGAGACCCCCCCAGAACACCCACACCCCCTGACCCCCAGAGACACTGAGACCCCCCAGGGACACTGAGACCCCCCCCATAAATCAGCAGCTCCTGATCCACGTGAACCTGGGGGGCACCCACTGAGACCCCCACCCACGGAAACACCCACAGGGACACCCCCAGGGACACCCACACCCCCTGAGACCCCCCAGGGACACCCACACCCCCAGAGACCCCCCAAAACACCCTTAAAACCCCAGAGACACTGAGACCCCCAAAGCCCCACACCCCCTGAGACCCCCAAAAACACCCCCAGGGACACTGAGACCCCCAAAACCACAGCTCCTGATCCACGCACCTGGGGGCACCCACTGAGACCCCCACCCAGAAACACCACCAGGACCCCCAGGACACCCACATCCCTGAGACCCCCAAAACACCCCAAACCCCAGAGACACTGAGACCCCAGGACACCCAACCCTGGGACCACCGCCTGAGACACCCCCAGGTACACCCATAACCCCTGGGACCCCCAAAAATACCCACAGGACCTCCAGGGACCCCCACACCCCCTGGACCCCCAGGGACACCCACACCCCCAGAGACCCCCCCAAAACACCCCCAACACCCCTAGGAACACTGAGACCCCCTCAGGGACACTGAGACCCCCCCAGGGACACCCAAACCCCCTGGGACCCCTCCCCAAAACACCCCTAAAACCCCCAGAGACACTGAGACCCCCCCCAAAGCCCCCACACCCCCTGGGACCCCCCCCAAAACACCCACAGGGACCCCCCCAGGGACACCCAACCCCCCTGGGACCCCCCCCAAAACACCCACAGAGACCCCTCCAGGGACCCTCACATCCCCTGAGACCCCCCCAAAACACCCCCAAAACCCCCAGGGGCACTGAGACCCCCCCCAGGGACACTGAGAACCCCTGGGACCACCCCCCAGGGATCCTGAGACCCCCCCAGGGACACCCACATCCCCTGAGACCCCCCCCAAAACACCCACAGGGACACTGAGACCCCCCCCATAAACCAGCAGCTCCTGATCCACGTGCACCCGGGGGGCACCCACTGAGACCCCCACCCACAGAAACACCACCAGGGACACCCCCAGGGACACCCACACCCCCTGAGACCCCCCCAAAACACCCCCAGGGACCCCCAGAGACACTGAGACCCCCCCCAGGGACACTGAGAACCCCCCAGGGACACCCACATCCCCTGAGACCCCCCCAGGGACACCCCCACACCCCCTGAGACACTGAGACCCCTCCAGGGACACCCAAACCCCCTGTAACCCCCCCCAAAACACCCCCAGGGACCCCTCCAGGGACCCTCACACCCCCTGGGACCCCTCCCCAAAACACCCCTAAAACCCGAGAGACACTGAGACCCCCCCCAAAGCCCCCACACCCCCTGGGACCCCCCCCAAAACACCCACAGGGACCCCCCCAGGGACACCCACATCCCCAGAGACCCCCCCAAAACACCCCCAAAACCCCCAGGGGCACTGAGACCCCCCCCAGGGACACTGAGAACCCCTGGGACCACCCCCCAGGACCCTGAGACCCCCAGGGACACCCACATCCCCTGAAACCCCCCCCAAAACACCCACAGGGACCCCCACACCCCTGAGACCCCCAAAACACCCTAAACCCCAGGACACTGAGACCCCAACACCCACACCCCGAGACCCCCAAACACCCCTCAGGGACACCCACACCCCTGAGACCCCCAACACCACCCTAGGACACTGAGACCCCCCCAGGGACACCCAACCCCCTTGGGACCCCCCCAAAACACCCCCAAAACCCCCAGGGGGACTGAGACCACCTGGGACCCCCCTAGAGACATTGAGACCCCCCCCATAAACCAGCAGCTCCTGATCCACGTGCACCTGGGGGGCACCCACTGAGACCCCCACCCACAGGGACACCACCAGGGACACCCCCAGGGACACCCACACCCCCTGAGACCCCCCCAGGGACACCCACATCCCCTGAGACCCCCCCAGACACCCCTAAAACCCCTAGGAACACTGAGACCCCCCCAAAACACCCCAGGGACCCCCACACCCCCTGAGACCCCCAAAACACCCCAGGGACCCCCACACCCCCTGAGACCCCCCCAGGGACACCCAACCCCCCTAGGACCCCCCCCAAAACACCCACAGAGACCCCTCCAGGGACCTTCACATCCCCTGAGACCCCCCCAAAACACCCCCAGGGACACCCACACCCCCTGAGACCCCCTGAGACCCCTCTCAACACCACCCTAGGACACTGAGAGCCCCCCAGGGACACCCACACCCCCTGAGACCCCCCCAAAACACCCCCAAAACCCCCAGGGACACTGAGACCCCCCCCATAAATCAGCAGCTCCTGATCCACATGCACCCGGGGGGCACCCACTGAGACCCCCACCCACGGAAACACCACCAGGGACCCCCCCAGGGACACCCACACCCCCTGGGGCCCCCCCCAACACCACCCTAGGACACTGAGACCCCCCCAGGGACACCCAAACCCCCTGGGACCCCCCCAAAACACCTCCAGGGACCCTCACATCCCCTGAGACCCCCCCAGACACCCCTTGAGGACATTGAGACCCCCCCTGGGGACCCTCAGACCCCCAGAGACCCCCCCAGGAACACCCACATCCCCTGAGACCCCCCCCAAAACACCCCCAGGGACACTGAGACCCCCCCCATAAATCAGCAGCTCCTGATCCACGTGCACCCGGGGGGCACCCACTGAGACCCCCACCCACGGAAACAACCCCAGAGACCCCCCCAGGGACACCCACACCCACTGAGACCCCCCCAAAACACCCCCAAAACCCCCAGAGACACTGAGACCCCCCCAGGGACACTGAGAACCCCTGGGACCACCCCCCAGGGATCCTGAGACCCCCCCAGGGACACCCAAACCCCCTGGGACCCCTCCCCAAAACACCCCCAGGGACCCCCCCAGGGACCCCCACATCCCCTGAGACCCCCCCAGGGACACCCACACCCCCTGAGACCCCCAAAACACCCAGAGACACTGAGACCCCCAGGACACCAAACCCGGGACCCGCCAGGACACCCACATCCAGACCCCCAGGGACACTGAGAACCCCTGGGACCACCCCCAGGATCCGAGACCCCCAGGACACCCACATCCCTGAGACCCCCACACCCCCAGGGACCTCCAGGAACACCCACATCCCCTGAGACCCCCCCAAAACACCCCTAAAACCCCCAGAGACACTGAGACCCCCCCAGGGACACCCAAACCCCCTGGGACCACCCCCCAGGGACCCTAGACACCCCCAGGAACACCCACACCCCCTGGGACCCCCCAGAGACACTGAGACCCCCAGGGACACTGAGACCCCCCCCATAAATCAGCAGCTCCTGATCCACGTGCACCCGGGGGGCACCCACTGAGACCCCCACCCACGGAAACACCACCAGGGACCCCTCCAGGGACACCCACACCCCCTGAGACCCCCCCAGGGACACCCAAACCCCCTGGGACCCCCCCAAAACACCCCCAAAACCCCCAGAGACACTGAGACCCCCCCAAAACACCTCCAGGGACCCCCACACCCCCTGAGACCCCCCCAGGGACACCCAACCCCCCTAGGACCCCCCCAAAACACCCACAGAGACCCCCCCAGGGACACCCACATCCCCAGAGACCCCCCCAAAACACCCCCAAAACCCCCAACACTGAGACCCCCCAGGGACACTGAGACCCCCCCCATAAATCAGCAGCTCCTGATCCACGTGCACCTGGGGGGCACCCACTGAGACCCCCACCCACGGAAACACCACCAGGGACCCCCCAGGGACACCCCCAAAACACCCCCAGGGACCCCCACACCCCCCAGGGACCCCCCCAGACACCCCTTGGGGACATCGAGACCTCCCCTGGGGACGCTCAGACCCCCTGAGACCCCCCCAGGGACACTGAGACCCCTCTGGTGGTGTCCCAGTCCCCCCAGTCCCCCCCAGTCCTTCCCAGTGTCCCCCAGTCCTTCCCAGTGTCCCCCCAGAGTCCCTCCCAGTGTCCCTCAGTCCTCCCAGTCCCCCTCCCAGTCCCTCCCAGTCCCTCCCATTCCCTCCCAGTGCCTCACCAGTAGGTAGGGCCTGCTCTGGTGGTGTCCCAGTCCCCCCAGTCCCCCCCAGTCCCTCCCAGTGTCCCCCCAGTCCCCTCCCAGTGCCCCCCAGTCCCCTCCCAGTGCCTCCCGTACCCTCGTTTGTCCCAGTCCCCCCAGTCCCCCCCAGTCCCCCCCAGTCCTTCCCAGTGTCCCCCCAGTCCCTCCCAGTGTCCCTCCAGTCCCTCCCAGTGTCCCTCAGTCCTTCCCAGTCCCCCCCAGTCCTTCCCAGTGTCCCCCAGTCCTTCCCAGTGTCCCCCAGTCCCCCAGTGTCCCTCCAGTCCCTCCCAGTCCCCTCCCAGTGCCTCCCAGTCCCCACCCACCCCTCCCCTCCAGCTCCCCCAGTGTCCCCCATCCTCCCAGTCCCCCCAGTCTCACCATAGCCTCTTGGCGTGTCCCAGTCCCCCCATGTCCCCTCCCAGTCCCCCCCCAGTCCCCCCCAGTCCTCTCCCAGTCCCTCCCAGTCCCTTCCCAGTGTCCCTCCAGTCCCCCCCAGTGCCTCACCAGTAGGTAGGGCCTGCTCTGGCGGTGTCCCAGTCCCCCCCAGTCCCCTCCCAGTCTCCTCCCAGTCCTACCCAGTGTCCCTCCAGTCCTTCCCAGTGTCCCCCCATCCCCTCCCATCCCCTCCCAGTCCCCTCCAGTCCCCCCCAGTCCTCTCCCAGTCCCTCCCAGTCCCTTCCCAGTGTCCCTCCAGTGCCTCCCAATGCCTCACCAGTAGGTAGGGCCTGCTCTGGCAGTGTCCCAGTCCCCTCCAGTCCCTCTCAGTCCCCCCCCATCCCCTCCCAGTCCCTTCCCAGTGTCCCTCCAGTGCCTCCCAGTGCCTCACCAGTAGGTAGGGCCTGCTCTGGTGGTGTCCCAGTCCCCCCCAGTCCCCCCGTGTCCCCTCCCAGTCCTACCCAGTGTCCCTCCAGTCCTTCCCAGTGTCCCCCCATCCCCTCCCATCCCCTTCCATCCTCTCCCAGTCCCTCCCAGTCCCTCCCAGTCCCTTCCCAGTGCCTCCCAGTGCCTCACCAGTAGGTAGGGCCTGCTCTGGCGGTGTCCCAGTCCCCCCGTGTCCCTTCCCGGTGTCCCTCCAGTCCCCCTCAGTCCCTCCCAGTCCCCCCCCATCCCCTCCCATCCCCTCCCAGTCCCTTCCCAGTCCCCCCCCCATCCCCTCCCAGTCCCTCCCAGTGCCTCACCAGTAGGTAGGGCTTGCTCTGGCGGTGTCCCAGTCCCCCCCAGTCCCCCCGTGTCCCCTCCCAGTCCTACCCAGTGTCCCTCCAGTCCTTCCCAGTGTCCCCCCATCCCCTCCCAGTCCCCTCCAGTCCCTCCCAGTCCTCTCCCAATCCTCTCCCAGTCCCTTCCCAGTGTCCCTCCAGTCCCTCCCAGTGCCTCACCAGTAGGTAGGGCCTGCTCTGGCGGTGTCCCAGTCCCCCCCAGTCCTCTCCCAGTCCCTCCCAGTCCCTCCCAGTCCCTTCCCAGTGTCCCTCCAGTGCCTCCCAGTGCCTCACCAGTAGGTAGGGCCTGCTCTGGCGGTGTCCCAGTCCCCCCCAGTTCCCTCCCAGTCCCTCCCAGTCCCTTACCAGTGTCCCCCCATCCCCTCTCATCCCCTCCCAGTCCTTCCCAGTCCTCTCCCAGTCCCTTCCCAGTGTCCCTCCAGTGCCTCCCAGTGCCTCACCAGTAGGTAGGGCCTGCTCTGGCGGTGTCCCAGTCCCCCCCAGTCCCCCCGTGTCCCCTCCCAGTCCTACCCAGTGTCCCTCCAGTCCTTCCCAGTGTCCCCCCATCCCCTCCCATCCCCTTCCATCCTCTCCCAGTCCCTCCCAGTCCCTCCCAGTCCCTTCCCAGTGCCTCCCAGTGCCTCACCAGTAGGTAGGGCCTGCTCTGGCGGTGTCCCAGTCCCCCCCAGTCCTACTGTGTCCCCTCCCAGTCTCCTCCCAGTCCCTCCCAGTCTCCTCCAAGTCCCCCCCCAAGTCCTTCCCAGTGTCCCCCCATCCCCTCCCATCCCCTCCCAGCTCCTCCCAGTCCTCTCCCAGTCCTCTCCCAATCCCTCCCAGTCCCTTCCCAGTGTCCCCCCCAGTCCCTCCCAGTGCCTCACCAGTAGGTAGGGCCTGCTCTGGCGGTGTCCCAGTCCCCCCCAGTCCTCCTGTGTCCCCTCCCAGTCTCTTCCCAGTCCTACCCAGTGTCCCTCCAGTCCTTCCCAGTGTACCCCCAGCCCCTCCCATCCCCTCCCAGTCCCCTCCAGTCCCTCCCAGTCCCTTCCAGTCCCTCTCAGTCCCCCCCCATCCCCTCCCAGTCCCTTCCCAGTGTCCCTCCAGTGCCTCCCAGTGCCTCACCAGTAGGTAGGGCCTGCTCTGGCGGTGTCCCAGTCCCCCCCAGTCCCCCCGTGTCCCCTCCCAGTCCTACCCAGTGTCCCTCCAGTCCTTCCCAGTGTCCCCCCATCCCCTCCCATCCCCTCCCAGTCCCCTCCAGTCCCTCCCAGTCCCCCCCAGTCCTCTCCCAGTCCCTTCCCAGTGTCCCTCCAGTGCCTCCCAGTGCCTCACCAGTAGGTAGGGCCTGCTCTGGCAGTGTCCCAGTCCCCTCCAGTCCCTCCCAGTCCCTCCCAGTCCCTTCCCAGTGTCCCTCCAGTCCCTCCCAGTGCCTCACCAGTAGGTAGGGCCTGCTCTGTTGGCATCCCAGTCCCTCCCAGTCCCCCCCCCATCCCCTCCCATCCCCTCCCAATCCTCTCCCAGTCCCTTCCCAGTGTCCCTCCAGTCCCTCCCAGTGCCTCACCAGTAGGTAGGGCCTGCTCTGGCGGTGTCCCAGTCCCCCCGTGTCCCCTCCCAGTCCATCCTCAGTCCCCCCCAGTCCCTCCCAGTCCCTCCCAGTCCGCCCCCCATCCCCTCCCATCCCCTCCCAGTCCCCTCCAGTCCCTCCCATCCCCTCCCAATCCTCTCCCAGTCCCTTCCCAGTGTCCCTCCAGTGCCTCCCAGTGCCTCACCAGTAGGTAGGGCCTGCTCTGGCGGTGTCCCAGTCCCACCAGTAGGACCTCCCTGACGAGTGGCAGCTCGTCCTGCCGTGTCACCTCCTCCCTGCGTGCCGTGCTGCCCTGTCCCTCTGTCCCCGCGGCCGCCTGTCCCGCCGAGCTGTCCACCAGCACCCGCTGCCCCACCGGGAAGTTCTTCACCAGGAACACCAAACGCCACTCGGGCAGCTGGTAGATCTGGGGACAGAGGGGACAGTGGGGACATCAGGGACATCTGGGGTGTTGGGGACATTGAGGGTGTTGGGGACATTGGGGACATCTGGGGCATTGGGGACGTCAGGGGCATGGGGGACATTGGGGACATCGGGGGTGTTGGGGACATTGGGGACAATGGGAGTGTTGGGGGCAATGGGGGTAGTGGGGACATCATGGACTGTGGGGACATTGGGGACATCTGGGGTGTTGGGGACATCAGGGGTGTTGGGAGTGTTGGGGACAATGGGGGTAGTGGGGACATTGGGGGTGTTGGGGGCATTGGGGACATTGGGGGTGTTGGGGACAATGGGGGTGTTGGGGACATCAGGGACAGTGGGGACATCGGGGTCAGTGAGGACATTGGGGACATCTGGGGTGTTGGGGACATTGGGGGTGTTGGGGACATTGGGGACATCTGGGGTGTTGGGGACGTCAGGGTCATTGGGGTCAATGGGGGTGTTGGGGACATCGGGGGCACTGGGGACATCAGGGACAGTGGGGACATTGGGGTCAGTGGGGACACTGGGGACACTGGGGGCGTTGGGGACATCTGGGGCATTGGGGACATCAGGGGTGTTGGGAGTGTTGGGGGCAATGGGGGTAGTGGGGACATCATGGACTGTGGGGACATTGGGGACACCTGGGGTGTTGGGGGCATTGGGGACATTGGGGGTGTTGGGGACAATGGGGGCATTGGGGACATCAGGGGCACTGGGGACATCAGGGACAGTGGGGACACTGGGGGCATTGGGGACATCTGGGGCATTGGGGACATTGGGGGTGTTGGGGACAAGGGGAGTGTTGGGGACATCGGGGTCAGGGGGGACATCAGGGGTGTTGGGGACATCAGGGACAATGAGGACATCGAGGGTAGTGGGGACATCGGGGACAATGGGGACAAGAGGGGTGGTGGGGACATCGGGGGCATTGGGGACATCAGGGGTGTTGGGGACATCAGGGGTGTTGGGAGTGTTGGGGGCAATGGGGGTAGTGGGGACATCATGGACTGTGGGGACATTGGGGACACCTGGGGTGTTGGGGGCATTGGGGACATTGGGGGTGTTGGGGACAATGGGGGTGTTGGGGACATCAGGGACAGTGGGGACATCGGGGTCAGTGGGGACGTTGGGGACATCTGGGGTGTTGGGGACATTGGGGACATCTGGGGCATTGGGGACATTGGGGGTGTTGGGGACAAGGGGGGTGTTGGGGACATTGGGGACATCAGGGGTGTTGGGGACATCAGGGACAATGAGGACATCGAGGGTAGTGGGGACATCGGGGACAATGGGGACAAGGGGGGTGTTGGGAACAATGGGGGTGTTGGGGACTTCGGGGTCATTGGGGACATCAGGGGTGTTGGGGACATCGGGGACAATGAGGACATCGAGGGTAGTGGGGACATCGGGG
This sequence comes from Archilochus colubris, assembly GCA_023079485.1. NCBI lineage: Eukaryota > Metazoa > Chordata > Aves > Apodiformes > Trochilidae > Archilochus > Archilochus colubris. The sequence continues at coordinate 56,394 of JALBCY010000093.1, forward strand.
ACAATGGGGACAAGAGGGGTGGTGGGGACATTGGGGGCAATGGGGACATGAGGGACAATGGGAACAATGGGGTGTTGGGGACAATGGGGACAATGGGGGTGTTGGGGACATCAGGGGTGTTGGGAGTGTTGGGGGCAATGGGGGTAGTGGGGACATCGGGGTCAGTGAGGACATTGGGGACATCTGGGGCATTGGGGACATCTGGGGCATTGGGGACATTGGGGGTGTTGGGGACAATGGGGACATCTGGGGCGTTGGGGACGTCGGGGTCATTGGGGTCAATGGGGGTGTTGGGGACATCAGGGACAGTGGGGACATCAGGGACAGTGGGGACATTGGGGACACTGGGGGCGTTGGGGACATCTGGGGCATTGGGGACATCGGGGGTGTTGGGGACATCGGGGGTGTTGGGAGTGTTGGGGACATTGGGGGTAGTGGGGACATCATGGACTGTGGGGACATTGGGGACACTTGGGGTATTGGGGGCATTGGGGACATTGGGGGTGTTGGGGACATCAGGGTCAGTGGGGACATCAGGGGTGTTGGGGACATGGGGGTGGGGACATTGGGGACATTGGGGGTGTTGGGGACATCGGGGGTGTTGGGACTGTTGGGGGCAATGGGGGTAGTGGGGACATTGGGGGTGTTGGGGGCAATGGGGACATTGGGGGTGTTGGGGACATTGGGGGCGTTGGGGACATCAGGGGAGTTGGGGACATCAGGGACAGTGGGGACATTGGGGTCAGTGGGGACATTGGGGACATCTGGGGCATTGGGGACATCGGGGGTGTTGGGGACATCGGGGGTGTTGGGGACATTGGGGACATCAGGGGTGTTGGGGACATTGGGGACAATGGGGACATTGGGGGCACTGGGGACATTGGGGACATTGGGGACAGTAGGGGTGTTGGGGACATCGGGGCATTGGGGACATTAGGGGTGTTGGGGACATTGGGGACATTGGGGTCAGTGGGGACACTGGGGGTGTTGGGGACACTGGGGACATTGTGGCCCTGTCCCCCCCACCCCCCTGTCCCCTCTTGTCCCTGTGCTGCCCCCATGTCCCCCCCATCCCTCAGTGTCCCCAATTGCCACCTACCCCCTGTCCCCCCTCTCCCCATGTCCCCCCCTCTGTCCCCTCTGTCCCCTCTGTCCCCCCGTCTCCCTGTGCCCCCCTTGTCCCCATGTCCCCTTCTGTCCCCTCCTGTCCCGCTCTATGTCCCCCCCTTCGCCCCCCCATCCCCATGTCCCCCCCGTCCCTCTGTCTCTCTGTCCCCCCCCATGTCCCCATGTCCCCCCCCTCGCCCCCCCTGTCTCCCCCTGTCCCCCTGACCCCCCCATGTCCCCCCCTCTGTCCCCCCATGTCCCCCTGTCCCCATGTCCCCCTCCATCCCCCTCCATGCCCCCCCATCTCCCCCTGTCCCCCCCGTCCCCCCCTGTCCCCCATGTCCCCCTGTCCCCCCCTGTCCCCCCCCCTCCCTGTCCCCCTGTCCCCACCCAGTCCCCATTCCCCCTGTCCCCCTGTCCCCCCCTGTCCCCCCCAGTCCCCATGTCCCCCTGTCTCCCCCCTGTCCCCTCCCATATCCCCATGTCCCCCATGTCCCCCTTCATCCCCATGTCCTCCCCATGTCCCTCCCCCTGTCCCCATGTCCCCCCATTGTCCCCCTCCATATCCCCCCCATGTCCCCATCTCCCCCCCATGTCCCCCTGTCCCCATGTCCCCCCCTGTCCCCCTGTCCCCCCCCTGTCCCCATCCTCACCTCCATGGCCCCACTCTCCCTCACCAGTACAGCCCAGTGGGTGGGCTCGGGGCTGCACTGGTGGCACTGGGTGGGGGGGGGTCCCTTGCGGGGCTCCTCGCGGGGGGGGCTGGGGAGGGTCCCCCCCGACTCCCCGTACAGCATCTCCTCCTCGTCATCCACCGCCTCGCTGGGGACACCAATGGCACCTCCTTGTCACCTCTGTCACCTCCTGTCACCTCCCCTGTCACCTCTGTCACCTCTGTTACCTCTGTCACCTCTTGTCACCTGTCACCTCCCCTGTCACCTCTGTCACCTCCTCTGTCAGCTCTGTCACCTGTCACCTCCTGTCCCTCTGTCACCTCTTGTCACCTCCTCTGTCACCTCCCTTCTCACCTCCTGTCACCTCTGTCACCTCTGTCACCTCCTGCCACCTCCCCTGTCACCTCTGTTACCTCCTGTCACCTCCTGTCCCTTCTGTCACCTCCTGTCACCTCCTGTCACTTCCTGTCACCTCTGTTACCTCTGTCACCTCTGTCACCTCCTGTCACCTCCTGACACCTCTGTCACCTCTCTTGTCACCTCTTGTCACCTCTGTCACCTCCTGTCCCTCCTGTCACCTCCTGTCACCTCTGTCACCTCCTTTCACCTCTGTCACCTCCTGTCACCTCCTGTCACCTCCCCTGTCACCTCTGTCACCTCTGTCACCTCCTGTCACCTCCCCTGTCACCTCTGTCACCTCCTGACACCTCTGTCACCTCTCGTCACCTCCTTTCACCTCTGTCACCTCCTGTCACCTCCTGTCACCTCTGTCACCTCCCCTGTCACCTCCCTTATCACCTCCTGTCACCTCTGTCACCTCTGTTACCTCTGTCACCTCTTGTCACCTCTCTGTCACCTCCTTTCACCTCTGTCACCCCCATACCCCCCTGTGTCCCCCTGTGCCCCCTCACCTCCCCCCTGTACCCTCCCATCCCCCCTGTCCCCTCCTTGTCCCCCCCCGTCCCCCTTACCCCTGCCCCCTTGTCACCCCCCCGTTGTCCCCCTCCCATCCCCCCCATGCCACCCCCCCTGTCCCCTCCTGTCCCCCCCGTCCCCCTCTGCCCCCCCGTCCCCTTCTGTCCCCCGCTTGTCACCCCCCTGTACCCCCCCATCCCCCCATGTCCCCCCCTTGTTCCCCTCCCAGCCTCCCCCTTGTCACCCCTCCTGTCCCCCTATGTTCCCCCCTTGTCCCCCTCCTGTCTCCCCCCTTGTCACTCCCCCTGTCCCCCTGTGCCCCCCCTGTCCCCTCCTTGTCCCCCCCGTCCCCCTGTCCCTCTCCCCTTATCTCCCCCATGTCCCCTGTCCCCTCCTGTCCCCCCTGTACCACCCCATCTCCCCTGTCACCTCCTGTCCCCCCTGTCCCCCTGTGCCTCCCTTTCCCCCTGTCACCCCCCTGTCCCCGTGTCCCCTCCCCACCCCCCATTCCCCCTGTCCCCCTATCCCCCTTGTCTCCCCCATGTCACCCCCTGTCCCCTCCTGTCCCCCCCCATCCCCCTGTGCTCCCCCCTGTCCCCACCCCCCTGTCCCCCCCCATCCCCCTGTCCCCCCGTGTCCCCATCACCCTGTCCCCCCTGTCCCCCCCATCCCCCTGTCCCCTCCTGTCCCCCCCCATGCCCTGTCCCCCCTGCCTCTCCCCACCCCCTTGTACCCCCCCATCCCCCCGCCCCTGTGCCCCCATGCATCCCCCCTGTCCCCCCATGTCCCCCCATGTCCCCTCCTTCTCACCCTGTGCCCCCCGTCCCCCATGTCACCCCCCCCATCCCCTCCTGTCCCTCCCTTGTCCTCCCCCCCCCCCCCATCCCCCTGTCCCCCATGTCCCCCCTTGTCCCCCTCCCTGTCACCCCCCCTGCACTCCCCACCATCTGT
>JALBCY010000094.1:0-93587 GCA_023079485.1 Archilochus colubris
CCCCTTTTTCCCTTCCCAGTTTAAACCAGTTTGCCCAGTAACCCCTTTGCCCCCCCTCAGGAGCCCCCTAAACCCTCCCCCTGCCGCCCCCTCCCCAGGTGAGCCAGTGGTACGAGCTCGTGGTCTTCACCGCCAGCATGGAGATCTACGGCTGCGCCGTGGCCGACAAACTCGACAACAACCGCAGCATCCTGAGCCGCAGATACTACAGACAGGTGGGGGCGGGGCCTAAAGGGGCGGGGCTGAAAGGGGCGGGGCCTGAAAGGGTGGAGTCTGAAAGGGTGGGGTCTGAAGGGGTGGGGTCAGGGGGTGGGGTCTGGGGGAGTGGTGAAGTTGGGGAATAAAGAAAAGGGGGAAGGAGGTGGGACTTAAAAGGGGTTAGGAAAGGGGGAGGGGCTTAAAAGGGTGAGGTCTAAAGGGGCGGGGACTGAAAGGGGCGGGGACTGAAAGGGCGGGGTCTGAAGGGGTGGAGTCTGAAGGGGTGGGGTTTGGGGGAGTGGTGGAGTTGGGGGGAAAAGGGAAGGAGGTGGAGATTGAGAAAAGAAAAGGAAGGGGTTTAGGAAAGGGGGCGGGGCTTAAAGGGGTGGGGTCTGAAGGGGTGGGGCTGAAAGGGGCGGGGTCTGAAGGGGTGGGGTCTGAAAGGGCGGGGTCTAAAGGGGTGGGGTCGGAGGGGGCGGGGTCTGAGAGGGCGGGGTCTGGGGGAGTGGTGGAGTTGGGGAATAAAGGGGGGGAAGGAGGTGGGACTTACAAGGGGTTAGGAAAGGGGGAGGAGCTTAAAAGGGTGGGGCTGAAAGGGGCGGGGTCTGAAAGGGCAGGGACTGAAAGGGCGGGGTCTAAAGGGGTGGGGTCTAAAGGGTTGGGGTTTGGGGGAGTGGTGGAGTTGGGGGGAAAAGGGAAGGAGGTGGAGATTGAGAAAAGAAAAGGAAGGGGTTTAGGAAAGGGGGCGGGGCTTAAAGGGGTGGGGTCTGAAGGGGTGGGGCTTAAAGGGGTGGAGTCTGAAAGGGTGGGGTCGAAGGGGGCGGGGTCTGAAGGGGTGGGGTCTAGGGGAGTGGTGGAGTTGGGGAATAAAGAAAAGGGGGGAAGGAGGTGGGACTTAAGGAAAGGGGGAAGGAATTAAAGGGGCGGAGCCTAAAGGGGTGGGGTCTGAAGGGGTGGGGCCTGAAAGGGTGGGGTCGAAGGGGGCGGGGTCTGGAAGGGCAGGGTCTGGGGGAGTGGTGGAGTTGGGGAATAAAGAAAAGGGGGGAAGGAGGTGGGAGTTAAAAGGGGTTAGGAAAGGGGGAGGGGCTTAAAAGGGTGTGGCTGAAAGGGGCGGGGTCTGAAAGGGCGGGGTCTGAAGGGGTGGGGTCTGGAAGGGCGGGGTCTGGGGGAGTGGTGGAGTTGGGGACAAAAGGGGGGGTGGAAAGAATGGGGAGGAGGGGGGTTAGGAAAGGGGCCTGAAAGGGTGGGGTCTGAAGGGGTGGGGTTTGGGGGGTGTGGAGTTGGGGGGAAAAGGGGTGGAAGATGAGGGTATAGGAAAAGGGGCGGGGCTTAAATGGGTGGGGTCTAAAAGGGCGGGGCTTAAATGGGTGGAGTCTGAAAGGGTGGGGTCAGTGGGGTCTGGGGGGGTGGAGTTGGGGAATAAAGGGGTGGAAGGGGGAGGAGGGGTTTAGGGAAAGGGGCGGGGCTTAAAGGGGTGGGGTCTGAAGGGGTGGGGCCTGAAAGGGTGGGGTCTGAAGGGGTGGGGTCTGAAAGGGTGGGGTCAGGGGGTGGGGTCTAGGGGAGTGGTGGAGTTGGGGAAAAAGGGGTGGAAAGAATGGGGAGGAGGGGGAGTAGGAAAGGGGTTTAGGAAAAGGGGCGGGGCTTAAAGGGGTGGGGTCTAAAAGGGCGGGGCTTAAATGGGTGGAGTCTGAAAGGGCGGGGTCTGGGGGTGTGGTGGAGTTTGGATTAAAGGGGGGGAAGGAGATGGGACTTACAAGGGGTTAGGAAAGGGGGAGGAGCTTAAAAGGGTGGGGCTGAAAGGGGCGGGGCCTGAAAGGGTGGGGTCTGAAGGGGTGGGGTTTAAAGGGGTGGGGTTTGGGGGAGTGGTGGAGTTGGGGGGAAAAGGGAAGGAGGTGGAGATTGAGAAAAGAAAAGGAAGGGGTTTAGGAAAGGGGGCGGGGCTTAAAGGGGTGGGGTCTAAAGGGGTGGAGTCTGAAAGGGTGGGGTCAGAGGGGGCGGGGTCTGGAAGGGCGGGGTCTGGGGGAGTGGTGGAGTTGGGGAATAAAGAAAAGGGGGGAAGGAGGTGGGACTTAAAAGGGGTTAGGAAAGGGGGAGGAGCTTAAAAGGGTGTGGCTGAAAGGGGCGGGGCCTGAAAGGGTGGAGTCTGAAAGGGTGGGGTCGAAGGGGGCGGGGTCTGAAGGGGTGGGGTCTAGAGGAGTGGTGGAGTTGGGGAATAAAGAAAAGGGGGGAAGGAGGTGGAACTTACAAGGGGTTAGGAAAGGGGGAGGGGCTTAAAAGGGTGGGGTCTAAAGGGGCGGGGCCTGAAAGGGGCGGGGACTGAAAGGGTGGGGTCTGAAGGGGTGGGGTCTGGAAGGGTGGGGTCTGGGGGAGTGGTGGAGTTGGGGGGAAAAGGGGGGGAAGGAGGTGGGGAAAAATGGGGAGGAGGGGGTTAGGAAAGGGGCGGGGCTTAAAAGGGTGGGGTCTAAAGGGGCGGGGCCTGAAAGGGTGGAGTCTGAAAGGGTGGGGTCTAAAGGGGTGGGGTTTGGGGGAGTGGTGGAGTTGGGGGGAAAAGGGGTGGAAAGAATGGGGAGGAGGGGGAGTAGGAAAGGGGTTTAGGAAAAGGGGCGGGGCTTAAATGGGTGGAGTCTGAAAGGGTGGGGTCAGAGGGGGCGGGGTCTGAAGGGGTGGGGTCTGGGGGAGTGGTGGAGTTGGGGATAAAAGGGGGGGAAGGAGGTGGGGAAAAATGGGGAGGAGGGGGTTAGGAAAGGGGCGGGGCTTAAAAGGGGCGGAGCCTAAAGGGGTGGGGCCTGAAGGGGTGGGGTCTAAAGGGGTGGGGTCTGAAGGGGTGGGGTTTGGGGGAGTGGTGGAGTTGGGGACAAAAGGGGGGGTGGAAAGAATGGGGAGGAGGGGGAGTAGGAAAGGGGTTTAGGAAAAGGGGCGGGGCTTAAAGGGGTGGGGTATAAAAGGGCGGGGCTTAAATGGGTGGAGTCTGAAAGGGTGGGGTCTGAAGGGGTGGGGTCTGGGGGTGTGGTGGAGTTTGGGAATAAAGGGGGGGAAGGAGATGGGACTTACAAGGGGTTAGGAAAGGGGGAGGGGCTTAAAAGGGTGGGGCTGAAAGGGGCGGGGTCTGAAGGGGTGGGGTCTGAAGGGGTGGGGTCTGGAAGTGTGGGGTCTGGGGGAGTGGTGGAGTTGGGGGGAAAAGGGGTGGAAAGAATGGGGAGGAGGGGGAGTAGGAAAGGGGTTTAGGAAAAGGGGCGGGGCTTAAATGGGTGGGGCCTGAAAGGGCGGGGTCTGAAGGGGTGGGGTCAAAGGAGGTGGGGTCTGGAAGGGCGGGGTCTGAAGGGGCAGGGTCTGGGGGAGTGGTGGAGTTTGGGAATAAAGGGGGGGAAGGAGATGGGACTTACAAGGGGTTAGGAAAGGGGGAGGGGCTTAAAAGGGTGGGGCTGAAAGGGGCGGGGTCTGAAGGGGTGGGGTCTGAAAGGGTGGGGTCTAAAGGGGTGGGGTTTGGGGGAGTGGTGGAGTTGGGGGGAAAAGGGGGGAAGGAGGTGGGGAAAAACGGGGAGGAGGGGGTTAGGAAAGGGGCGGGGCTTAAAAGGGGCGGAGCCTAAAGGGGCGGGGCCTGAAAGGGTGGGGTCTGAAAGGGTGGGGTCTGAAGGGGTGGGGTCTAAAGGGGTGGGGTTTGGGGGAGTGGTGGAGTTGGGGGGAAAAGGGAAGGAGGTGGAGATTGAGAAAAGAAAAGGAAGGGGTTTAGGAAAGGGGGTGGGGCTTAAAGGGGTGGGGTCTGAAGGGGTGGGGCTTAAATGGGTGGAGTCTGAAAGGGTGGGGTCGAAGGGGGCGGGGTCTGAAGGGGTGGGGTCTAGGGGAGTGGTGGAGTTGGGGAAAAGGGTGGAAAGAATGGGGAGGAGGGGGGTTTAGGGAAAGGGGCGGGGCTTAAAGGGGTGGGGTCTAAAGGGGCGGGGCCTGAAAGGGTGGGGTCGGAGGGGGCGGGGTCTGGAAGGGCGGGGTCTGGGGGAGTGGTGGAGTTGGGGAATAAAGGGGGGGAAGGAGATGGGACTTACAAGGGGTTAGGAAAGGGGGAGGGGCTTAAAAGGGTGCGGTCTAAAGGGGCGGGGCCTGAAAGGGGCGGGGACTGAAAGGGTGGGGTCTAAAGGGGTGGGGTCTGGAAGGGCGGAGTCTGAAGGGGTGGGGTCTAAAGGGGTGGGGTCTGGGGGAGTGGTGGAGTTGGGGACAAAAGGGGGGGTGGAAAGAATGGGAGGAGGGGGAGTAGGAAAGGGGTTTAGGGAAAGGGGCGGGGCTTAAATGGGTGGGGCCTGAAAGGGCGGGGTCTGAAGGGGTGGGGTCAAAGGAGGTGGGGTCTGGGGGAGTGGTGGAGTTTGGGAATAAAGGGGGGGAAGGAGATGGGACTTACAAGGGGTTAGGAAAGGGGGAGGGGCTTAAAAGGGGCGGAGCCTAAAGGGGTGGAGTCTGAAGGGGTGGGGTCTGGAAGGGCAGGGTCTGGGGGAGTGGTGGAGTTGGGGGGAAAAGGGGTGGAAAGAATGGGGAGGAGGGAGGTTTAGGGAAAGGGGCGGGGCTTAAAGGGGTGGGGTCTAAAGGGGCGGGGCCTGAAAGGGTGGGGTCTAAAGGGGCGGGGCCTGAAAGGGTGGGGTTGAGGGGGTGGGGTCAGGGGGTGGAGTCTGGGGGAGTGGTGGAGTTTGGGAATAAAGAAAAGGGGGGAAGGAGGTGGGAGTTAAAAGGGGTTAGGAAAGGGGGAGGGGCTTAAAAGGGTGGGGCGGAAAGGGGCGGGGCCTGAAAGGGGCGGGGCCTGAAAGGGCGGGGCCTGAAAGGGCAGGAGCAGAGGAGTTTGGGGCAAAAAGGGTGGGAAAAGGGAAAACCAAGGGGAGGGGGGAAAGGGGGCGGGGCCTAAAGGGGCGGGGTCTGTTGTGGGCGGGGCTTGGGTTTGTGGGCGGGGTTTAGAGGTTGTGGGCGGGGTTTGTGGGATTGTGGGCGGGGTTTGGGTGCTTGTGTGGGGTTTTGGGATTGTGGGCGGGGCTTGGAGTTGTGGGCGGGGTTTAGAGGTTGTGGGCGGGGTTTGGTAATGGGCGGGGTTTGGGAGATGTGGGCGGGGTTTAGGGGGTTATGGGTGGGGTTTGGTGTTGTGGGCGGGGCTTGGGAGTTGTGGGCGGGGCTTAATGAGTTGTGGGCGGGGTTTGGGGGTTGTGGGTGGGGTTTGGAGGTTGTGGGCGGGGTTTGGTTGTGGGCGGGTTTCGGGGTTGTGGGCGTGGTTGGGAGGTGTGGGCGGGGTTTGGGAGTTGTGGGTGGGGCTTAGGGGTTTGGTTTGGGCGGGGTTTATGAGTGTGGGCGGGGTTTGGGTGTTGTGGGCGGGGCTTAGAAGTTGGGCGGGGTTTGGGGGTTGTGGGCGGGTTTTGTGGGGTTGTGGGCGGGGTTTAGTGGTTGTGGGCGGGGCTTGGAGGTGGGCGGGGTTTGGGGGTTGTGGGCGGGGTTTGGTGGTTGTGGGCGGGGTTTGTGGGTTGTGGGCGTGGCTTAAAGGTTGTGGGTGGTCTTTTAGAGTTGTGGGTGGGGCTTAGGAGTTGTGGGCGGGGCTTAGTTGGTTGTGGGCGGGGCTTAGGAGCTGTGGGCGGGGCTTAGGGGTTCCTGGGGGGGGTTAGGACCTTGCAGGGGGGGGTTTAGGGCTTATGGGCGGGGTTTATGCCTTGTGGGCGGGGTTTATGAGGTTGTGGGCGGGGCCTAGAGGGGCGTGGTCCCTCGGTGGGCGTGTCCCAACGTGTCCCCGCCCCCAGCACTGCACGCTGGAGCTGGGCAGTTACATCAAGGACCTCTCGGTGGTGCACGGGGACCTCTCCAGCATCGTCATCCTCGACAACTCCCCCGGGGCCTATCGCAGCCACCCAGGTACCCACCCCCCCGAGACCCCCCCGGGGACCCCCCCAGGACCCCCAGGACCCCCCTGAACCCCTCGTTTCCCCCCCCCAGACAACGCCATCCCCATCAAGTCCTGGTTCAGTGACCCCAGTGACACCGCGCTGCTCAACCTCCTGCCCATGCTGGATGCACTCAGGTGGGAAAAGGGGGGGCTGGGGGGGGCCTGGGGGGATCAAATGGGGCTGGGGGGGGTCTGGAGGGGTCCTGGGGGGGTCTTGGGGGGATCAAATGGGGCTGGGGGGGGTCTGGAGGGTCCTGGGGGTCTCAAGGTTCCTGGGGGTCCTGGGGGACACAGTGGGGTCTGGGGAGGTTTTGGGGGTCTGGGGATATACAAAGGGTCTGGGGGACACAGTGGGGTCTGGGGAGGTTTGGGGGTCCTGGGGTCTCAAGGGTCCTGGGGGGGTCCTGGGGGGGCACAGTGGGGTTTGGGGGGGTCTGAGGGGGTCCTGGGGGGAGGTTCCTGGGGGGGTCCTGGGGGGACACAGTGGGGTCTGGGGGGGTTTTGGGGGGGTCCTGGGGGTCTCAAAAGGGTCCTGGGGGGGTCCTGGGGGGGCACAGTGGGGTTTGGGGGTCCTGGGGGTCTCAGAAGGGTCTGGGGGGTTTCTGGGGGCAGGGGGTTTGGGGGTCAAGTGGGGTCTGAAGGGGTCTTGGGGGGACACAGGGGGTCTGGGGGTCTGGGGGTCTCTAAAGGTCTGGGGGTCTAGAGAGGCTTGGGGGTCTGGGGTCATGAGGGTCCTGGGATGGGTTCTGGGGGGCACAGTGGGGGTTTGGGGGGTCTTGGGGGTCTCAGAAGGGTCTGGGGAGTTTCTGGGGGGCACAGTGGGGTTTGGGGGGTCACTTGGGGGTCTGAGGGGCTCTTGGGGGGCACAGTGGGGTCTGGGGTCCTGGAGGGTTCTGGGGGGTAAAATGGGGTTTGGGGGTCCTGGGGGGGTCCTGGGGGTCTCTAAAGGGTCCTGGGATGGGTTCTGGGGGGGCACAGTGGGGTTTGGGGGTGTCAAAGTGGGGTCTGAAGGGCTCTTGGGGGGACACAGTGGGGTCTGGGGGGTCCTGGGGGGGTCCTGGGGGTCTCTAAAGGGTCCTGGGATGGGTTCTGGGGGGGCACAGTGGGGTTTGGGGGGGTCCTGGGGGTCTCAGAAGGGTCTGGGGGGTTTCTGGGGGTGCACAGTGGGGGTTGGGGGTGTCAACGTGGGGTCTGAAGGGCTCTTGGGGGGACACAGTGGGGTCTGGGGGGGTCCTGGGGGGTCTGGGGGTCTCTAAAGGGTCCTGAGGGGGTCACAGAGAGGCTTGGGGGTCCTGGAGGTTTCTAAAGGGTCCTGGGGGTCCTGGGGGTTCCAAAGGGGTTTCTGGGGGTCCCAGGAGGGTTTGGGGGTCCTGGGGTCATAATGGAGCCTGGGAGTCTGGGGGCCCCAAAGGGTCTAGAAGCTGAGGTCCTGGGGTCATAGTGAGATTTGGGGGGGTCTGGGGGTCTGATGGGTTCGGGGGGTCCTGGGGGTATGGGGGTCCTGGGGGGTCCCGGGGTCTGGGGTCCTGGGGGTCTGGGGGGGTCCTGGGGGTCTGGGGGGTCCTGGGGGGGTTCGTGGGGGTCCTGGGGGTCTGGGGGGTCCCTGGGGGGGTCTTGGGGGGTCCCTGGGGGGTTCGTGGGGGTCTTGGGGGGTTCCTGGGGGTCTTGGGGGGTTCCTGGGGGTCTGGGGGGGTCCCTGAGGGTCTTGGGGGGTACCTGGGGGTCCTGGGGTCTGGGGGTCTGGGGGTCTGGGGGGTCTGGGGGTCCCTAGGGGGTCTGGGGGTCTGGGGGGTTCAGGGGGTCTGGGGTCCTGTGGGTTTGGGGGGTCCTGGGGTCTGGGGGGTTCTGGGGTCCCATTGGGGTCTGGGGTCCCTAGAGGGTCTGGGGGTCATGGGGGTCTGGGGGTCCTGGGGGTCTTTGGGGGGTTTGGGGGGTCCTGGGGGGCTTGGGGTCCTGGGGGTCATTGGGGGTTGGGGGGTCCTGGGGTCTGGGGGAGTCTTGGGGGTCTCTGGGGGTCTGGGGGGGTCCTGAGGGGTCTGGGGGGGTCCTGGGGGGTCATAGTGGGATCTGGGGGGGTCCTGGGGGTCCCAAGGGGTTATGGGGGTCCCAGGAGGTTTGGGGGGGTCCTGGGGGTCATAGTGGGATCTGGGGGGCTCTTGGGGGTCCTGGGGGTCAGAGTGAGATTTGGGGGGGGTCCTGGGGTGTTTGGGGGTGTCCTGGGGGTCTATGGGGTTGGGGGGGGTCCTGAGGGGTCCTGGGGGTCATAGTGGGATTTGGGGGGGTCTGGGGGTCTCTAAAGGGTCTGGGGGGGTTCTGTGGGGATCAATGGGTCTGGGGGGGTCCTGGGGGTCCCTAAAGGGTCTGGGGGGGTCTCTGAGGGTCTGGGGGGGTCCTGAGGGGTCCTGGGGGTCATGTGAGATTTGGGGGGGTCCTGGGGGGTCTGGGGTCCGGGGGTCCTGGGTCTGGGGGTCTCTAAGGGGTCTGGGGGGGTCCTGGGGGTCGGGGGGGGTCCTGGGGGTCATAGTGGGATCTGGGGGGGTCCTGGGGGTCCCTAGGGGGTCCTGGGGGTCCCTGAGGGGTCTGGGGGGGTCTCTGAAGGGTCTGGGGGGTCCTGTGGGGGTCAATGGGTCGGGGGGGTCCTGGGGGGTCCTAATGGGGTAGAGTCCTGGGGTCTGGGGGGGTCCTGGGGGCCCCGAAAGGGTCTGGGGGGGTCTCTAAAGGGTCTGGGGGGGTCCTGAGGGGTCCTGGGGGTCTAGTGGGATTTGGGGGGGTCCTGGGGGTCTCTGGAGGGTTTTGGGGGGGTCCTGTGGGGTCCTGGGGGTCATAGTGGGATTTGGGGGGGTCTGGGGGTCCCAGAGGGGTTATGGGGGTCCCAGGAGGGTTTGGGGGGGTCCTGGGGGTCTCTAAAGGGTCTGGGGGGGTTCTGTGGGGATCAAATGGGTCTGGGGGTCTGGGGTCCTAAAGGGTCTGGGGGTGGTCTGAGGGTCCTGGGGTCATAGTGAGATTTGGGGGTCTGGGGGAGTCCTGGGGGTCCCTAAGGGTCTGGGGGGGGTCTCTAGAGGGTCTGGGGGGGTCATGAGGGGTCGGGGGGGTCCTGGGGGGTCATAGTGGGATTTGGGGGGGTCCTGGGGGTCCCAAAGGGGTTATGGGGGTCCCAGGAGGGTTTGGGGGGGTCCTGGGGGTCATAGTGGGATCTGGGGGGTCCTGGGGGTCAGAGTGGATTTGGGGGGGGTCCTGGGGTGTCTGGGGGTGTCCTGGGGGTCATAATGGGGTTGGGGGGGGTCCTGAGGGGTCCTGGGGGTCATAGTGGGATTTGGGGGGGGCTGGGGGTCTCTAAAGGGTCTGGGGGGGTTCTGTGGGGATCATGGGTCTGGGGGGGTCCTGGGGGTCATAATGGGGTTTGGGGGGGTCCTGTGGGGTCCTGGGGGTCAGAGTGAGATTTGGGGGGGTCCTGGGGGTCTCTAGAGGGTCTGGGGGGGGTCATGAGGGGTCTGGTGGGCTCTTGGGGGTCCTGGGGGTCAGAGTGAAATTTGGGGGGTCTGGGGGGGTCCTGGGGGTCCCAAAAGGGTCTGGGGGGGTCTCTAAAGGGTCTGGGGGGGTCCTGAGGGGTCTGGGGGGGTCCTGGGGGTCATAATGGGGTCTGGGGGGGTCCTGGGGGTCATAGTGGGATTTGGGGGGGTCCTGGGGGGTCTGGGGGGGTCCTGTGGGATTTGGGGGGGTCTGGGGGTCCCCGGAGGGTTTTGGGGGGGGTGTCAGGTGACTATATTTGGGTGGGGGTCTCACCCCCCCCCTCCCAGGTTCACCTCCGACGTCCGCTCGGTTCTGAGCCGCAACCTCCACCAGCACCGCCTGTGGTGACCTCAGTGCCCCCCCGGGGCCTGAGACTCCCGGGACCCCCCAACAACTCCTCAAGGACCGAACCAGCACCGGGATGAGACCCCCAAATCAACCCCCAAAGGACACAGACAGCACCAAACCCCCAGGGCTTGGACTTTGCCCCCGTTTTTATTATTTTTTGGGGAGCAATTTGGCTGGGGACGGGAGGAAGTGGGGGAGTGCCCTGGACCTAAGAAACCCACCCGGATGGACTGGGACAAACGGGAGACCCCCCCCCAGTTTTGGTTTTAAAGACCTGGGTCCCACCCCCCCCCCGCAGTCTCTGCCCTCTCTGTGCTTCTGGACCCCCCCCCGGGGGGAAAAAAATGGGGAGGGGGCGTTTGGAGCCCCCAGACCCATTTGGGGGGGGTCAGGGACCCCCAGTGTGTGCCCCCCCCCCCCACTTAGAGGGTTCTGGGGCTGCCCCCCCCCTCTTTTCAACAGTATTGAGGGGGGGGCTTTGAGGTTGTGCCCCCCCCCCCTCTCAGGTCGATCTGGGGGGGTCTGAAGCCCCCAGACCCATTTTGGAGGGGTCAGGGGTTGAGTTTGTGGCCCCCCCACCCTAATTTAGGGGGTTTTGGGGCTGCCCCCCCCCCCCCTTTTCAACTATATTGGGGGGGGGGCTTTGAGGTTGTGCCCCCCCCCTCCTCTCAGGGCACTTTGGAGCCCCCAGACTCATTTTGAGGGGGGGTCTGAAGCCCCCAGACCCATTTGGGGGGGGTCAGGGACCCCCAGTGTGTGCCCTTCTTCAATACTTGGGGGGGGGCTTTGAGGTTGTGCCCCCCCCCCCTTCTCTCAGGGCACTTTGGAGCCCCCAGACTCATTTAGGGGGGGGTCTGAAGCCCCCAGACCCATTTGGGGGGGTCAAGGGTTGAGTGTGTGGCCCCCCCCCCCCTAGGGGCTGGGGCTCCCCCTCTTTTCAACAGTATTTAGGGGGGGGCTTTGAGGTTGTGCCCCCCCCCCCCTCTCAGGGTGATCTGGGGGGGTCTGAAGCCCCCAGACCCATTTGGGGGGGTCAAGGGTTGAGTGTGTGGCCCCCCCACCCCAATTAAGGGGGTTCTGGGGCTGCCCCCATCCCCCCCCCCGCTTTCTTCAATATCTGGGGGGGGGGCTTTGAGGTTGTGCCCCCCCCCCCCTCTCAGGTCGATCTGGGGGGGTCTGGAGCCCCCAGACCCATTTGGGGGGGGTCAGGGACCCCCAGTGTGTGCCCCCCCCCCCCAGTTTAGGGGTTCTGGGGCTGCCCCCCCCCTCCTTTTCAACTATATTTAGGGGGGGGCTTTGAGGTTGTGCCCCCCCCCTTCTCTCAGGGCACTTTGGAGCCCCCAGACTCATTTAGGGGTCTGAAGCCCTGACCCATTTGGGGGTCAAGGTTGAGTGTGTGCCCCCCAACTAGGGGGTTTGGGGCTGCCCCCCTCTTTTCAACTATATTTGGGGCTTTGAGGTTATGCCCCCTCTCAGTCGATCTGGGGGTCCAGGCCCCAGACCCATTTGGGGTCAGGGACCCCCAGTGTGCCCCCATTTAGAGGTTCTGGGGCTGCCCCCTTTTCAACAGTATTTAGGGGGCTTTGAGGTTGTGCCCCCCCCCTTCTCTCAGGGCACTTTGGAGCCCCCAGGCTCATTTAGGGGGGGGGTCTGAAGCCCCCAGACCCATTTGGGGGGGGTCAGGGACCCCCAGTGTGTGCCCTTCTTCAATACTTGGGGGGGGGCTTTGAGGTTGTGCCCCCCCCCCCCCTTCTCTCAGGGCACTTTGGAGCCCCCAGACTCATTTAGGGGGGGGTCTGAAGCCCCCAGACCCATTTTGGGGGGGTCAAGGGTTGAGTGTGTGGCCCCCCCACCCCAATTAAGGGGGTTCTGGGGCTGCCCCCCCCCCTTTCTTCAATACTTGGGGGGGGGCTTTGAGGTTGTGCCCCCCCCGCCCCTCTCAGGTCGATCTGGGGGGGTCTGGAGCCCCCAGACTCATTTAGGGGGGGGTCTGAAGCCCCCAGACCCATTTGGGGGGGGTCAGGGACCCCCAGTGTGTGCCCTCTTCAATTTGGGGGGCTTTGAGGTTGGGCCCCCCCTTCTCTCAGGGCACTTTGGAGCCCCCAGACTCATTTAGGGGGGGGGTCTGAAGCCCCCAGACCCATTTTGGGGGGGTCAAGGGTTGAGTGTGTGGCCCCCCCCCCCCAATTTAGGGGGTTCTGGGGCTGCCCCCCCCCCTCTTTTCAACAGTATTTAGGGGGGGGGCTTTGAGGTTGTGCCCCCCCTCCCTCTCAGGGTGATCTGGGGGGGTCTGGAGCCCCCAGACCCATTTTGGGGGGGGAGGATCCGAGGATTTGGGGGGTGCTGGGGGTGTTCCCCCTCCTCCAAGGAGACTTTGGGGGGGATCTGAGGATTTTGGGGGGGTTCTAAAGATTTGTGGGGGGGTCTCTGGACCTGTTCAACCCCCCCAGCGGCGTTTTGGGGGGGGCTGGAGATTTTTGGGGTGAATTTGAGGCTTTTTGGGTCCGTTCTGGGTTTGTTCCCCCCCCCCCAAAACCCCGGAATGGTTCCTCCCGCTGTCACGTGACCCCCAGCCCCCTGCGCGCTGACGTCAGCCACGTGACAGCCGCATCACCGCCCTCCTCCCCTCACACTCAGATCCCTCCGCCGCTCTCCGCATCCCCTAAAAAAAACCCAGAAAACCCCCTCGGCCCCTCCCCCACACCTCATTTTTGAGGCGTTTTGGGGCCTTTTCTCCATTTTAGTGCCGCCGCCCACGAGGGTTTCACCGTGGAGGCGGCGATCCCAGGGACTATTTTGCGGTGTTCCTCCGCGGGCCTCCTTGCGCCTTTTGCGCAGGCTCCGCGCAGGCGCGGCGCTGTTTGCGTGGCCGGCGGGTGTGGCTACGCATGCGCCACGCCGTTTGCGCAGGCGCCGGCGCTTCCTGGGCGGCGGCCGCTTACGCTGTTTGCGTTGGTTGCGCTGTTGGCGGGGGGCGGGTCCGGAGCTGACGGCGGGTGAAGGGATCAAAATAATAATAAAAAAACAAATAAAGGAACCAGAAAGCGAGAAAAAACCCCCAAAATCCCCCGTATACACCTTAAACTTCCCGGTTAAACCGGATCCGGAGCGAGGCCCCGGCTCTCCGGCCATGAAGTTCCTGTACAAGGAGGAGCACCCGTTCGAGAAACGGCGCTGCGAGGGGGAGAAAATCCGAAAGAAATACCCGGACCGGGTCCCGGTGAGACGGGAGAGGGGGGAGGGAGGAGAAAACACCCCCGGGAACCCCCCCGAACCCCCTCGGAACCCCCAGAACCCCCCCGAACCCCCCCGAACCCCCCGGGCCTGAGCTGAGGCCTCTCGGGAACCCCCGGACCCTTTGGGACCCCCCGGGATAGTTCAGAACCTCCCAGGATCTCCCCCGAACCCTTTTGGATCCCCTCGAACCCTTGTGGATCCCCTCGAACCCTTTTGGACCCCCCCTGGATAGTTCAGAACCCCCCAGGGTCCTCCCCGAACCCTTTTGGACCCCCCCGAACCCTTTGGGACCCCTCGAACCTTTTAGGACCCCCCCAGATCCTCCCCGAACCCTTTGGAGCCCCCCCCAGACCCCTCCCGAACCCCCCCGAACCTTTTGGGACCCCCCCAGAACCCCTCTGAACCCTTTGGGACCCCCCCAGACCCTCCCCAAACCCTTTGGGACCCCCCCCTGAACCCCTCTGAACCCTTTGGGACCCCCCCAAACCTTTTTGGACCCCCCCAGACCCTTTGGGACCCCCCAGAACCCCCCAGAACCTTTTGGGACCCCCCTAGACCCTTTGGGCCCCCCCTGAACCCTTTGGGACCCCCCCAAACCTTTTAGGACCCCCCCAGACCCTTTGGGACCCCCCTGAACCCCCAGAACCCTTTGGGACCCCCCCAGAACCCCCCAGAACCTTTTGGGACCCCCCCCAAACCTTTCAGGACCCCCCCAGAATCCCCCAAACCCTTTGGGACCCCCCAGAACCTTTTCAGACCCCCCCCAAACTTGTTAGGACCCCCCCAAACCTTTTGGGACCCCCCCAGACCCTTTAGGACCCCCCCAGACCCTTGGGCCCCCCCAGACCCTTTGGGCCCCCCCTGAACCCCCCAGAACCTTTTGGGACCCCCCCAAACTTGTTAGGACCCCCCCAGACCCTTTGGGACCCCCCAGAACCCCTTGGGACCTCCCTGAAACCCCCCCCAAACCTTTTGGACCCCCCCAGACCCTTTGCCCCCCCCAGACCCTTTGGCCCCCCCAGAACCCCCCAAAACCCTTTGGGACCCCCCCCAAACCTTTTAGGACCCCCCCAGACCCTTTGGGACCCCCCCAGAACCCCCCAGACCCTTTGGGACCCCCCTGAACCCCCCCGAACCTTTTGGGACCCCCCAAACTTGTTAGGACCCCCCCAGACCCTTTGGGACCCCCCTGAACCCCCCAGAACCTTTTGGGACCCCCCCAAACCTTTCAGGACCCCCCCAGAACCCCCCCAAACCCTTTGGGACCCCCCAGAACCTTTTCAGACCCCCCCCAAACTTGTTGGGACCCCCCCAAACTTTTGGGACCCCCCCAGACCCTTTAGGACCCCCCCAGACCCTTTGGGACCCCCCTGAACCCCCCCCCAAACCTTTTTGGGCCCCCCCAGAACCCCCCAGAACCTTTTGGGACCCCCCCAAACTTGTTAGGACCCCCCCCAGACCCTTTGGGACCCCCCCAGAACCTTTTGGGACCCCCCCAAACCTTTCAGGACCCCCCCAGAACCCCCCCAAACCCTTTGGGACCCCCCAGAACCTTTTCAGACCCCCCACAAACTTGTTAGGACCCCCCCAGACCCTTTGGGCCCCCCCAGACCCTTTGGGCCCCCCCTGAACCCCCCAGAACCTTTTCAGACCCCCCCAAACTTGTTAGGACCCCCCCAAACCTTTTAGGACCCCCCCAGACCCTTTGGGACCCCCCTGAACCCCCCTGAACCCTTTGGGACCCCCCCGAACCCTTTGGGACCCCCCCCAGACCCTTTGGGCCCCCCCAGGACCCCCCAAACCTTTTGGGACCCCCCCAAACTTGTTAGGACCCCCCCAGACCCTTTGGGACCCCCCTGAACCCCCCAGAACCTTTTGGGACCCCCCCAAACCTTTCAGGACCCCCCCAGAACCCCCCAAACCTTTGGGACCCCCCCAAACCTTTCAGGACCCCCCCAGACCCCCCCCAAACCCTTTGGGCCCCCCCTGCCCCCCTCTCCCTGTCCCTTTTTAGCCCCCCTCTCCCCAAACACCCAACCCCCCCCCCCTTCCCCTCTTTGGGGCTGCACCCCCCATCCCAAGCTGAGGTGTGGGGGGGTCTCCCCACCCCCCCTTGACGCCCCCCCCCCATTTTATTTTGATTTAATTTGGTTTTCAGGTGATTGTGGAGAAAGCCCCCAAGGCTCGGATCGGGGACCTGGACAAGAAGAAGTACCTGGTGCCCTCCGACCTCACAGGTTTTAGGGGGGGGTTTTAGGGTCTGGGGGGGTTTGGGGGGGTCCTTTAGCCCCCCCTGACCGTGTCCCCCCCCCTGCCCAGTGGGTCAGTTCTATTTCCTGATCCGGAAGAGGATCCATCTCCGGGCAGAGGACGCGCTCTTCTTCTTCGTCAACAACGTCATCCCCCCCACCAGTGCCACCATGGGGCAGCTCTACCAGGTCTGGGGGGGGGGACACAGGGTTTGGGGGGGCTGGGGTACGGTTTGGGGGGGCTGGGGTACAGTTTGGGGGGGCTGGGACACGGTTTGGGGGGGCTGGGGTACAGTTTGGGGGGCCTGGGGTACAGGTTGGGGGGGTGGGGTACGGTTTAGGGGGCTTAGGATGAGGTTTCAGGGCACTGGGACACGGTTTGGGGGGGCTGGGGTAGAGTTTGGGGGGCTCAGGACAGG
Source organism: Archilochus colubris (assembly GCA_023079485.1). Classification (NCBI taxonomy): domain Eukaryota; kingdom Metazoa; phylum Chordata; class Aves; order Apodiformes; family Trochilidae; genus Archilochus; species Archilochus colubris. Next base: position 15,861 of record JALBCY010000094.1, read on the forward strand.
GTTTGCGGGGGCTGGGGGTGCTCAGGACATTGTTTGGGGGTGCTTAGGGCAGGGTTTGGGGCAGCTTGACCAGGTCTGGGGGGGCTGGGGTACAGTTTGGGGGGGCTAGGATGAGGTTTCAGGGCACTGGGACATGGTTTGGGGGGTCTGGGGGGGCTCAGGACAGGGTTTGGGGCAGCTCGACAAGGTCTGGGGGGGGGACACAGGGTTTGGGGGGGCTGGGGTACAGTTTGGGGGGGCTGGGGTATGGTTTAGGGGGCTTAGGATGTGGTTTCAGGGCACTGGGACACAGTTTGGGGGGGCTGGGGGCTCAGGACAGGGTTTGGGGCAGCTTGACCAGGTCTGGGGGGGGGACACAGGGTTTGGGGGGGCTGGGATGTGGTTTCAGGGGGCTGGGACATGGTTTGGGGGGGCTGGGAGAGGGTTTGGGGGGGCTGGGATGTGGTTTAAGGGTGCTGGGATAGAGTTTGGGGGGGCTGGGGGTGCTCAGGACAGGGTTTGGGGCAGCTTGACCAGGTCTGGGGGGGGGGGACACAGGGTTTGGGGGGGCTGGGGTACAGTTTGGGGGGGCTGGGGTACAGTTTGGGGGGGCTAGGATGTGGTTTTGGGGGGCTGGGACACAGTTTGGGGGGGCTGGGACACGGTTTGGGGGCTGGGGCACAGTTTTGGGGGTGGGATGAGGTTTCAGGCTGGGACATGGTTTGGGGGGCTGGGACAGGGTTTGGGGGCTGGGGGCTCAGGACAGGGTTTGGGGCAGCTCGACCAGGTTTGGGGGCTGGGGTATGGTTTGGGGGCTGGGAGACGGTTTGGGGGCTGGGGGCTCAGGACAGGGTTTGGGGCAGCTCAACCAGGTCTGGGGGACACAGGGTTTGGGGGGGCTGGGACACGGTTTGGGGGGGCTGGGGTACAGTTTGGGGGGGCTGGGGTACAGTTTGGGGGGGTGGGATGAGGTTTCAGGGCACTGGGACATGGTTTGGGGGGGCTGGGGGTGCTCAGGACAGGGTTTGGGGGTGCTTAGGGCAGGGTTTGGGGCAGCTCGAGCAGTTCTGGGGGGGCCACAGGGGCTGGGGGGGGGACAGGTCAGGGTTTGGGGGGGCTGGGGTACGGTTTGGGGGGGTTAGGATGTGGTTTTGGGGGTCTGGGACATGGTTTGGGGGGGCTGGGGGGGCTCAGGACAGGGTTTGGGGCAGCTCGACAAGGTCTGGGGGGGGACACACAGGGTTTGGGGGGGCTGGGGTACAGTTTGGGGGGGCTGGGATGTGGTTTGGGGCAGCTCAACCAAGTTTGGGGGGGCTGGGGTACAGTTTGGGGGTGGGATGAGGTTTGGGGGCTGGGAGAGGGTTTGGGGCTGGGGGCTCAGGACAGGGTTTGGGGCAGCTCAACCAGGTCTGGATAAGGCTGGGGAGCAGCTGGGGGGTGGGATGTGGTTTTGGGGGGGGACACAGTTTGGGGGCTGGGAGAGGGTTTGGGGGGGGCTCGGACAGGTTTGGGGGGCTGGGGACAGGGTTTGGGGGCTGGGACACGGGTCTGGGGGAGCTGGACAGGGTTTGGGGGCCTGGACGGTCTGGGGGACACGGGTTTGGGGGCTGGGGTACAGTTTGGGGGTGGGACATGGTTTGGGGGGGCTGGGAGAGGGTTTGGGGGGGCTGGGGGGGCTCAGGACAGGGTTTGGGGGTGCTCAACCAGGTCTGGGGGGGCCACAGGGGCTGGGGGGTCTCAGGACTTTGTTCTGGGGGGGCTGGGATGTGGTTTGGGGGGGCTGGGATAGAGTTTGGGGGGGCTCAGGTCAGGGTTTGGGGGGGGCTCTACCAGGTCTGGGGGGGCCACAGGGGCTGGGGGGGGGACAGGGCGTTGTTTTGGGGGGTCTGGGAGAAGGTTTGGGGGGGTTCGAGCCCATTTGGGGGGGGTGGGACCCATTGTGGGGGTTCAGGACTCAGTTTGGGGGGGGCTGGGGCAGTTTTGGGGTGGGGGGGTCCCAGTTTTGGGGGGGTCCCAGTTTTGGGGTGGGGGGGTCAGTTTTGGGGGGTCACAGTTTGGGGGGGTCAGTTTTGGGGTGGGGGTCAGCAGTTGGGGGGTCGGGTCAGTTTTGGGGGGGGGTCACAGTTTTGGGGTGGGTCCAAGTTTTGGGGTGGGGGTCCCAGTTGGGGGGGGTCGTGGGCTTGGGGTGGGGGTCACAGTTTTGGGGTGGGGGGGTCAGTTTTGGGGGGGGTCGTGGTTTTGGGGGGGGTCCCAGTTTTGGGGGGGGGTCACGGTTTGGGGGGGGGTTCCCAGTTTTGGGGGGGGTCATTTTTGGGGGGGTCACAGTTTGGGGGTCATTGCTGGGGTGGGGTCCTGTTTTGGGGGTTCCAGTTGGGGGTCGTGGTTTTGGGGTGGGGGTCACAGTTTTGGGGTGGGGGGGTCCCAGTTGGGGGGGGTCATGGTCTTGGGGTGGGGGGGTCACAGTTTTGGGGTGGGGGTCCCAGTTGGGGGGGGTCGTGGTTTTGGGGTGGGGGTCACGGTCTTGGGGGGGGTCCCAGTTTTGGGGTGGGTCCCAGTTGGGGGGGGGGGTCACAGTTTTGGGGGGGGTCACAGTTGGGGGGGGGTCCCAGTTTTGGGGGGGTCAGTTTTGGGGTGGGGGTCGTGGTTTGGGGGGGGTCATGGTCTTGGGGGGGTCCCAATTTTGGGGTGGGGGGTCCCAGTTTAGGGGGGGGGTCCCATTTTGGGGGGGGTGATGCTCAGAGTTTTGGGGTCCCCCCCCCCATCTGAGGTCAAAGGGGGGGGGGGTCACCCCGGGGAGTGGATTTGGGGCTGGGCCTGACCCCCTTTCCCCCAGGAGCACCACGAGGAGGATTTCTTCCTGTACATCGCCTACAGCGACGAAAGCGTCTACGGGGCCTGAGCCCCCCCCCAGATCCCGCCCCCCCCCCCCAAAAAGCCCCCTCCCCAATTCCCCCCCTTCCCCCCCCCCCCAATTCCCGCGGCCTCAATAAAGGCCCCGGAGCCGCCGCCATTTTGGTGTGCGCGGACTACAACTCCCAGCGTGCCCCGCGGCGGGAAGGGGCGGGGCGGGGTTGGTACCGGAAGTGGGTAGGGGAAAAGGGGGCGGGGCCAACGGGGCGGGGGCGGCGCGGAACGAGGCGGCACCGGACGGGAGAGACGGAACGGACCGGACCGGACCGGACCGGGGCCTGACCCCGCCGAGGGGCCCCCCCCGCTATGGCAGAGCCCGGCCCAGACGGTACCGGAACCGGGAGAGGGGGGAAAAGAACCGGGGAAGCGGGGAGGGGTCCGGTACCGGGAGTCCCGGTAAGGGGGAGGGGGGGGTGATCCCGGTACCGGGCTGGACCGAGAGGTACCGGGAGGGAAGCGGCGGCGTTGGAAGAGGAGGTTCTGGTACCGAGGGGGTGAAGGTGACGGTACCGGGAGAACCGGGAAGGTTGGGGGGGGTTGGGGGTACCGGGTGGTACCGGGAGTGAAGCGGGGGGAGGTTCGGGTACCGGGGGTGAGGGAACCGGTACCGGGAGTTGGGGGGTTCGGTAAGAGGGGGGGAGGGGATGGGAGGGACCGGAGGTGCCGGGACCGGGTTGGGGGGACCGGTACCGGGAGTCCCGGTAAGGTGGGGGGGGGAGATCGGGGGAACCGCGGAGGTACCGGGAGGTACCGGTACCGGGAGAACCCAGAGTCCCCATAAGGGAACGGGGAGTCCCGGTACCGGCAGCACTTGGAGTCCCGGTACCGGGCGTGGGGGGTACCGGGCGGTACCTGGAGCGGAGCAGCGGGGAGGTCCGGTACCGGAGGAGGGCAAGCACCGGTACCGGGAGATCCGGGAGTCTCGGTACCGGGAGCGGAGCAGCGAGGGTGGTCCCGGTACCGATGCGCCCGTTCCCTCCGGTATCGGGAGAACCAGGAGGGGAGGGGTTGGCGGTACCGGGGGAGAACCCAGATGGGGTTGGAGCGGGGCGGTCCCGGTACCAGGAGGAGGGGGGGCGGTACCGGAGGGGGGGAAGCACCGGGACTCCCGGTACCGGGAGTTTCGGCAGCGAAGGGGGGGGCGGTTCCGAAGTACCGGAGGGTGGGACCGGACCGAACCGAACTGGAGGGGTCCCGGGAGTGGAGGATGGAGGGGGGGGGGTGTCCCGGTTCGGCTCGGAGTTGGGAGGGGGGAGCGGGAGAATCGGAACCGCGGGTCCCGGTACCGGGGGGTCCCGGAGCCCCGGGGAGGGGGAGGGGACCCGGAACGTGGCCCGGAGGGGGGGGGAGGGGAAGGGGTGGGGGGGTTCGGAACCGCCGAAATGGGGCGGGGGGGGTGATCCGGTAGAACCGGGAGGGGGTCGGGACCCGGTACCGGAACCTCCGGTGTTCCCGGTACCCCCTGACCCCCCCCCCTTCCCCCCCCCAGATCCGCTCCCGAGTCTGAAGGCGGAGACGCAGGTGAGGGGGGGGGTACCGGACGGAACCGGGCTGGTACCGGGGGTCACCGGGCAGAACCGGGCTGGGGGGGGTGGTACCGGGGGTTGCTGGGTTGGTACCGGGGGTCACCGGGCAGAGGCGGGCTGGGGGTTCGGGCAGAACCGGGCTGGGAGGGGGAGGGTCCCGGAATCACCGGGCGGAACCGACTGGTACCGGGGTCACCGGGCTGTTGGGGGTTCTGGGGATCACCGGGCGGAACCGGGCTGGGGGGGGTGGTACCGGGGGTTACCGGGAGGAACCGGGCTGGGGGGAGGGGGGGTCCCGGGCGGAACCGGGCTGGTACCGGGGATCACCGGGCTGTTGGGGGGGGGGTTCTGGGGATCACCGGGCGGAACCGGGCTGGTACCGGGGATCACCGGGCAGAACCGGGCTGGGGGAAGGGGGGATCCCGGGAGCCCCCCCCCCCCCCCCGGTTCCCCGTTGGCTCCTCCCACCGCGTTTTAACCCCCGCGGGACCGGGACCGGAGTGGGAGTGGGGGGGAGGTTGTCCCGGTTCTGATTCGGTTCCCCGGTCCGGTTCAGCCTCCCGAGAAACGGCGGCGAACGATCGAGGATTTCAACAAATTCTGCAGCTTCGTCCTGGCTTACGCCGGGTACATCCCGGGCACCGGAGAGGTGGGAACCGGGGGGAACCGGGAGAGAACCGGGGGGAACCGGGAGAGAACCGGGGGGAACCGGGGAGAGAAGGGAACGGGAGAATCGGGGAACCGGGAGGATGAGAAGGCACCGAGGGCGAAGGAGGCACCGGGAGGACCCTGAGGGGGTCGGAACCGGGGAGAACCGGGGGGAACCGGGAGAGAACCGGGGGGAACCGGGGAGGATGAGGAAGGCACCGAGAAGGGCGAAGGAGGCACCGGAAAGACCCTGGTGGGGGTCCGGGAGGAACCGGAGAGGGCGAGGAGGGAACCGGGGGGCACCGGGGAGGATGAGGAGGGAACCGGGGGGCACCGGAGAGGGCGAGAAGGGAACCAGGGAGAATCGGGCGGAACCGGGGAGGATGAGGAAGGCACCGAGAAGGGCGAAGGAGGCACCGGGAGGACCCTGGAGGGGGTCCGGGAGGAACCGGAGAGGGCGAGGAGGGAACCGGGGAGAATCGGGGGGAATCGGAGAGGGCGAAGGAGGCACCGGGAGGAACCGGAGAGGGAAAGGAGGGAACCGGGGAGGGCGAGGAGGGAACCGGGGGACACCGGAGAGGATGAGGAAGGCACCAGGAAGGGTGAAGGAGGCACCGGGAGGACCCTCGAGGGGGTCTGGGAGGAACCGGAGAGGGCGAGGAGGGAACCGGGGGGCACCGGGGAGGATGAGGAAGGCACCGGGAGGACCCTGGAGGGGCTTCGGGGGAACCGGAGAGGGGAAGGAGGGAACCGGGAGGCATCGGGGAGAATCGGGGGGAACCGGAGAGGGCGAAGGAGGCACCGGGAGGAACCGAAGAGGGAAAGGAGAGAACCGGGGGACACTGGAGAGGATGAGGAGGGCACCGAGAAGGGCGAAGGAGGCACCGGGAGGACCCTGGATGGGGTCCGGGGGGAACCAGAGAGGGGAAGGAGGGAACCGGGGAGAACCGGGGGGCACCGGGGAGAGCGAGAAGGGAACTGGGGGACACCGGAGAGGATGAGGAAGGCACGGGGAAGGGTGAAGGAGGCACCGGGAGGACCCTCGAGGGGGTCCAGGAGGAACCGGAGAGGGGAAAGAGGGAACCGGGAGGTACCGGGGAGAATCGGGGGGAACCGGAGAGGGCGAAGGAGGCACCGGGAGGAACCGAAGAGGGAAAGGAGAGAACCGGGGGACACTGGAGAGGATGAGGAAGGAACCGGGAGGACCCTGGAGGGGGTCCGGGAGGAACCGGAGAGGGAAAGGAGAGAACCGGGGAGAGCGAGGAGGGAACCGGGGGCAGCCGGAGAGGGCGAAGGAGGCACCGGGAGGAACCGGAGAGAGGAAGGAGGGAACCGGGGGGCACCGGGGAGAATCGGGGGGAACCGGAGCGGGTGAAGAAGGGAACCGGGGGGCACCGGGGAGGATGAGGAGGGCACGGGGGGGGTTCCCAGGAGGAGTTTTTGGGGTACCGGGAATCCCGGGCTGGGTTTCGCCTCTTCCCGCCCCCCCTTTCCCCGGTCCCGTTGCCGCCTCCCCGGTTCCATTTGATGGCGGCGGGACTACAACTCCCAGCATGCCCCGCGGCGGCGCAGGGAGCTGGCGGGAAGTGGTGGCGGTGGCGCTTCCGGTTTGGACTACAACTCCCAGCGTGCCCCGCGATGCTGCCGCCATTTTGGGGCGGGCGGGCGGGAAGCGGGGGATGATGGGAAATGGAGTCCTGGGGAGGGGGGGGGGGGATTTTTGGGGCGAATTTGGGGCTTTTTGGGATAAATCTGAGATGGTGAAGGGGGGGGGGGGGATCAGGGAGGTTGGGGAGGATCAGGGCCACCCCTAGAGCAGCCCTGGGGGGGGGGTTGGATGGAGGGGGGGGTTGGATGGAGGGGGGGGGGTTGGATGGAAGGGGGGGGGGGGGGGGCTTGGGCACCCCCCAGTGAATTGGGGGGGGGTCTTGGGGTCCCCCCTGACCCCCCCTTTCCCTTTTTTTCTGTTTTTTCCAGGAAAGTTCTTGGCCCTCGTCGGGTCCCAGCTCCCCCCTGGGATCGGGTCGGGCAGAAGGGGGGGGGACAGAGAGTTGGGGTTCAGCCCCCGCCGCCCTCAGAACCATCGAGACTTTTGTCCGAAAAGCCAAATCTTCCAAAAAAAGAGGGGGGGGTCCCTTAGGACGCCCCCAACCCCCCCACCCCCCCCACCCCGAGCCCCCCCCCACCCTCCTGGATAAGATGCGCTTAAAGGATTCGCTCTTCGACCTCCCCCCCCCGCCCCTTCCCCACCCCCCCCATTCTTCCTCTTCCTCTTCCTCCTCTTCTTCCTCTTCCTCCTCTTTGCCGCCCCCGGGGGTCCCCCCAAACCCTCCCCCTCCTCCCCCCCCCCAAAATTCCCTCCCCCCCCGGCGAAGGGAGCGAAGGAATCGCCGGGGGGACCCCGGAGGAGGAGGAGGAGGAGGGGGGGGGGGTGGGGGTAGGGGGGATGGGGGGTGGGGGCGGGGTGGGGGGACAGGGACAGGGGGGGACCCCAGACCCCGGATTAAAAAGAGCAAAAAGAGGAGATGGAAAAAAGGGGAAGGGGGGGGGGGCAAAGGGTCCCCCAGTGAAACGGACTCGGAAGAGGAAGGGGGGACCCCCCCACCCCCTGAAATCGGGGGGGTGGGAGAGGGTCGGGAAATTGGGGGGGGGTCGAAAATGGGGGGGGGGGTGGGGAAAGAAGGGGGGGGCAGCACGGAGACGAGCAGGGACGGGGACGGGAGCTCCAGCGAGGGGGAGACGCGGGTGATGGACGAGGACATCATGGTGGAGTCGGGTGAGTTTGGGGGGACCCCCCCCCAAAAAAAAACCCCAAAACCAACCCCTGGGACCCCTCCCCACAAAACCCCGAACCCCAAAACCCCCCCTGCACCCCCTTCCCCCCACCCAGGACCCTTCCCCATCACCCGCGCTCCCCTCTCCCCTCTTCCCTCCCCCATTTTCGGATACCCCCCTCCCTCCCCGATACTTTTGGGGTCCCCCTGCCCCCTCCCCGATATTTTTGGGGTTCCTCTGATACTTTAGGGTCTTTCTGACCCCCCAAGTTCCCCCTTTGGATCCCTTCAAGCCCCCAAATCCCCATTCCCCCCCAGCCAGAACCCTTCCCCATCACCCGCGCTCCCTTCTTCCTTCTTCCCTCCCCCATTTTCGGGGTCCCCTCCCCCCTCCCCGATACTTTTGGGGTCCCCTTGACCCCCCCCCAATATTTTAGGATCCCCCTGACCCCCCCGTGATATTTTAGGGCCTCTCTTTATCCCCCAACTCCCCCAAATCCCCATTCCCCCCACCCAGAACCCTTCCCCATCACCCGCGCTCCCCTCTCCCCTCTTCCCTCCCCCATTTTCGGGGTCCCCCCCTCCCTTCCCGATATTTTTGGGGTCCCCCTGACCCCCCCCGATATTTTTGGGGTTCCTCTGATATTTTAGGCTCCCTCTGACCCCCCAATCCCCCCCTTTTTCCCCCCCAAATCCCCCTTCCCCATTCTCCTCCACCCAGAACCCTTCCCCATCACCCACTCTCCCCTCTCCCTTCTTCCCTCCCCCATTTTCAGGGTCCCCTCCCCCCTCCCCGATACTTTTGGGGTCCCCCTGACCCCCAATTTTTTAGGGTCCCCCTGGCCCTCTAACCCCCCATCACCCCTTTTTTCCCCCCCAAATCCCCCTTCCCCATTTCCCTCCACCCAGAACCCTTCCCCATCACCCGCTCTCCCCTCTCCCTTCTTCCCTCCCCCATTTTCGGGGTCCCCTCCCCCCCCGATACTTTTGGGGTCCCCCTGACCCCCCCGATATTTTAGGGTCCCCAAGACCCCCCTCAATATTTATGGGACCCCCTGAACCCCCCCCAAGCCCTTGTCCCATTCCCCCCAGCCAGAACCCTTCCCCATCACCCGCGCTCCCCTCTCCCCTCTTCCCTCCCCCATTTTCGGGGTCCCCTCCCCGATACTTTTGGGGTCCCCCTGACCCCCCCCGATATTTTTGGGGTTCCTCTGATACTTTAGGGTCCCTCTGACCCCCCAAGTTCCCCCTTTGGACCCTTTCAAGCCTCCTTCCCCATTCCCCCCCAGCCAGAACCCTTCCCCATCACCCGCTCTCCCCTCTCCCTTCTTCCCTCCCCCATTTTCGGGGTTCCTCCCCCCCTCCCCGATATTTTTGGGGTCCCCCTGACTCCCCCCGATATTTTTGGGGCTCCTCTGATATTTTAGGCTCCCTCTGACCCCCCAATCCCCCCCTTTTTCCCCCCCAAATCCCCCTTCCCCATTCCCCCCCACCCAGCACCCTTCCCCATCACCCGCGCTCCCCTCTCCCTTCTTCCCTCCCCCATTTTCGGGGTCCCCTCCCCCCTCCCCGATACTTTTGGGGTCCCCCTGACCCCCCCCATTATTTTAGGGTCCCCCTGACCCCCTAACCCCCCCCATCACCCCTTTATTCAATCCTCATCCCCCCCAAATCCCCCTTCCCCATTCCCCCCACCCAGCACCCTTCCCCATCACTCCCTCTCCCCTCTTCCCTCCCCCATTTTCGGGGTCCCCCCCTCCCCCCCCGATATTTTTGGGGTCCCCCTGCCCCCTCCCCGATATTTTTGGGGTTCCTCTGATACTTTAGGGTCTCTCTGACCCCCCAAGTTCCCCCTTTGGACCCCTTCAAGCCCCCAAATCCCCATTCCCCCCACCCAGAACCCTTCCCCATCACCCGCGCTCCCCTCTCCCCTCTTCCCTCCCCCATTTTCGGGGTCCCCTCCCCCCTCCCCGATACTTTTGGGGTCCCCCTGACTCCCCCCATTATTTTAGGGTCCCCCTGGCCCCCTAACCCCCCCCATCACCCCTTTATTCCCTCCTAATCCCCACCAAATCCCCCTTCCCCATTCTCCTCCACCCAGCACCCTTCCCCATCACCCGCGCTCCCTTCTCCCCTCTTCCCTCCCCCATTTTCGGGGTTCCTCCCCCCCTCCCCGATACTTTTGGGGTCCCCCTGATCCCCCCCATTATTTTAGGGTCCCCCTGACACCTAAATCCTCAGACCCCCAATCCCCCTCTTTATCCCTCCAATCCCCATTCCCCCCACCCAGAACCCTTCCCCATCACCCGCGCTCCCCTCTCCCCTCTTCCCTCCCCCATTTTCGGGGTCCCCTCCCCGATACTTTTGGGGTCCCCCTGCCCCCTCCCCGATATTTTTGGGGTTCCTCTGATACTTTAGGGTCTCTCTGACCCCCCAGGTTCCCCCTTTGGACCCTTTCAAGCCTCCTTCCCCATTCCCCCCCACCCAGCACCCTTCCCCATCACCCGCTCTCCCCTCTCCCCTCTTCCCTCCCCCATTTTCGGGGTCCCCCCCCCCTCCCCGATATTTTTGGGGTCCCCCTGACCCCCCCCAATATTTTTAGGGTCCCTGTGATATCTGAGGCTCCCTCTGACCCCCCAATCCCCCCCTTTTTCCCTCCCAAATCCCCCTTCCCCATTTCCCTCCACCCAGAACCCTTCCCCATCACCCACGCTCCCCTCTCCCCTCTCCCTCCCCCGTTTTTGGGGTCCCCCCTCCCTCCCCGATATTTTTGGGGTTCCTCTGATATTTTAGGGTCTCTCTGACCCCCCAAGTTCCCCCTTTGGACCCCTTCAAGCCTCCTTCCCCATTCCCCCCCAGCCAGAACCCTTCCCCATCACCCGCGCTCCCTTCTCCCTTCTTCGCTCCCCCATTTTCGGGGTCCCCCCCTCCCCCCCCGATATTTTTGGGGTCCCCCTGACCCCCCCCATTATTTTAGGGTCCCCCTGACCCCCTAACCCCCCCCATCACCCCTTTATTCAATCCTCATCCCCCCCAAATCCCCCAAATCCCCATTCCCCCCACCCAGCACCCTTCCCCATCACCCGCGCTCCCTTCTCCCTTCTTCCCTCCCCCATTTTCAGGGTCCCCCCCCCTCCCCGATATTTTTGGGGTCCCCCTGACCCCCCCCGATATTTTTGGGGTTCCTCTGATACTTTAGGGTCCCTCTGACCCCCCAGGTTCCCCCTTTGGACCCTTTCAAGCCTCCTTCCCCATTCCCCCCAACCCAGAACCCTTCCCCATCACCCGCGCTCCCCTCTCCCTTCTTCCCTCCCCCATTTTCGGGGTCCCCCCCCCCTCCCCGATACTTTTGGGGTCCCCCTGACTCCCCCCATTATTTTAGGGTCCCCCTGACCCCCTAACCCCCCCCATCACCCCTTTATTCAATCCTCATCCCCCCCAAATCCCCCTTCCCCATTCCCCCCACCCAGCACCCTTCCCCATCACCCGCTCTCCCTTCTCCCCTCTTCCCTCCCCCATTTTTGGGGTCCCTCCCCCCCCCGATATTTTTGGGGTCCCCCTGATCCCCCCCATTATTTTAGGGTCCCCCTGACACCTAAATCCTCCAGCACCCCACAATCCCCCTCTTTATCCCTCCAATCCCCATTCCCCCCACCCAGAACCCTTCCCCATCACCCGCTCTCCCCTCTCCCCTCTTCCCTCCCCCATTTTCGGGGTCCCCTCCCCCCTCCCCGATACTTTTGGGGTCCCCCTGACCCCCCCCGATATTTTTGGGGTTCCTCTGATACTTTAGGGTCCCTCTGACCCCCCAAGTTCCCCCTTTGGACCCCTTCAAGCCCCCAAATCCCCATTCCCCCCACCCAGAACCCTTCCCCATCACCCGCGCTCCCCTCTCCCCTCTTCCCTCCCCATTTTCGGGGTCCCCTCCCCCCTCCCCGATATTTTTGGGGTCCCCCTGACTCCCCCCATTATTTTAGGGTCCCCCTGACCCCCTAACCCCCCCCATCACCCCTTTATTCCCTCCTCATCCCCCCCAAATCCCCCTTCCCCATTCCCCCCCACCCAGCACCCTTCCCCATCACCCGCGCTCCCCTCTCCCTTCTTCCCTCCCCCATTTTCGGGGTCCCCCCTCCCCCCCCGATACTTTTGGGGTCCCCCTGACCCCCCCCAATATTTTTGGGGTTCCTCTGATATTTTAGGCTCCCTCTGACCCCCCAGTCCCCCCCTTTTCCCCCCCAAATCCCCCTTCCCCATTCCCCTCCACCCAGAACCCTTCCCCATCACCTGCGCTCCCTTCTCCCCTCTTCCCTCCCCCATTTTCGGGGTCCCCTCCCCCCTCCCCGATACTTTTGGGGTCCCCCTGACCCCCCCCCAATATTTTTAGGGTCCCTGTGATATCTGAGGCTCCCTCTGACCCCCCAATCCCCCCCTTTTTCCCCCCCAAATCCCCCTTCCCCATTCCCCCCCAGCCAGAACCCTTCCCCATCACCCGCGCTCCCTTCTCCCCTCTTCCCTCCCCCATTTTCGGGGTCCCCCCCTCCCCCCCGATACTTTTGGGGTCCCCCTGACCCCCCCAATATTTTAGGGTCCCCCTGACCCCCCCGTGATATTTTAGGGCCTCTCTTTATGCCCCAACTCCCCCAAATCCCCATTCCCCCCCACCCCGAACCCTTCCCCATCACTCGCTCTCCCCTCTCCCCTCTTCCCTCCCCCATTTTCGGGGTCCCCCCCCCTCCCCGATATTTTTGGGGTCCCCCTGACCCCTCCCCGATATTTTTGGGGTTCCTCTGATACTTTAGGGTCTCTCTGACCCCCCAGGTTCCCCCTTTGGACCCTTTCAAGCCTCCTTCCCCATTCCCCCCCAGCCAGAACCCTTCCCCATCACCCGCGCTCCCCTCTCCCTTCTTCCCTCCCCCATTTTCGGGGTTCCTCCCCCCCTCCCCGATACTTTTGGGGTCCCCCTGACCCCCCCAATATTTTAGGATCCCCCTGACCCCCCCGTGATATTTTAGGGCCTCTCTTTATCCCCCAACTCCCCCATCCCTATTCCCCCCCACCCAGCACCCTTCCCCATCACCTGCGCTCCCCTCTCCCTTCTTCCCTCCCCCATTTTCGGGGTCCCCCCCTCCCCCCCGATATTTTGGGGTCCCCCTGACCCCCCCCAATATTTTTGGGTCCTGTGATATTTAGGTTCTGACCCCTCAATCCCCCCTTTTTCCCCCCCAAATCCCCCTTCCCCATTCCCCCCCACCCAGAACCCTTCCCCATCACTCGCTCCCCTCTCCCCTCTTCCCTCCCCCATTTTCGGGGTCCCTCCCCGATATTTTTGGGGTCCCCCTGACCCCCCCCCGATATTTTTAGGGGACGATTCCTGGGATCTCATCACCTGTTACTGCCAGAAACCTTTTGCTGGGCGCCCCATGATCGAGTGCAGTCAGTGCGGGACCTGGATCCACCTCTCCTGCGCCCGGGTGAAGAAGAACAACGTCCCCGACGTCTTCTACTGCCAGAAGTGCCGGGAAATCGGGGGGGGGGCACCCCAAAAAAAAGCCCCCCCACCCCCTACGCCTCGACCTGGGGGGGGGGATGCTTAAAACCCCCCCGTACACCCCAAAAAAAACGGACCTGGGGGGAGAAAACGGGGGGAAAACACCCCAAAAAGAAACCTCCCCGAAGCGTCAAGGTTTGGGGGGGTTTGGGGGTCACAAGACCCCCCCCAAAAAAAAAAAAAAAGGTTTGGGGGTTCCTGGGTTTAGGGGGGACCCCCCCAGCCAAAAAAAAAAATCCCTCCCCCCTCCCCAGACAAAATTCAGGGGGAGTTTTAGGGGTCCCCCCACCCCTTATGGGATTTTGGGGGCTCCCTCTCCTCAGATAGGGAGGTTTGGGGGTGCCCCCCCCCCAAAAAAGGGACTTTTTGGGGTGCCCCCCCCCCCCCGATGGTTTGGGGGGGGTCACTTGTCCCCAAATGTTGCATTTTGGGGGAAAAAGGGGGGGTTTGGGGGGGTCCTGAGGGGGTTTTGGGGGCATCGTTACGTTTAGGCCCCCCCCCCCCCAAAATAAAGGGGGGTTGGGGGTCTCCCCCCCCCCCATCAATTTGGGGACCCCCCCCAAATGAAGAGAATTGGGGTGAGGGGAGCCCCCCCCCCCTTTTCCCAATGAGACCCCTCCCCCCTTCGGGGGTCCTATGGTTTTTTTTTGGGGGGGGGGTTTGGGGGTGCCCCCCCCCCCCTTTTCTCTGTTTCTTTGGTTTAAGAGTTTTGGAATTTTGGGGGGGGGGCTGCAGCCCCCCCACCCCCCCTGTAAATAAACCCACGGCGCCGCCGCCTTCGTACAGGGGGGGGTCGGTGTCTGTCTGTCCTCGGGACCCCCCCCGTAAAGACCCCTCCCCAAAATCAACTCCTTCCCCCCCCTCCCTAACCCCCCCAGGTCCCCCCCAAACCTCAGGGACCCCCCAGGACCCCCCCAGATCCCTCTGGACCCCATACCCCTTTCCCCCATGACCCCCCAAGCTTCTCCCCCAGACAACCCAAGGACCCAGGGAACCCCAGACCCCAGGGACCCTCCCCACCCCCAAGACCCCAGACCCTTCTCCACCCCCCATGATCCCCCAGGAACCCCCAGGTCCCCCAAACCTCAGGGACACCCCCCCCTCCCCCAGACAACCCAGGACCCCCAGGGAACCCCCAGACCCCAGGGTCCCCTCCCCACCCCCAGACCCCTCAGGGACCCCCCCTCAGGACCCCCCAGATCCCTCTGGACCCCTCAGACCCCAGATCCCTCTGGGACCCCCATGACCCCCAAGGAACTGCCCAGGTCCCCCAAACCTCAGGGACCCAACCCCAGACCTCAGGACCCCCAGACCCCCCAAACTCAGAGACCCCCACCTCAGGACCCCAGACCCCTCCTCCTCAGGGCCCCCAGACCCCTAGGGACCCCCCAAACCCAGACCCCCCAGGACCCCCTACGCCCAAGACCCCCAGGGAACCCCCAGACCCCTCCCCAGGAACCTCCCAGGGGTCCCCCCCAAACTCAGGGACCCCCCAGACCTCAGGGACCCCCCAGGATCCCCCCAGATCCCTCTGGACCCCCCCCAGACCCCTCCCCATCCCACATGACCCCCTCACAGACCCCTCCCCACCTCCCCATGACCCCCCCCCAGGGAACCCCCCAGGTCCCCCCCCAAACCTCAGGGACCCCCCCCAGACCCCTTAGGACCCCCCCAGATCCCTCTGGACCTCCTCCAGGACCCCCCCAGACCCCTCCCCATCCCACATGACACCCCCCAGGGGACCCCCCAGGTCCCCCCCAAATCACAGGGACCCCCCCCGCCCTTCCAGACCCCTCAGGGCCCCCCCAGATCCCTCTGGACCCCCCCCAGGACCACCCTAAACCTCAGGGTCCCCCCCAAGGACCCCCCCCAGACTCCCCCCTCACCTCCCCCCCCTCCTCACCATGGCAACGGGGGCGGGGCTAAGACCGGTGGGCGTGGCTTATCACCACGGCAACGACTCCGCCCTCTGCATGTGGGCGGGGTTTGTCTCTACGGCAACCGAGTTAAAGTGGGCGGGGATTCGTCTCGTTGCCGTAGCAACGGGGCGGGGTCGGCGGGAATCTCCATGGCAACGGCCGCCATTTTGCCCCGGGGCGCTGGCGGGCGCCATCTTACGGCGGGGGCGAGGGGGGGGGCGTTTCCTTCCGCGTTAATTAGCGCTCATTAGCATATCATTAGCATATCATTAGCATATCGCGATGCTGTCAGGACTCCATTTCCCAGCCTGCCCCGCCCTCGGGAGGCCCCGCCCGGACACGTGACCTTTGAGGGGGGGGGGGGTGGGGAAAGGGGTGTGGGGGAGGGGAGGTCCCGAGTCACCTGAGGGACGCGACAGCGATCGCGACAGTGACCGCGACAGTGACCGTGTCGGCGACATGAGGGGAGCGGCAGCGCTGGGGCTGCGGCTGCTCCGCCGGACCCCGCTGGGGTGGGTTCGGGGGGGGGTTCGGGGGGGTCCTGAGTGAGGTTCGGGGGGGTTTAGGGGGGGGTCGGGGGGGTTTGGGGGTCTCTGGGGGTCCTGGGGGGGTCTCAAGGGGTCAAGGGGGGGAAATTTGGGGGTTCTGAGGAGGTCTTGGGGGGTTCTGAGGAGTTTTGGGGGGTCCCGGAAAAGGGGGAGCCCCGGGGGGAGGGGTCTGTGAGATCTGGGGGGGTTTTGGGGGGTTCTGGGGGGGTCTCAGGGGGTCTCTAGGGGGGTCTCAAGGGGTCAAGGGGGGGAATTTGGGGGTTCTGAGGAGGTTTTGGGGGGTCCCAGAACAGGGGGAGCCTCGGGGGGGGGGGGGTTCTGTGAGATCTGGGGGGGTTTTGGGGGGTCCTGGGGGGGTTTGGGGGGGTCCCAATGGGAATTGAAGGATTTTGGGGGGGGTCCCGGGATGATTTTGGGGGGGGGTCTTTGAGGGGTCCCGAGGACCCCCTCATCTTGTTGTCCCCCAGGTTCGGGGGTCCTGGCTGCAGAGCACCCAAGAGGCTGAGGTAGGGACCCCAAAACATCCCTCAAATGTGGGACCCTCTAAGTCCCCAACGCCCTCGTGATGTCAGAACTGGGGCAAAGGGCACGGGTGGAAACTGGGGAAAGGTGAAAGGGGGAGTTTGGGGTCCTGGGGGGTTTGGGAGATTTGGGGGTCCTGGGGTTGTGGGGGTTTTGGGGATGGGGGTTTTTTTGGGGGTTGGGGGGGTCAAAAGGGTTGGGGGGTTCGGGGGTTTTGGGGTTGTGGGGTTCATTTGGGGGTTTGGGGGGTTTGGGGGTTTGGGGATTTTGGGTTTTGGGGGTGTTTGGGGGTGTTTTGGGGGTTTGGGGTTTGGGGATTTGGGGGGTTTTGGGGGATTTGGGGGATTTGGGGGGGTCAAAAGGGTTGGGGGGTTCTGGGGGGGTTGGGGGGGTTTGGGGGGGTTCGGGGATTTGGGGGAAATTGGGGGGGAATTGGGGGTTTTGGGGTGTTTGGGGATGTTGGGGACATTGGGGGGGTTTGGGGACAGTTTGGGGGATTTTGGGGGTTTTGGGGGATTTGGGGGGTTGTGGGGGTTTTGGGGCGGATTTAGGGATTTGGGGATCTGGGGGTTCAGGGTGGGGTTTGGGGGCTGGGGGTGTTTTTGGGGGGTTTTGGGGGTTCTGGGGGATTGGGGATTTGGGGGTTTGGGGATTTGGGGGTTGTGGGGTTTTGGGGCACTTTGGGGGATTTGGGGTTTTGTTTTGGGGGTTTGGGGATCTGGGGGTTTGGGATTTGGGGGAGTCCTGGGGTTGTGGGGTTGGGGGGTTGGGGTTTTTGGGGCTTGGGGGGAGTTTGGGGCGGATTTGGGATTTTGGGGTTCTGGGGGGTTGTGGGATTTGGGGCAGTTTGGGGGGGTTTGGGGTTTTGTTTTGGGGGGGGGATTTTGGGGGGGTCCCAGGGGGGGATTTGGGGGGGAGGTTTGGGGGGATTTGGGGTTTTTTGGGGGGGGTTTTGGGGCACTTTGGGGGGGTTTAGGGTTTTTTGGGGGGTTTGGGGTATTTTTGGGGGGGTTTATGGGGCATTTTGGGGGATTTTGGGGTATTTTGGGGGGGGGTGAGTTTTTTGGGGGGGTTTTGGGGTTGATTTTGTCCTTTTGGGGTTGTTTTAGGGGTTGGGTTGGATTTGGGGTTGGGTTTGGGGGTGATTTTGTCATTCTGGGTTTTTTTTGGGGTGGTTTTGGGGTTTTTGGGTTATTTTGGGGTGATTTGGTTGTTTTGGGGTGATTTTGGGGGTGATTCTGTTTTCTGGGGTGATTTTGGGGTTCTTTTTGGGGTGGTTTGGTTGGTTTGGGGTTTTTTGGGTTCTTTTTGGGGTGGTTTGATTCTTTTGGGGTTTTTTGGGTTCTTTTTAGACAATTTGATTATTCTGGGGTTTTTTGGGTTATTTTGGGGACGATTCTATTTTCTGGGGTGATTTTGGGTGATTTTGGGGTGATTTTCTGTTACTTTTGGGGTGTTCTGTTTGTTTTGGGGTTCTTTTTGGGGTGGTTTGATTCTTTTGGGGTTTTTTGGGTTCTTTTCAGGCAATTTGATTATTCTGGGGTTTTTTGGGGTTATTTTGGGGACGCTTCTATTTTCTGGGGTGATTTTGGGTGATTTTGGGGTGATTTGATGATTTTCTGTCATTTTTGGGGTGTTCTGTTTGTTCTGGGGTTATTTTTGGGGTGGTTTCATTGTTCTGGGTTATTTTGTGATATTTTTGGGTAATTTGGTCATTCTGGTGTTTTTTTGGGGTTATTTCAGAGACAACTCTGTGTTCCTGGGGTGTTTTTGGGTTATTTTGGGGCGTTTTGATGATTCTGGGGTTATTTTGGGGGCAATTCTGTTTTCCTGGGGTGATTTTTGGGGTGTTTTCTTTCTTCCAGGGTTATTTTGGGGGTAGCTTCATTCTGAGCTGATTTAGGGGTCGATTTTATGACTTTTTGGGGTGTTTTCCCCTTTTTGATACTCTTTGGGGTTTATTTTTGGGGTGCCCCCCCCTCTTCCAGGCTCTCCTGCACAAAGCGGGGTCCCCAGCAGCAGCCACAGCCACCGCCCCCCCCAAGGCTCAGCCCACGCAGGAGGTGAGTGGGGAGGGGTCCCGGGGGGGTCCCCAACATTCCAAAGGGTTTAGGGGGGGTTTTGGGGGACCCCAAAACCCCCAAATCCTTTTCCTAGGAATCCAAGTCCTTCGCTGTGGGGATGTTCTTGGGGCGCCTCAACGTGGAGCAAGTCTTCCCCTACCCCTCAGGTGGGGGTCCCCCTAAAAAAGGGGGGGGTCTCAGAGGGTCTTGGGGGGGTTTATGGATATTTGGGGGGGGGGGTCACCCCCTTTTTTAATCCCCTTTTTCCTCCCCCAGCACTGAGCGAGGAGCAGGAGCAAACCCTGCAGGAGTTGGTGGGCCCCGTCACCAAGTTTTTTGAGGTGAAAAAGAAGGGATTTGGGGATCCCAAAAAAGGGGAATTTGGGGTTTTTAGGGTCTGGGGATGAGCCCCTCACCCCCCCCCCCCCAATAATCCCCCCCCCCATTTTTAGGAGGTGAACAACGCAGCCAAGAACGATGAGCTGGAGAGGGTGGAGGAGGAGACCCTGAGGGGGCTGAAGGAGTTGGGGGCTTTTGGGCTCCAGGTGCCCGCTGAAATGGGGGGGCTGGGGCTCAACAACACCCAGGTGAGACCCCCAAACCCCCCCCCAAATAACAACAGCTTCCTGGGACCCCTCAGACCCCCCTAAGACCCCTCAGACTCCCCCCAAATTCATCAGATCCCCCCTGACCCCCATTAACCTCCCCCAGGACCCCCTCCCCAAATCCCTCAGACCTCTCAAGACCCTCTCAGGCCCCCCCAGGACCCCTCAGACCCCCCCCCAAATCCCTCAGACCCCCCCAGGACCCCTCAGACCCCCCCCAAATCCCTCAGGCCCCCCAAGGACCCCTCAGACTCCCCCCAAATACATCAGATCCCCCCTGACCCCCATTAACCTCCCCCAGGACCCTCCCCCCAAATCCCTCAGACCCCTCAAGACCCCCACAGACCCCTCCTCAGACCCCCAGGACCCTCAGACCCCCAGGACCCTCAGACCCCCAGGACCCCTCAGACCCTCCCCAAATTCATCAGATCCCCCCTGACCCCCATTAACCTCCCCCAGGACCCCCTCCCCAAATCCCTCAGACCCCTCAAGACCCCCTCAGACCCCCCCGGGTCCACTCAGACCCCCCCAGGACCCCTCAGACCCCCCAGGACCCCTCAGACTCCCCCAAATCCCTCAGACCCCCCCAGGACCCCTCAGACCCCCCCCAAATCCCTCAGACCCCCCAAGGACCCCTCAGACCCCCCAAACTCAGACCCCCGACCCTCAGACCCCCAAATCCCTCAGACCCCCCCAGGACCCCTCAGACCCCCCCCAAATTCATCAGATCCTCCCTGACCCCCATTAACCCCCTCCAGGACCCTCTCCCCAAATCCCTCAGACCCCTCCAGGACCCCTCAGACCCCTCTCCAAAATCCCTCAGATCCTGCCAGACCCCCCCAGGACCCCTCAGACTCCTCCAAGACCCCTCAGACCCCCCCCAAATCCTCAGAGCCCCCCAGGACCCTTTCAACCCCATCTTAGGGACCTTTTCTCCCCCTGGGACCCCTCCCCTGCCCCCCCAGCCCCCCATTAACCCCCCCAGCCCCCCATTAACCCCTCCTGGACCCCTCAGACCCCCCCCAAATTCATCAGATCCCCCTAGCCCCCCATTAACCCCCCCAGAACCCCCCCAAACCCCCTCCCCAAATCCCTCAGAGCCCCCCAGGACCCTTTTAACCCCCTCTTAGGGACCTTTTCTCCCCCTGGGACCCCTCCCCTGCCCCCCCAGCCCCATTAACCCCCCAGCCCCCCCAAACCCCCTCCCCAAATCCCTCAGTTCCCCCCTGACCCCCATTAAGCCCCCCAGCCCCTATTAACCCCCCCAGGACCCCTTCATCCCCAGACCCCAACCCCCTCCCCAAATCCCTCAGTTCCCCCCAGGACCCTTTTAACCCCCTCTTAGGGACCTTTTCTCCCCCTGGGACCCCTCCCCTGCCCCCCAGCCCCCCATTAACCCCCCCAGACCCCCATTAACCCCCCCAGAACCCCGTCAAACCCCCTCCCCAAATCCCTCAGTTCTCCCCTGACCCCCATTAAGCCCCCCAGCCCCTATTAACCCCCCCCAGGACCCCCTCAAGCCCCCTCCCCAAATCCCTCAGTTCCCCCCAGGACCCTTTCAACCCCCTCTTAGGGACCTTTTCTCCCCCTGGGACCCCTCCCCTACCCCCCCAGACCCCCATAAACCCCCCCAGCCCCCCTATTAACCCCCCCAGGACCCCTTCATCTCCCTCTGAGACCCCTCAAACCCCCTCCCCAAATCCCTCAGCCCCTTCCAGGACCCTTCAGTTCCCCCCAGGACCCCTCAGAGCCCCCCAGGACCCTTTCAACCCCCTCTTAGGGACCTTTTCTCCCCCTGGGACCCCTCCCCTGCCCCCCTAGCCCCCCATTAACCCCCCCAGCCCCCCATTAACCCCCCCCAGCCCCCCATTAACCCCTTCCTGCCCCCCCAGTACGCTCGCCTGGTGCAGATCGTGGGCCAGCACGACCTCGGGGTGGGCATCACCCTGGGTGCTCACCAGTCCATTGGCTTCAAGGGGATTCTGCTCTATGGGACCCCTGCCCAGAAACAGAAATACCTCCCCAAATTGGCCACCGGTATGGGGGGGGGGCTGGGGACCCCCAAAATCCCCCCCTGGGACCCCCCAAACCCTGCCTGATAGAACCAGGCTGTGGGATCTGGGGGGAGGGTGATGGTTTGGGGGGGTCTGGAGAGGTTTTGGGGGGCTTTGGGGATGTCTGGGGGGCTTTGGGGTTTCTGGGGACGATTTAGGGGGTCCTGGGGGTGTTTGGGGGGGTCTGGGGGTTCTGGGGACCCCCAAAGTCCCCCCTGGGATCCCCCAAACCCTGCCTGATAGAACCGGGCTGTGGGATTTGGGGGGGGGTGATGGTTTGGGGGGGTCTGGGGAGGTTTGGGGGGGTCTGGTGGGGTCTGAGGGGTCCAGGGGATGACTAAGAGAAGGTCTGGGGGGGTTCAGGGGGGTTTGGGGGTGCTGGGGACCCCCAAAGTCCCCCCCTGGGACCCCCCAAACCCTGCCTGATAGAACTGGGCTGTGGGATCTGGGGGGGGGGTGATGGTTTGGGGGGGTCTGGAGGGGCTCTGGGGGCATCTGGAGAAAATTGGGGGGGGTCTGGTGGTCCCAGGGATGATTTAGGGGGTCCTGGGGGTGTTTGGGGGGGTCTGGGGGTTCTGGGGACCCCCAAAATCCCCCCTGGGACCCCCCAAACCCTGCCTGATAGAACCGGGCTGTGGATCTGGGGGGAGGGTGATGGTTTGGGGGGGTCTGGAGAGGTTCTGGGGGCATCTGGAGAAAATTGGGGGGGTCTGGTGGTCCCAGGGATGATTTAGGGGGTCCTGGGGGTGTTTGGGGGGGTCTGGGGGTTCTGGGGACCCCCAAAATCCCCCCCGGGAGCCCCCAAACCCTGCCTGATAGAACCAGGCTGTGGGATCTGGGGGGGGTGATGGTTTGGGGGGGTCTGGAGAGGTTTGGGGGGGTCCAGGGGGTTTGGAGGGGGGTCCAGGGTGTTTGTGGGGGTCTGGGGGTTCTGGGGACCCCCAATAACCCCCCCTGGGCCCCCCCCAGGGGAGACGGTGGCCGCGTTCTGCCTGACAGAACCCAGCAGTGGTTCCGACGCCGCCTCCATCCGGACCCGGGCCCAGCTCAGCCCCTGTGGAACCTTTTACACCTTGGATGGGAGCAAGATCTGGATCAGGTGGGGGGGGGGAAGGGTCTGGGGGGGGTCCTGGGGGGGTTTGGGGGGGTCCTGACCCCATCCCAAGCCCCAAAACCTTGAGATTTTCACCCAAATCCTTCCTCCTGGGGAGGGCAAGGGGGGATTTGGGGGTTCTGGGGGGGTCCTGGGGGGTTCTTTGGGGTTTTGGGGGGGTCAAGGTGGGCCCTGGGGGGGTTCTTTGGGGTTTTGGGGGGGGTCCTGGGGGTTTGGGGGAATGTGGGGGGGTCCTGACTCCATCCCAAGCCCCAAATCCTCGAGATCTTCACCCAAATCCTTGCTCCCGGGGAGGGCAAGGGGGGATTTGGGGGTTCTGGGGGGTCCTGGGGGTTCTTTGGGGTTTTGGGGGGGGTCTAGGGGGGTTTCTGGGGGGGTTTGGGGGGTCCTGGGAGGGATCTGGGGGGTAGGGGGGGGTCCTGACCCCATCCCAAGCCCCAAATCCTTGAGATTTTCACCCAAATCCCTGCTCCTGGGGGGGACAAGGGGGGATTTGGGGGTTCTGGGGGGTCCTGGGGGTTCTTTGGGGTTTTGGGGGGGTCAAGGTGGGTCCTGGGGGGGTTCTTTGGGGTTTTGGGGGGGGTCCTGGGGGTGTGGGGGAATGTGGGGGTCCTGATCACATCCCAAGCCCCAAACCTTGAGGTTTTCACCCAAATCTCTGCTCCTGGGGGCAAGGGGATTTGGGGTTCTGGAGGGTTCTTTGGGGTTTTGGGGGTCTTTGGGGTTTTGGGGGGGGTCCTGGGGGTTTGGGGGGATGTGGGGGGGTCCTGATCCATCCCAAGCCCCAAATCCTTGAGATCTTCACCCAAATCCTTGCTCCTGGGGGGGGCAAGTGGGGTTCTGGAGGGGGTTGGGGGGGTCCTGGGGGGTTCTTTGGGGTTTTGGGGGGGTCAAGGGGGGTCCTGGGGTGGGGTTTGGGGTTTTGGGGGGGGTCCTGGGGGTTTGGGGGGTCGTGGGGGGGTCCTGATCGCATCCCAAGCCCCAAATCCTCGAGATCTTCACCCAAATCCTTGCTCCTGGGGGGGGCAAGTGGGGTTCTGGAGGGGGTTGGGGGGGTCCTGGGGGGTCTTTGGGGTTTTGGGGGGGTCAAGGGGGGTCCTGGGGTGGGGTTTGGGGTTTTGGGGGGGGTCCTGGGGGTTTGGGGGAACGTGGGGGGGTCCTGACCCCATCTCAAGCCCCAAATCCTTGAGATTTTCACCCAAATCCTTGCTCCTGGGGGGGAAGGGGGGATTTGGGGGTTCTGGGGGGTCCTGGGGGGTTCTTTGGGGTTTTGGGGGGGTCTAGGGGGGTTTCTGGGGGGGTCTTTGGGGTTTTGGGGGGGGTCCTGGGGGTTTGGGGGAATGTGGGGGGGTCCTGACCCCATCCCAAGCCCCAAATCCTTGAGATCTTCACCCAAATCCTTGCTCCTGGGGAGGGCAAGGGGGGATTTGGGGGTTCTGGGGGGTCCTGGGGGTTCTTTGGGGTTTTGGGGGGGTCTAGGGGGGTTTCTGGGGGGGTTTGGGGTTTCTGGGGGGGTCCTGGGATCTGGGGAGTGTGGGGGTCCTGACTCCATCCCAAGCCCCAAATCCTTGAGGTTTTCACCCAAATCTTTGCTCCTGGGGGGGAAGGGGGGATTTGGGGGTTCTGGGGGGGGATTGGGGGGTCCTCGGGGGTTCTTTGGGGTTTTGGGGGGGCCTAGGGGGGCTTCTGGGGGGGTTTGGGGGGTCGTGGGGGGGTCCTGACTCCATCTCAACCCCCAAATCCGTGAGGTTTTCACCCAAATCTCCGCTCCTGGGGAGGGCAAGGGGGGATTTTGGGGTTTTGGGGGGGTCTTTGGGGTTTCGGGGGGGTCAAGGTGGGTCCTGGGGGGTTCTTTGGGGTTCTGGGGGAGCCCGGGGGGGTCCTGGGAGGGATCTGGGGGGCTTGGGGGGTCCTGACTCCATCCCAAGCCCCAAATCCTTGAGGTTTTCACCCAAATCCTTGCTCCTGGGGGGGAAGGGGGGATTTGGGGGTTCTGGGGGGGGATTGGGGGTTCTGGGGGGGGGATTGATGGTTCTGGGGGGGTCTTTGGGTTTTGGGGGGGGTCTGAACCCCTTTCCCCCCCCCCAGCAACGGGGGCCTGGCAGAGATTTTCACCGTTTTTGCCAAAACCCCCGAAAAGGACGAAAAAACCGGAGAGAGCAAAGAGAAAATCACGGCGTTCATCGTGGAGAGGGCGTTCGGGGGGGTCACCCAGTGAGGGGGGGCACAACGGGGGGAGGGGGGGCAACCATGGGGTGGGGGGGGTCACCCAGTGAGGGGGGGGCACCCAGTGAGGGGGGGGCAAAAAGGGGGGGGGAAAACAAGGGGGGCACCCATTGAGGGGGGGGCACAGCGGGGTACCCATGGGGTGGGGGGTGGGGGCAACAGGAGGGGGCTACCGTGAGGGGGCAACTGGGGGGGGACCCATGGGGTGGGGGAACACAGTGAGGGGGGTACCCAGTGAGGGGGGGGCTCAAAAGGGGGGCACAAAGGAGGGGGAAACAGGGGGGACCCATTGAGGGGGGGACAACGAGGGGGGCTGGCACCCATGGGGTGGGGGGTGGGGGCAAACAGGAGGGGGGGTACCAGTGAGGGGGGGGCAAACCGGGGGCACCTATGGGATGGGGGAACACAGTGAGGGGGAAAACGGGGAGGGGGGTACCCATGGGGTGGGAGGGGGTCACCCAGTGAGGGGGAGACCCAGTGAGGGGGCATGGGGGGGGCACCCATGGGGGTGGGGGCACCCAGTGAGGGGGGCTCAAAAGGGGGAGGGGGACCCATGGGGTGGGGAACACAGTGAGGGAGGGGGCACCAATGAGGGGGCAAAAAGGGGGGAAAACAGGGGGGGACCCATGGGTTTAGGGGGCACCTAGTGAGGGGGGGCTCAAAAGGGGGGAATGAGGAGGGGGCACATGGGTTGGGGCACCCATGGGATGGGGGAACACAGTAAGAGGGGGGCACCCAGTGAGGGGGGGGCTCAAAAGGGGGGGGGGGGTCACTCAGTGAGGGGGGGCACAACGGGGGGAGGGGGGGCACTCATGGGATGGGGGGGCTCAAAAGGGGGGGGGTGTCACCCAGTGAGGGGGGGCTCAAAAGGGGGGGTGGGGGAAACAGGGGGGGCACCCATGAGTTTGGGGGGGGTCACCCAGTGAGGGGGGGGCAAAACAGGGGGGGGGCACCCATGGGTTGGGGGGGGCACCCAATGAGGAGGGGCTCAAAAGGAGGGGGGCACCCATGAGTTTGGGTGCTCAGGGTGAGCCCTTCCCCCCTCCCCCCCTCAAATCCCTTTTTTCTTTGATTTTCACCCCAAAAACGGAGGCAAAATGGGGGGGGATTTTTTTTTGGGGGGGTCTCCCCCTTCCTCACCCCCTTTTTGTTCTTGTCCCCCCCCCCCAGTGGAGCCCCCGAGAAGAAGATGGGGATCAGGGCCTCCAACACGGCCGAGGTTCACTTCGAGGGCGTCCGGGTCCCGGCCGAGAACGTCCTGGGGGTGCCCGGGGGGGGCTTCAAGGTGGCCATGAACATCCTCAACAACGGCCGCTTCGGCATGGCCGCCGCCATGGCCGGCACCATGAGGGGGGTTCTGGCCAAGGCGGTGAGTCCGGAACCCAACGGAACCACGTGGAACCCAATAGAACCTGCTAGAACCCAACCCAACCCCATAGAACCCAACTCAACCCAACAGAACCCAACCCAACCCAACAGAACCCAACCCAATAGAACCCAATCCAACAGCACCCAACTCAACCCAACAGAACCCCACCCAATCCAATAGAACCCAACCCAACAGAACCCAACTCAACACAACAGAACCCAGCCCAATAGAACCCAACAGAACCCAACCCAACCCAACCCAACCCTATAGGACCTAACAGAATCCAATAGAACACAACAGAACCCAACTCAACCCAACAGAACCCAACCCAACCCAATAGAACCCAACCCAACCCAATAGAACCCAACAGAACCCAACTCAACCCAACAGAACCCAACCCAACCCAATAGAACCCAATAGAACCCAACAGAACCCAACTCAACCCAACAGAACCCAACCCAATGGAACCCAACAGAACCCAACCCAACTCATAGAACCCAACTCAACCCAACAGAACCATGGGGAACCCAACAGAACCCAACCCAGCCCAATAGAACCCAACCCAGCCCAACAGAACCCAAGAGAACCCAACCCAACAGAACTCACCCCAACCCAACAGAACCCAATAGAACCCCAGAGAACCCAGCAGAACCAACCAGAACCCAACAGAACCCAACAGAACCCCATGGAACCCAACAGAACCCAACCCAACAGAACCCCCCCCAAGATCCCCCAGAACCCAACCCAGCCCAACAGAACCCCCCCCAGAACTCATACAAGACCACCCAGAACCCCCAGAACCTCCAGAACCCATCCAGAACCCCCCCCAGAACTCATACAACACCACCCAGAACCTCCAGAACCCCCCTCCCCCCCCAGGTGGAGCACGCCGCCAACCGCACCCAATTTGGGGACAAAATCCACAACTTTGGGGCTATCCAGGAGAAGTTGGCCCACATGGCCCTGCTGCAGTACGTCACCGAGGTGGGTGGAGGGGGAGGAGCTTCAGGGTGGGGGGGTTCTGGGGGGTCCAAACCCCCTTTTTAACGCCCCCCCCCCCCCAATTCCTCAGTCCATGGCCTACATGATCAGCGCCAACATGGACCAAGGGGCCACGGACTTCCAGATCGAGGCGGCCATCAGCAAGATTTTTGGCTCGGTGGGGGTCCCGGGGGGGCTTTGGGGGGTCCTGAGGGGGTCTCGGGGGGGTCTCAGCCCCATTTGGGACCCCCCAAGTGAAAGGGGGGGCTGGAGAAGGGGAAATCCCTGCCCCACGTTGGGCGCCAGGAAGGGTTAAGGGGTCTCTGATACATCTGAGGGGGGAGCTGGGGGGTCCTGGGGGGGTCTCGGGGGGTCTCAGTCCCATTTGGGACCCCCCAAGTGAAAGGGGGGGGGCTGGGGAGGGGGAAATCCCTGCCCCACGTTGGGCGCCAGGAAGGGTTTAGGGGTCCCCTTCACATTTTGGGGGGGTCCTGGGGGGGTCTTGGGGGGTTCTGGGGGGGCCTTGGGGGGTCTTGGGGGTGTCTTGGGGGGTCTCAGCCCCATTTGGGACCCCCAAGTGAAAGGGGTGAGGATAGGGGAGGGAAATCCCTGCCCCACGTTGGGCGCCGGGAGGGGTTTAGGGGTTGCTGACACATTTTGGAGGTGTCTGGGGGGGTTCGGGGGGGTCCTGACTCACCTGGGGGTCTCGAGAGAAAGTTTGGGGGGGTCCCAGCCCTCTCTGAGACCCCCAAAGGGGGGGATGGGGGAAGAGGGAGGGGGAGGTTCTGTGCCCCACGTTGGGCGCCGGGAGGGGTTTAGGGGTCTCTGATACATCTGGGGGGGGAGCTGGGGGTTCCTGGGGAGCTGGGGGGGTCTTGGTGGGGCTGGGGGAGGTCAGGGGGGGTCCGGGTGGTATTTGGGGGGGGGTCCCAGGGGTCTCACCCCCTCCCAACCACCCCCCCCCAACAGGAGGCAGCTTGGACGGTTACGGACGAGTGCATCCAGGTGATGGGAGGGATGGGGTTCATGAAGGTGAGTTGGGGGCTTCTCCCCCTTCCCCCCCACCTCTCAGAGACCCCTCCCCCAATTCCCAGAGCCCCTCCCCCAATTCCCAGACCCCTCCCCAATTATCTGAGCCCCCTCCCCAGGAATCAGGGGTGGAGAGGGTGCTCCGGGACCTCCGCATCTTCCGCATCTTCGAGGGCACCAACGACATCCTCAGACTTTTCGTGGCCCTCAATGGCTTCCAGGTGGGGGTTTGGGGGGGTTCCGAGGTGGAGGAGGGTTGGGGGGTCTCTTGGGGGGTTGGAGGGGGGGTTTGGGGGTCTTTGGGGGGGGGGTGTGCTAAAAATTGGGGGTTTGGAGATATTGGAGTTGCAGATCCCCATCCTTGAACCTCCAGTGTTGGGGTCCCCCCCCTCAATCCCCCCCCCCCAGTGACCCCACCTCCCCCTTCCCAATTTGGGGACCCCCCTGTAACCCCCAAAGTGCCCCCCCCCTGGACTTTCTCAGAACCCCTCAGACCCCTCCCCTATTTTCCACCTCTCTGGAGCCCAACGTGGGGCAGGAACCCCCCCAAACCCTTCCCCAGAGACCCCCAAGGACCCCCAGAGCCCCCCTGAACCCCCAAGACCCCCCCAGCACCCCCAAGACCCCCCCAGCACCCCAAAAAAACCCCCAGGACCCCCCCAAGGCCTCTCTGGAGCCCAACGTGGGGCAGGGACCCCCCCCCCAAACCCTTCCCCAGAGACCCCCAAGGCCCCCCCAGAGCCCCCCTGAACCCCCAAGACCCCCCCAGCACCCCAAAAAAAAACCCCCAGGACCCCCCCAAGACCCTCCCAGACCCCTCCAAAGACCCCAGAACCCCCCAAGACCCCCCCAGCCCCCCCAAAAACCCCGCAGGACCCCTCAAGACCTCCTCAAGACCCCCAAAACAACCCTCAGGCCACCCCCAAAGACCCCCAGACCCCCCCAGAACCCCCAAAATACTCCCAGACCCAAAGACCCCCAGCCCCCCCCAAGACCCCCTCAGGCTCCCCCAAGTCCCTCCCAGCACCCCCAAAAAACCCCCAGCCTCCCCAGACCCCTAAAACCCCAGGACCCCCCCAAGACCCCCCCAAAATCCCCCAGGACCCCCAAAACTCCCTCAAAACCCCCCAAAAATTCCCAGCCCCCCCCCAAGACCCCCAAAAGACACCAAGGAGCCCCCTAGCACCCCTAAATGACCCCCCCAGGACCCCCCAAAGACCCCCAGAACCCCTCAAGACCCTCCCAGGCCCCCCAAAAAACCCACAGAGAGCCCCCCAGCCCCCCCAAAATTCCCCCCAACCCCCCCAAATCCCCCCCAGATCCCTCCAGCCCCCCCAAAAACCCCACAGGACCCCCCAAAACACCCCAGGACCACCAAAAAAAACCACCAGGACCCCTCAAAGCCCCCCACTGCCCCCCAAAAAACATCCCCCTGGACCCACCCCCCCTTTTTGCCCCCCCCCCAGAGTTTGGGGGTGCAGCTCCGGGGGCTGCAGTCGGCCCTGAAGAACCCCCTGGGCAACGCGGGGGTCCTGGCAGGGGAGGTCACCCGGCGCCTCCGCAGGTACTGGGGGGGTTTTGGGGGTCCTGGGGAGGGTCTGGGGTCTTTTGGGGGGTCCTGGGGGGGTTTAGAGGGTCTGGGAGGGGGTCTGGGGGTGTTTTGAGGGTCCTGGGGGGACTTGGGGGTCACCTGGAGGTGATTGGGGAGTCCTGGGGGGGTCTTGGGGAAGACCTGGGGGTCTTTTGGGGGGTCCTGGGGAGGTCTTGGGGTCTTTTGGGGGGTCCTGGAAGTATTTGGGGGGTTCTGGGAGGGCCTTGGAGGGGACCTGGGGGTATTTGGGGGGCATTTGGGAGTCCTGGGGGGGTTTGGAGGGTCTGGGAGGGGGTCTAGGGGTGTTTTGGGGGTGCTACGGGGGTCTTGGGGGTCACCTGGGGATGTTTGGGGGGTCCTTGGGGGGTCTTGGGGGGGACTTGGGGGTCTTTTGGGGGAACCTGGGGAGGGTCTTGGGGTCTTTTGGGGGGTCCTGGGGGGGTTTAGAGTGTTTGAGAGGGGGGCTGGGGGTGTTTTGGGGATCCAGGGGGGGTCTGGGGGTGTTTTGGGGGTCCTGGGGGGGGTCTTGGAGGGACCTGGGTGTATTTGGGGGGCATCTGGGGTTCTTTTGGGGGTCCTGAGTGGGGTTTAGGGGGGGTCTGGGTTTTTTTGGGGGGTCTTGGGGGGTTTTGGTCTCCAAAATCCCCCCCCTGACCCCTTTTGAGTGGGGGGGGGTCCTTAATGTGCTTGTAACCCCCCCAGGAAAGCGGGGTTGGGGTCCGGGCTGTCCCTGGGGGAACACGTGCACCCCGACCTGCAGGAGAGCGCCCAGAAAGTGAGGAGGGGGGGTCTTGGGGGGGGGTCTGGGGGTCCTGGGGGGGGGTTTGGGGGTCTTGGAAAGGTCTGAGGGGGCATTGGGGGGGTTTGGGGGGTCCTATGGGTGTTTTGGGGGCTTTGGGGGCATCTGGGGGTCTTTGGGGGTCCTGGGGGTGTTTTGGGGGTCTTGGGGGGGCTTTGCAGGGGCTTTGGGGGGCTCTGGGGTCCTGGGGGGACCTGGGGCATCTGGAGGTCCTGGGGGGTTTTGGGGGTCTTGGGGGTATTTGGGGTTATTGGGGTTCTGGGGTTAAAAGGGTCTGGGGGTGTCTTTTGGGGGTCCTGGGAGTGTTTTGGGGTTCTGGGGTCTTGGGGGTCCTGGGGTGGGGTTTGGGGGTCTTGGAAGGGTCTGAGGGGGCTTTGGGGGGTTTTGGGGAGGTCCTGGGTGGGTGTTTTGGGGGTCTTGGGGGGGCATTGGGGGGTCCTGGGGGGAATTGGGGGCCTTTGGGGGTACTGGGGGGGGTTTGGGGGTCTTGGAAGGGTCTGAGGGGGGTTTGGGGGGTCCTAGGGGTATTTTGGGGGTCTTGGGGGGGCTATGGGGGGGCTTTGGGGGGACCTGGGGTTCTTTTGGGGCTCCTGGGAGGGAGGTTTGGGGTTCTTGGGGGCTATTTGGGGTTATCTTGGGGGGGTTCTGGGGGGGTTAAGAGGGTCTGGGGGTGTCTTTTGGGGGTCCTGGGAGTGTTTTGGGGTTCTGGGGGGGTCTTGGGGATCCTGGAGTGGGGTTTGGGGGGGTCCTGGGGTTGTTTTGGGGGTCTTGGAAGGGTCTGAGGGGGTTTTGGGGGGGTTTGGGGGGGTCCTGGGGGGGTTTTGGGAGTCTTGGGGGGGCTTTGGGGGTCCCGGGGACCTGGGGGACCTGGGGGTCTTTGGGGGTCCTGGGGGGTTTGGGGGTATTTTGGGGGGTCCTGGGGGGTTAAAAGGGTCTGGGGGTGTCTTTTGGGTCCTGGGGGTGTTTTGGGGGTCTTGGGAGGGTCTGGGGAGGGCTTTGGGGGGTCCTGGGGGGGTTTTGGGAGTCTTGGGGGGGCTTTGGGGGGTCCTGGGGGGACCTGGGGGTGTTTTGGGGGTACTGGGGGAGTCCTGGGGGGGTCTTAGGGGGTTTTGGGGGATCCTGGGGGGGTCTTGGGGGAACCTGGGGGCATTTGGGGTTCTTTGGGGGGCCCGGGGGGGTCTAGAGGGGGTCTAGGGGTGTTTTTGGGGGTCTTGGAGGGTCTTAGGGGGGGGTCTGGGGGTATTTGGGGAGGGTTTGGAGGTTTTTTGGGGTCCTGGGGGGGGCTTGAGGGGGGGTCTGGGTGTATTTTGGGGGGATTTAAAGGGTCTTTGGGCCTTGGGGGGGACTTGGGGGTCATCTGGGGGGGGTTTGGGGGTCCTGGGAGTATTTGGGGGGGATCCAGAGGGGTTCTGGGGGGGTTAAGAGGGTCTGGGGTGGGGGGTCTGGGGGTGTTTTGGGGGTCCTGGGGGGGTTCTGGGGGTGTTTTGGGGGTCCTGGGAGGTTCTGGGGAGTATCTGGGGGGGTCTGGGGGTGTTTGGGGGTCTTGGGGGGCTTTGGGGTCATGGGGTCTTCTGGGGTACTGGGGGTCCCAGGAGGGTCTCAGGGGTCTTAGGGGGTTTGGGGGATCCTGGGGTCTCGGGGGGACTTG
Organism: Archilochus colubris; assembly: GCA_023079485.1. Taxonomy (NCBI): domain Eukaryota; kingdom Metazoa; phylum Chordata; class Aves; order Apodiformes; family Trochilidae; genus Archilochus; species Archilochus colubris. The sequence goes on from JALBCY010000094.1 coordinate 47,714, forward strand.
GGGGGTATTTGGGGGGCACCTGAGGTTCTTGGGGGGGTCTAGGGGGGTCTGGGGTGTTTTGGGGGTCTTGGGGGGTCTGGGGGTCATCTGGGGGCTTCAGGGGCCCTGGGAGTATTTGGGGGATCAGAGGGGGTTCTGGGGGTTTAGAGGAGTCTGGGGGTCTGGGGTGTTTTGGAGGTTCTAGGGTCCTGGGGTCCTGGGGACTGGGGGTCTTTGGGGTACTGGGGGTCTCGGGGGCCTTAGGGGGTTTGGGAATCTGGGGTCTTGGGGGACCTGGGGGTATTGGGGGGCATCTGGGGGTCTTTGGGGGTACTGGGGTCTGGGGTGTTTGGGGGTCCTGGGGGTTATAGGGTCTGGGGGGTGTCTTTTGGGGTCTGGGGGTGTTTTGGGGTTCTGGGGGTCCTGGGGATCCTGGGGGGGGGTTGGGGGGTCCTGGGGGGGTTTTGGGAGTCTTGGGGGGGCTTTGGGGGCACCTGGGGGTCTTTTGGGGGTCCTGGGGGGGGGGGTTTGGGGGTCTTGGAAGGGTCTGAGGGGGGTTTGGGGGGTCCTAGGGGTATTTTGGGGGTCTGGGGGGGCTCTGGGGGGTCCTGGGGGGACCTGGGGGGAATCTGGGGGTCCTGGGGGGGGTTTTGGGGGTCTTGGGGGGTATTTGGGGTTATTTAGGGGGGGTTCTGGGGGGGTTAAAAGGGTCTGGGGGTGTCTTTTGGGGGTCCTGGGAGTGTTTTGGGGTTCTGGGGGGGTCTTGGGGGTCCTGGGGTGGGGTTTGGGGGTCTTGGAAGGGTCTGAGGGGGCTTTGGGGGGTTTTGGGGGGGTCCTGGGGGGGTTTTGGGGGTCTTGGGGGGGCATTGGGGGGTCCTGGGGGGAATTGGGGGCCTTTGGGGGTACTGGGGGGGTTGGGGGTCTTGGAAGGGTCTGAGGGGGGTTTGGGGGGTCCTAGGGGTATTTTGGGGGTCTTGGGGGGGCTTTGGGGGGTCCTGGGGGGACCTGGGGTGTTTTGGGGGTCCTGGGGGGTTCTGGGGGTATCTGGGGGGTCTGGGGGTGTTTTGGGGGTCTTGGGGAGCTTTGGGGGGTCATGGGGTCTTCTGGGGGGTACTGGGGGGTCCCAGGAGGGTCTCTGGGGGGTCTTAGGGGGTTGGGGATCTGGGGGTCTCGGGGGACTTGGGGGTATTTGGGGGGCACCTGAGGTTCTTGGGGGGGTCTAGAGGGGGTCTGGGGGTGTTTTGGGGGTCTTGGGGGGGGTCTGGGGGTCATCTGGGGGGGCTTCGGGGGCCCTGGGAGTATTTGGGGGGGATCCAGAGGGGTTCTGGGGGGGTTTAGAGGGTCTGGGGGGGGGGTCTGGGGGTGTTTTGGAGGTTCTGGGGGTCCCGGGGGGGTCCTGGGGGAACCTGGGGGTCTTTTGGGGGTACTGGAGGGGTCTCGGGGGGGGGCCTTAGGGGGTTTGGGGAATCCTGGGGGGGTCTTGGGGGGACCTGGGGGTATTTGGGGGGCATCTGGGGGTCTTTTGGGGGTACTGGGGGGGGTCTGGGGGTGTTTTGGGGGTCCTGGGGGGGTTAATAGGGTCTGGGGGTGTCTTTTGGGGGTCCTGGGAGTGTTTTGGGGTTCTGGGGGGGTCCTGGGGGGTCCTGGGGTGGGGTTTGGGGGGGTCCTGGGCGTGTTTTGGGGGTCCTGGGGGGGTCTGGGGGTATCTAGGGTGGGTCTGGGGGTGTTTTGGGGTCCTGGGGGGGTGTCTTGAGGGGGTTCTGGGAGTATTTTGGGGGGGTTTAGGGGGTCTGGGGGTCTTTGGGGGGTCTGTGGGGGTCTGTGTGGATTTGGGGGTGTCCCGGGGGGGTCCCCAACCTCTTCCCCCCCCCCCCAGACCCTCCAGTGCTTGGAGCTTTTTGCTGAAACCGCCGACGCTTTGCTGCTGAAACACGGGAAAAAAATCGTGGGTGAGGTTTTGGGGGGGGTCCCAGGGGGGTCCCCAAGTCCTTGAGGAGTGGGGGGTGAGGTCAGGGATGGTTTTTTTTTTTGGGGGGGGTCCCAGGGGGATTTAGGGGGGGAGGGGGGGGGGGGATTTAGGGTCCTTCAAGGGGTTCAGCGTTGATTTTCAGGGGGGGAGTTTTGGGGTCCTGGGAGGGGTTTGGAGCCTCGGGGTTGGTTTTGGGGTACAGGGGGGGGTCCCAGGAGGAGGTGGGGGTGGGGGGATGGGGGTTGGACCCCCCCTGACCCCCATTTTCCCCCCCCCAGAGGAACAGTTTGTCCTGAAACGCGTGGCCGACTGCGCCATCGACATCTACGCCATGGCCGTGGTGCTCTCCAGGTTAGTGTGGGGAGGGGGATTATTTGGGGGGCGTGCAAACCCAGCATCTCTGAACCCCCCCAAACCCCCCCCCCCCCAGGGCCTCCAGATCCCTCTCCATGGGGCACCCCACGGCCGAGCACGAGCGGCTCCTCTGCCAGACCTGGTGCCAGGAGGTGGGGAGGGGGCTTTGGGGAGGGGGGGTTGGGGGGGTCCGGGGGGGTTTAAAAGGGTCTGGGGGGGTTCAGAGAATCTCGGGGGGTGTCTGGGAGTCTTTGGGGGGGGCTTAGTGGTTTAAAAGGGATTGGGGGGGGTGTCTGGGGGTCTTTTGGGGGAGTCTGGGGGGGTTCAGAGAATCTTGGAGGGGTCTGGGGGTCTTTGGGGGGGGCTGGGTGGTTTAAAAGGGGTTTGGAGGGGTCTGGGGGTCTTTTGAGGGGGGGCTTGAGGGGTCTGGGGGTCTTTGAGAGGGGTCTGGGGGGGGGGTCTGGGGGGTTCAGAGAATCTTGGTGGGGTCTTTGGGGGGGGGCTTGGTGGTTTAAAAGGGTCTGGGGGGGTCTGGGGGTCTTTTGGGGGGGCCTGGGGGGCTTAAAAGGGTCTGGGGGGGGTCTGGGGGGTTCAGAGAATCACGGGGGGTGTCTGGGGGTCTTTGGGGGGCTTAGTGGTTTAAAGGATTGGGGGTGTCTGGGGTCTTTGGGGGTCTGGGGTCTTTGGGGGGTTTGGGGGGGTTCAGAGAATCTGGGGGGGGTCTGGGGGTCTTTGGGGGGGGGACTTGAGGGGTCTGGGGGTCTTTGAGAGGGGTCTGGGCGGTTTAAAGGGGGGGTCTGGGGGGTTCAGACAATCTCGGGGGGGGTCTGGGGGTCTTTGGGGGGGGACTTGAGGGGTCTCAGGGTCTTTGGGGGGGGCTGGGGGGTTTAAAGGGGTCTGGGGGGAGGTCTGGGGGGTTCAGAGAATCTGGGGGGGGTCTGGGGGTCTTTTGGGGGGGGACTTGAGGGGTCTGGGGGTCTTTGTGGGGGGGGCTGGGTGGTTTAAAAGGGTCTGGGGGGTTCAGAGAATCTTGGGGGGGGTCTGGGGGTCTTTTGGGGGGGGGTCTGGGGGTTTTAAAGGGGTCTGGAGGGGTCTGGGGGTCTTTTGGGGGGGGGTCCAGGGTGATTGGGGGGGGGGGTTGGGTGTATTTGGGTGGGGTTTGGGTTGGTGGGGGGGGGTCTGTGTGTCTGGGGGGGTCTGTGTGTCTGGGGGGGTCTGTGTGTATTTGGGGGGGGGCTCTGGGGGTCTCTAACCCCCCCCCTCCCCGTGCCCCCCCCCAGGCCCACCAGAGGGTTTTGGTCTCCCTGCGCCCATTGCCCACCCAGAGCTTCCGTGGGCAGCGGGCGCTGGCGCGGGCGGTGGTTGAGGGGGGGGGAGTGGTGCCCCCCACCCCCCTTGGGTTCTGAACACCCCCCCCCCAAAAAGAAAACACCCCCCCTCCCCATGACACAGACCCCCAGGGCCCTCCCATCCCCTCCCATTTGGACCCCCCCTCAAATTAAACCCAAACCCCCACCCCACCTCTGAGACCCCCAAACCCCCCCAGACCCCCCCCAAGACCCCCCCAGACCCAAACTCCACCCCAAGACCCCCCCAGACCCAAACTCCACCCCAAGACCCCCCCAGACCCAAACTCCACCCCAAGACCCCCCCCAGACCCCAAACTCCACCCCAAGACCCCCCCAGACCCCCCAAACTCCACCCCCAGACCCCCCCAGACCCAAAACCATTCCCCCAAGACCCCCCCAGCCCCAAAACTTCACTCCAAGACCCCCCCAGCCCCAAAACTCCACCCCCAGACCCCCCCAGACCCAAAACCGTCCCCCCAAGACCCCCCCAGACCCCCCCAGACCCAACCCCCCCCCCCTTCTCACCATTGCCTTAAACCCCCCCCTGGGGATCCCCTTTTTTTTTGGGGGGGGTCCCCCCTCTTTTGGGGGGGGTTTCCCTCTTTCTTCAGCACCTTCTCTTTTGGGGGGGGTCCCCTTTTCTTTTGGGGGGGGTCCCTCTTTTGGGGGGGGTCTCTCCTTTCTTTTTGGGGGGGTCCCCCTTCTTTTGGGGGGGTCTCCTTTATTTTTGGGGGGGTTTCCCCCTTTTTTTGGGCGTTTTTTGGGGGTTTCTCCTATTTCCGGGGGGGTTCCCTTTATTTTTTGTTTTTGGGGGGGGGTCCTTCCCTTGCCCCTCCCCCCCCCCCTTCTCTGTGTGCCTCATTAATTAGCAGTGCAATAAAGGGCAATTAATGGGATTTTTCTCTCCTTTTTGGGACCCCCGGGAGGGTTTTTTAGGGGGGGGGGGTCAGGACTCCATTTCCCAGAGTGCCCCGGGGGGGGGGGAAGAGGGGGGGGGCCCTAAATCCCCCCCTAAGCCGCAGCTGAGAGGGGATTAACCCAGAGCATGGCGCTGGGACGCAGGGGTGAGCGGGGCTGGGGGGGTCCTGGGGGGGGCTTGGGGGGTCCTGACCCACCTGGGGGGCTCAAGGGAAAGTTTGGGGGGGGTCTCAGCCCCGTTCGGGACCCCCAAGTTAAAGGGGGGGGGGCTGGGGAGGGGGAAATCCCTGCCCCACGTTGGGCACCGGGAGGGGTTTAGGGCTCCCTGCCCCATTTTGGGGGGGTCCAGGGGGGTCTGAGGGGTCCTGAGGGGGTCCTGGTGGGTCCTGAGGGGGTCCTGGTGGGTCCTGGGGGGGTCCTGAGGGGGTCCTGGGGGGGTCTCAGCCCCGTTCAGGACTCCCAAGTGAAAGGAGGGGGCTGGGGAGGGGGGGAAATCCCTGCCCCATGTTGGGTGCCGGGAGGGGTTTAGGGGTCTCTGATACATCTGGGTGGGGAGCTGGGGGGTCTGGGGGGGTCCTGGGGGTGGTCTGGGGGGGGTCCTGAGGGGGTCTTGGGGGGTCCTGGGGGAGTCTCGGGGGTCTCAGCCCCGTTCGGGACCCCCAAGTTAAAGGGGGGGGGCTGGGGAGGGGGAACTCCCTGAGCCACGTTGGGCGCCGGGAGGGGTTTAGGGGTCCCTGCCACATTTTGGGGGGGTCTGGGGGGGTCCGAGGGGGTCTGGGGGTGGTCTGGGGGGGGTCCTGACCCACCTGGGGGTCTCGAGAGAAAGTTTGGGGGGGTCCCAGCCCTCTCTAAGACCCCCAAAGGGGGGGATGGGGCGAAGGGGGAGGGGGGTTCTGTGCCCCACGTTGGGCGCCGGGAGAGGTTTAGGGGTCCCTGGGGGGGTCTGGGGGGGGTTCTGACCCACACTGGGGGTCCCGTGGGGGGGTCTCTGACCCATGTTGGGGGTCGCAGGGGTCGGGGCCCTTCGGCTGCTGGAGGAGGCGTTGGGACCCCCCCCCAGGCTGCGGGCGCAGCAGCTCCTGGGGGTCCTGCAGAGCCCCCTCTTCCAGGCCCTGCTCGGTATGGGGGGGTCTGGGGGATCTTGGGGAGGGGGGGCTAGGAAAACAATTGGGGGGTTTGGGGGTCTTTGGGGGGGGGTCTGGGAAAACGTTTGGGGGGTTTGGGGGGGGTCTGGGAGGGTTGAGGAGGATTTGGGGGGGTCTGGGGGGGTCTGGGGGGGTTGGGTGGCTCCTGGGGGACTTTGGGGGTGGGGGGTGGGCACAGCCCTCTTCCCCCAAAAAAAAAAAAATCCCCCCCCCAGACATCCAGGAGAGCTACGAAGTCACCATCACCCAGGCACCCCCTGCCCCCCCCCGCCTCCGGGTAAGACCCCCCCCCCCAAGAGACCCCCCCAGGGACACCCCCCCCCCTCCCAGTGCCCACCCCCCCAGGGACCGCTTTAAGACCCCCCCAAACTTATTGCCCCACCCCCTTTCCCATCACCCCCCCTCATTTCCCCCCTCCCCCCCATCACCCCCCCCATCCCAGTGCCCCCCCACCCCTTTAAGACCCCCCCAAACTTATCCCCCCCCTTTCCCATCACCCCCCCCATTTCCCCCCGTTTCCCACCCCCCCATCCCCCCTCCCCTTCTCCCACCCCTCCCCATCCCAGTGCCCCCCACCTCTTTAAGACCCCCAACACCCTACCCCATCACCCCCAAAGACCCTCCCCCACCCCCCCATCCCCCCTCCCCTTCTCCCACCCCCCCCATCCCAGCCCCCACCCCCTTAAGACCCCCCCAAACTTATCCCCCCCCCCAACTTATCCCCCCCCTTTTTCCCACCCCCCCATCCCACTGCCCCCCCCACCCTTTAAGACCCCCCCAAACTTCTCCCCCCCCTTTCCCCCCCCCCCAATTCCCCCCTCCCCTTCCCTCCCCCCATCCCAGTGCCCACCTCCCACCTTCTCCCCGTTCCTCCCCCCCCCCATTACCGGTGCCGCCCCCCCCTCCCCGTTCCATCCCGGGGGCGGCACTTTAAGGGTTAAACCCCCCCCCCCCCGCCCCTCCTCCCCCCCCCCCCTCCCGCTCCGTTCCGGCTCCGCCGCCGCCGCCGCCGCTTCCCCCCCGGGTCCCCCGGTCCCCATCCTCCGCCCGCTGCCGCTTCCCCGTCCCGTTCCCCCTTTTTTTTTTTTTCCCTCCCCCTCAAGCCCCCTTCCCCTTCCCCCTTTCCCCCTCCCCCACCCTAAAAAACCCCCAAAACCCAACACCCCCCATCCCTTCACGCCTCCTCCATCCTCCCCCCTTTCCCCAATTTCCCACCCCCAAAATTCTCCAGCCCGGCTCCTCCATCCATCCCTGGGCCCTCAGAGCCCCCCCCTCAAATCACCCACACCCCCCCCCCTTTATTCTCCATCCCCCCCCCTCCCCAATTCCCATCCCCCCCCCCTCTCAATCCTCCATCCCGCTCCTGCACCCCCCCCATATTTTCCACCCCCCCCAAAATCCTCCAAACCCCCCCAAATTTTCCATCCCCCCCCCAAATCCTTCACCCCCCCCAAATCCCCCCCCCAAAACCCCCAGACCCCCACACCCCCCCAATCCTCCCCCCAATTCTCCATCACTTCTCTCTCTCCTGCACCCCCAAATCCCCCAAATTCCCCCAAATCCTTCCACCCAAACCCCCCAAATCCCCCAATCCTCCCCAACCCCCTTTTCTCCATCCTTCCTCCCTTTTCCATCCCCCCAATTTTCTCCCCTTCCCCAGCCCCGGGACGACCCCCAACCCCCCAACCCCCCATCCCCATCCCCGGCTAGAGCCCCCGCCCATGAGCGGCCCCGGCCGCAGCCATGGATTGTCTCTGCATCGTCACCACAAAGGTGGGGCCGGGGGGGGCCGGGGGGGTCCTGGGGGAGTTGGGGGGGTCCTGGGGGGCGAGAGGGATCCGGGGGGGTCAAGTGGGGGGGGGTCCGGGTGGGCTTTGGGGTAAAGGAAGCGCTGAGATGGGGGTGGAAAGGGAGGGGGGGGGCAGCAGGATGAGTCCTGGGGGGATGCTCGGGGGTTTAAAGGGGATTTTTTTTTGGGGGGGGGGGTCCGGGGGGGTCGCTCGGGGGTGTTTTGGGGTGTGGGGTGGCGGGGGGGTGTCCTGAGGGGGTTTTGGGGGGGGGGTGGGGGGGTGCTTGAGGATGCTCTGGAGTTTTGGGGGGGGCCTGGGGGTCTCGGGTGAATGGGGGGAGGGGGGGTGAGGGGCTCCTGGGGGTCCCGGGGGGGTCCTGGGGGGGTCACTCTGAGCTCGAGGGGTTGGGGGGCTGGGGGGGTCTTTGAGGATGCTCAGGGGTACGGGGGGTCTCGGCAGAACTGGGGGGGTCCTGGGGGGGTCTTGGGGGGTTCTGGGGGTCCTGAGAGTCCTGGGGGGGTCTTGGGGGGGTCCTGGGGGGGTCTTGGGGGGGTTCTGGGGGTTCTGGGGGGGTCTTGAGGGGGTTCTGGGGGTTCTGGGGGGGTTCTGGGGGTTCTGGGGGGGTCTGTGCCGTGCTGGGGGGGGTCATACTCTATGATGCTGGAGGATGCTGAGGGGGTCCTGGGGGGGGGTCCTGGGGACCCCTCCTGAGTGTCACGGGGGGGGGGTTGTGTGTATCACGAGGGGGGGGGTGTGTGTGTCCCTCTGGACCCCCCCAAATTAGGGGGGGGTCTTTGTTGGGGGGGGGTCACACACCCCATAGGCCGCCGGGGCCTGGATTTGGGGTGTCAGGGGGGGCTGTGGGTTGGGTTTGGGTCTCTTTTGGGGAGGGGGGGGATGATGACACCGAGGGGGCGTCTCAGTGCGTGCCCCCCCCCCCCTTTCAAGGTGGGGGCGTTCGACTTGCGTTGCCATGACAACGGGCGGCGTTTCACTTCCCCCCCCCCCCCCCCAAACTCCTCCTCAATCCGCGGCCTACACGAGGCCTCGGAGCCTTTTAGGCCTTGGGGAGGGGGCGGGGGAATGAGGGGGGGTCCGCACCCCCCCCCACCCCATAATCCCCCCCCCAAACCCCCCCAATCCCCCCGCCCCCCCCCCCAATTTCCCCCCTTTCCTCCTCTCCCCGCTCCCGCCCTCGCCGTTGCCATGGCGACGCGCGACCCCTCCCCGTCGCCTTAGCAACGGAGGCCCCGCCCACTCTCCCCTCCGCTCCTCCCCCCTCCCCTCTGGTTGCCATGGCGACGCGGCCCCGCGGCGTTGCCGGGCAACGGCGGCGGGAGGAGGCGGAAGCCACGCCCACACACAGACGCCCCGCCCCTTAACCCCATCCGCGCCGGGGCTCCGTTGCCATGGTGACGAGATGGAGGGGAAGAGGGCGGGGCTTAAAGAGGCCTCCGGGGGACGGTGGCCCCGCGGGGTCAATCCGCGAACCGGGATGGGAAATCGGCCGGGGCGGTTCCGGGAGGGTTCGGGGGGGTCCGGATGGGCCCGGGGGGAGCAGAACCCCCGGGGGCGAGGGACAGACCCGGGATAAACCCCAAGGGGGGCCCGGGGGGGGAGGAGGGGGCTGTCCGGTACCGGTACCGTGTCCCGGGGGAGTCATTCCGAACCCGGTACCATGTCCCGGCGGTCTGGGGGGCTCATTCTGGACCCGGTACCGTGTCCCAGAGGTTGAGGGGTGTCCATCTGGACCCGGTACCGTGTCCCCGGGGGCTCCATCCGAACCCCACCGGATTCCGTGGGGTCCATTCGAACCTGGTACCGTGTTCCCTGGGGTCCATCTGAACCCGGTACCGTGTCCAAGGAGTCCGGAGGGTTCACTCCGAACCCGGTACCGTGTCCCGGGGTTCCGTGGGGTCCATCTGGTCCCGGTACCGTGTCCCGGGGGGTTCATCCTGGGCCTGGTACCTGGGAGGGTCCATCTGAACCCGGTACCGTGGCCCGGGGGGGGTCCATCTGGACCCAGTACCGTGTCCTGGGGGTCCAGAGGGTTCAGTCCGAACCCGGTACCGTGTCCCGTGGGGTTCATCCTGGGCCTGGTACCGTGTTCCGGGAGGGTCCATCCGAACCCAGTACCGCATCCCGGGGGTCCTTGGGGTCCATCTGGACCCGGTACCGCATCCCGGAGGTCCGGGGGGGTCCATCCGAACCTAGTACCGTGTCCCGGGGTCCCGTGGGGTCCATCTGGTTCCGGTACCGTGTTCCGGGAGGGTTCATCCGAACCCGGTACCGTCTCCCGGGGGGGTCCATCCGAACCCGGTACCGCGTCCTGGGGGTCCGGGGGGGTCCATCCGAACCCGGTACCGTGTCCTGGGGGTCCAGAGGGTTCATCCGAACCCGGTACCGTGTCCTGGGGGTCCGGGGGGGTCCATCTGGACCCGCTACTGTGTTACAGGGGGCTCATTCTGGACCCGGTTCCGTATCCCAGGAGTCCGGGGGCTCATTCCGAACCCGGTACCGTGTCCCGGGGGGGTCCATTTGGACCCAGTACCGCATCCCGGAGGTCCCGGGGGGTCCATCTGGACCCGGTACCGCATCCTGGGGGTCCGGGGGGGTCCATCCGAACTCGGTACCGTGTCCTGGGGGTCCAGAGGGTTCATCCGAACCCGGTACCGTGTCCAGGGGGGGTCCATCCGAACCCAGTACCGCATCCCGGAGGTCCCGGGGGGTCCATCCGGACCCGGTACCGCATCCTGGGGGTCCGGGGGGGTCCATCCGAACCCGGTACCGTGTCCTGGGGGTCCAGAGGGTTCAATCCGAACCCGGTACCGTGTCCCGGGGGGGTCCATCCGAACCCGGTACCGTATCCCGGCGGTCCGGGGGGGTCCATCTGGACCCGGTCCCGTCCCTGTCGCGATGTCCGGGTCATTCCCCCGCCCCCCCCCCCCGTTAATCCCGATAATCGCGGCTCGGGGGGGGGGGGGGAGGTTCGGGGGGGTTCGGGGGGGTTCGGGGGGGTTCGGGATGGCGTCCGGACCGGGCCCGGGAGGGTTCGGGGCCCCCGGGTGCTTCGCGCCGCTGCTGTGCGAGTGTCGGGTGGTGTGCAGGGAACGGAGCCTGGCGGTGGGGTTCGGCTGCAAGGTGGGACTGGGAGCACTGGGAGCACTGGGAGAACCGGGAGGGGGCACTGGGAGAACTGGGAGAAGGCAGTGAGGGCACTGGGAGGGGAAACTGAGAGTACTGGGAGCACTGGGAGACCGGGAGGGGGAACTGGGAGAACTGGGAGAAACGGGAGAAGGCAGTGAGGGCACTGGGAGCACTGGGAGGGGGAACTGGGAGCACTGGGAGAAACGGGAGAAGGCAGTGAGGGCACTTGGAGAACAGGGAGGGGGCACTGGGAGGGGGAACTGGGAGCACTGGGAGCGGGAACTGGGAGCACTGGAAGAACCGGGAGGGGGAACTGGGAGAACCAGGAGGGGGAACTGGGAGCACTGGGAGAACCAGGAGGGGGAACTGGGAGAACTGGGAGAACCAGGAGGGGGAACTGGGAGCACTGGGAAGGGGAACTGAGAGAACTGGGAGCACTGGGAGAACGAGGAGAAACGGAAGAGGGCACTGGGAGAACTGGGAGGGGGAACTGGGAGCACTGGGAGCATGGAGAGAAACAGGAGAAATGGGAAAGGGAACTGGGAGAAAGCAGTGAGGGAACTGGGAGGGTGTACTGGGAGTACTGGGAGCACTGGGAGCACTGGGAGAACCGGGAGGGGGCACTGGGAGCACTAGGAGGGGCACTGGGAGCACTGGGAAGAGGAACTGGGAGTACTGGGAGCACTGGGAGGGGAGGCTGAGGACCCCGCCACATCTGCGCCGTTGTACTGGGAGTACTGGGAGGCCCCTGGGGGATACTGGGAGCACCGGGAAGTGGAACTGGGGGATACTGGGAGCACTGGGAAGGGGAACTGGGGGATAGTGGGAGCACCGGGAAGAGGAACTGGGGGATACTGGGAGCACTGGGAAGTGGAACTGGGGGATACTGGGAGCACTGGGAAGTGGAACTGGGGGATATTGGGAGCACCGGGAAGTGGAACTGGGGGATACTGGGAGCACTGGGAAAGGGAACTGGGGGATACTGGGAGCACTGGGAAGGGGAACTGGGGGATACTGGGAGCACTGGGAAAGGGAACTGGGGGATACTGGGAGCACTGGGAACCCCCCTGGAGCCCCCCCAGGCCCCTCCCCCCCCGGATTATCCCTTAATCCCAGCCGGGACTGGGAGCAACTGGGATTAAACTGGGACGGCCGCAGCCCTGGGCTCCGGGGGGGGGAGGGGTTGGTGTTCATTAATTAACGATTAATTTGGTGCTAATTAGGGCGGGGTTAATTAATATTCATGAGGGGAGGGGTCCCCTCCTGACTCCTGTCTCCCCTCCCCCCCCCCAAGGAGCTGGGGAGAAGGGGGGGGGGGGGATGGGTTTGGCTCCGCCCCCTCCATTAACTCAGTAATTAATGATTGGATATTAATGAGGGGTTAATTAATATTCATGAGGGGCGGGGTCTGGACTCCTGGGGCCCCTCCCCAACGTTTTGGGTCCCCTCCCCCCCCCCAGAAGTACCGATACCAGGATGAGGACAGCCCCCCCCTGGAGCAGAGCCCCGCCCACCTCCCCAGCCAGGTAGGACACGCCCACAGCGGCCACACCCACCCCAGGCCACGCCCACAGCGGCCACACCCACCCCAAGCCCCTCCCACTGCAGCCACACCCACTAAAGCCACGTCCATCACAAGCCACGCCCAAAACAACCACACCCACCCAAGCCACGCCCACAACACTCACCCATCCCAAGCCCCTCCCACTGCAGCCACACCCACTCCAAACCACACCCACAGCAGCCACACTCGCTAAAGCCACACCCATCACAAGCCACGCCCACAACAACCACTCCCATCCCAAGCCACGCGCACAGCGGCCACCTCCCTTCAAGCCACGCCCACAATGTCCACACCTATCAAAGCCACGCCCACAAGGGCCACACCCACCCCAAACCACACCCACAGCAGCCACACCTGATAAAGCCACGCCCACCACAAGCCACGCCCACAGCGACCACACCCATCAAAGCCACGCCCACAGCGACCACCTCCCTTCAAGCCACGCCCACACCATCCCAAGCCACGCCCACAACGACCACACCCATCCAAACCACACCCACAGCCCCCACACCTGCTAAAGCCACCCCCACCAGAAGCCACGCCCACAGCGACCACACCCAGGCCACACCCACAGCGGCCACCTCCCTTCAAGCCACGCCCACAATGCCCACACCCATCAAAGCCACGCCCACAAGGGCCACACCCACTCCAAGCCACACCCATAGCAACCACACCTGTGCCACGCCCATCAAAGCCACGCCCACACCACACACCCACCCCAAGCCCCTCCCACAGCGGCCACGCCCACCTCAAGCCCCGCCCACAAACGGCCCCGCCCTTGGGTGATTCCTCCCTGGGCGTTGGGGGGGGGGTGGTTGTGACGTCACTGTGACGTCACATGCGCTCTCGGGGGGGGCAGTGACGTCACGGGGGTATGTGGGCGGGGCTGTGACGTCACGGGGGGTGGGGCCTGTTCCCCGTTGCCATGGTAACCGCCCCCTTCCAGGCCAACTCCCCCCCGGTGATCGTCAACACCGACACCTTGGAGGCCCCGGCATACGTGAGTGACCCCTGACCTCTGACCTCCCCGTGACCCCTGCGTGACCCCCGTGTGACCCCTGACCCCCTGTGACCCCTATGTGACCCTTCTGTGACCCCTATGTGACCCTTCTGTGACCCCTATGTGACCTCTGACCCCCCCGTGACCCCCCAGGTGAACGGCACCGAGGGTGAGATGGAGTACGAGGAGATCACCTTGGAGAGGGTGAGACCCCAAAACCCCCCCGGGACCCCCCTGGGATCCCCCAAACCCCCCAGACCCCCCCAGAACCCCCAGAACCCCCTGGGACCCCCCCAAATCCCCTTTGGGATCCCTCCCAAACCCTTGTGACCCCCCCAACCCCCCTTGTGACCCCCCAAGTCCCCCCCAAATTCACCCCTGGACCCCCCAAACCCTCTTGGGACCCCCGAGACCCCCCACAACTCCCTGGGACCCCCCCAAACCCCCTTGGAACCCCCCAAACCCCCCCCCAAAATCCCCCCAGACCCCCCCAAACCCCCTTGGAACCCTTGGTTTGGTTTGGGTGGAACTCCCCAGAACCCCCCCCAAACCCCTGGGACCCCCCCAAATCCCCTTTGGGACCCCCCCCCAAACCCTTGTGACCCCCCCAAACGCTCTTGGGACCCCCCAGACCCCCCAAACCCCTGGGACCCCCCCTAAACCCCCTTGGGACCCCCCCCAAACCCCTTTGGTACCCCCCAGACCCCCCATAAACCCTTGGGACCCCCCCAAACTCCCCCCAACCCCCTGGGACCCCCCTCTGCCCTGCCCCCCAATTTGGGGGGGGTCGTGGGGGTCTCCCTCTGTTCCTGACCCCCCCTGCCTTGCCCTTCGATTTGGGGGGGGGGTCTCCCCCTGTTCCTGCCCCTGATTTGGGGGGGTCTCCCCCTTTCCTGACCCCCCCTTGCCCTGCCCCCCGATGTGGGGGGGTCGTGGGGGTCTCCCCCTGTTCCTGACCCCCCCTTCCCCTGCCCCCCGATTTGGGGGGGGTCTCCCCCTGTTCCTGACCCCCCCATACCCTGTCCCTCGATTTGGGGGGGTCATGGGGGTCTCCCCCTTTTCCTGACCCCCGATTTGGGGGGGGTCTCCCCCCTTTCCTGACCCCCCCTTGCCCTGCCCCCCGATGTGGGGGGGTCGTGGGGGTCTCCCCCTGTTCCTGACCCCCCCGTGCCCCCCCAGGGGAACTCGGGGTTGGGGTTCAGCATCGCGGGGGGCACCGACAACCCCCACGTTGGGGACGACCCCAGCATCTTCATCACCAAAATCATCCCCGGGGGGGCTGCAGCCCAGGACGGGAGGCTCAGGTGGGGACCCCCCCCCCATATCCCCTGACCCCCCTCCTCCCCCCATACAGGAGACCCCCAAATCCAACCCTAAATCCAACCCCCAGAACCCCCAAAATCCCAAAGACACCCCAGAACCCCCAGGACCCCTCTAACCCCCCCCAGGACCCCCCCATTCCTTACATCCCTCCCAGAACCCCCCCAGGACCCCCCTAACCCCCCCAGGACCCTTCTAGGACCCCCCCATGCCCCCCAAGACTCCTCTACCCCCCTCTAGAACCCCCCTAACCCCCCCGGAACCCCCCCAGGACCCCTCTAACCCCCCCAGGACCCCCAGAACCCCCATAACCCCCCCCCAGGACCCTTCTAGGACCCCTCCAACCCCCTCTTATCTGCCCAGGGCTCCTCTAAGCCCCCCCAGAATCCCCCCCAGGACCCCTCTAACCCCCTCTAGAACCCCCTCCAGCCCCCCCAGCACCCCCCAGGACCTCTCTAACCCCCCCAGGACCCCCAGAACCCCCATAAAACCCCCCCAGGACCCCTCTAATCCCCCCATAACCCCCACAGAACCCCCTCTAACCCCCTCTAGAACCCCTCTACCCCCCCCAGAACCCCTCTAACCCCCCCAGGACCCCTCTCACCCCCCAGAACCCCCATAGAACCCCCTCTAACCCCCTCTAGACCCCCTCTACCCCCCCAGAACCCCTCTATCCCCCCCAGGGACCCCTCTAACTCCCCCCAGGACCACTCTAACCCCCCTAGGACCCCTCTCACCCCCCAGAACCCCCATAGAACCCCCACAGAACCCCCTATAACCCCCTCTAGAACCCCCCTAACCCCCCCCCAGAACCCCTCTAACCCCCCCAGGACCCCTCCAAGCCCCTCTAGGACCCCTCCAGCCCCCCTAGAACCCCTCTAACCCCCTCTAGAACCCCTCTAACCCCCCACCCCTTCCCCCTTGCCCCCAGCCCCTTAACCCCTGCCTCTCCCCGTTGGGCAGGACCCCTCTCACCCCCCATGAACCCCCACAGAACCCCCTCTAACCCCCTCTAGAACCCCTCCATCCCCCCCAGGAGCCCTCTAACCCCCACCAGGACCCTCCCAGGACCCCTCTAACCCCCCCCAAGACCCCTCCCCACGTGTCCCCCCCTCTCTCCCAGGGTGAACGACAGCATCCTCTTTGTGAACGAGGCGGACGTGCGGGAGGTTCCCCACGGAGCAGCCGTGGAGGCCCTGAAGGACGCGGGCGCCGTCGTCCGCCTCTACGTGGTGCGGCGCAAAGCACCCAGCGAGAGGGTGCTGGAGGTCAAGCTCATCAAGGGACCCAAAGGTGGCACCCCCGGCACCCCAAAAACGGAGGGGACATGAGCAGGGACCCCCAGGACCCCCCCGGCATCCACCCAGATCCACTGAGACCCCCAGGAACCAAACAGGGAACCCCCAGATCCACCCAGGGACCCCCCAAGAGCCCAAGGGACCCCCAGATCCACTGAGATCACCAGGGACCCCCAGGACCCCCCGAAACAGGGACCCCCAGAACCACCCAGGGACCCCCCAAGAGCCCAACAGGGACCCCCAGATCCACCAGGACCCCCAGGACCCCCCAGAACCCAACAGGGACCCTCAGATCCCCCAGGATCCCCAAGAGCCCAACAGGGACCCCCAGAACCACCCAGGGACCCTCTCAAGGGCCCAAGGTGGCACCCCCGGCACCCCAAGAACGGGGGGCACGGCAGGGACCCCCGGGACCCCACCGGGATCCCCCAGATCCACTGAGACCCCCAGGAACCAAACAGGGACCCCCAGATCCACCAGGATCCCCAAAACCCCCCAGAACCCAAACAGGGACCCCCAGATCCACCCAGGGACCCCCCAAGAGCCCAACAGGGACCCCCAGATCCACCAGGACCCCCCAAATCCACTGAGATACACACAGGGACCCCCGGGACCCCCCCGGCATCCACCCAGATCCACTGAGACCCCCAGGAACCAAACAGGGAACCCCAGATCCACCAGGATCCCTAAGAGCCCAACAGGGACCCCCAGATCCACTGAGATCACAGAGGGACCCCCAGGACCCCCCAGAACCCAAACAGGGACCCCCAGAACCACCCAGGGACCCCCCAAGAGCCCAACAGGGACCCCCAGATCCACCAGGACCCCCAGGACCCCCCAGAACCCAAACAGGGACCCCCAGATCCACCAGGATCCCTAAGAGCCCAACAGGGACCCCCAGAACCACCCAGGGACCCTCATCAAGGGACCCAAAGGTGGCACCCCCGGCACCCCAAAAACGGAGGGGACACGAGCAGGGACCCCCAGGACCCCCCCGGCATCCACCCAGATCCACTGAGACCCCCAGGAACCAAACAGGGAACCCCCAGATCCACCCAGGGACCCCCCAAGAGCCCAAACAGGGACCCCCAGAACCACCGGGACCCCCAGAATTCAAACAGGGACCCCCAGATCCACCAGGACCCCCCAGGATCACCCAGGGACCCCCAGAACCACCCAGGGACCCCCTAAGAGCCCAACAGGGACCCCCAGAACCACCCAGGGATCCCCAAGAGCCCAACAGGGACCCCCAGATCCACCAGGACCCCCCAGGATCACACAGGGACCCCCAGAACCACCCAGGGACCCCCCAAGACTCCAACAGGGACCTCCAGATCCACCAGGACCCCCAAGACCCCCCAGAACCCAAACAGGGACCCCCAGATCCACCCAGGGACCCCCCAAGAGCCCAACAGGGACCCCCAGATCCACCGGGACCCCCCAGGATCCACCCAGAACCCAACCAGGGACCCCTGGGACCCCCCAGAACCCAAACAGGGACCCCCCATATCCACTGGAACACACACAGGGACCCCCAGGACCCCCAAGAACCCAAACAGGGACCCCCAGATCCACTGGGACCCCCAGGATGGGCACTGGGACCCCCCAGGACCCCCCAGAACCACCCAGGATCACACAGGGACCCCCAGATCCACTGGGACCCCCAGGATGGGCACTGGGACCCCCCAGGATCACCCTGGGAACCCTGAGACCCCCCAGGACCCTCCCGGACCCAAACAGGGACCCCCCCAAGACCCCTCCAGGACCTCTGGGACCCCCTCAAGACCCCCCCAGGATAGGAGTGGGGTCCCTGGGTGTGGGTGACAGGGGGGGGAGGTGACAGAGGAGGGGGGGGGTCCCTGTCCTAACCCCCCCCCCCCCTTTTTCTCTGTGTCCCCCCCCCCAGGTTTGGGGTTCAGCATCGCGGGGGGGGTGGGGAACCAGCACATCCCTGGGGACAACAGCATTTATGTCACCAAAGTCATCGAGGGAGGGGCTGCACACAAAGATGGACGGCTGCAGATTGGGGACAAGATCCTGGCTGTGAGTGGGGACACTGGGGACATCCTGGGGACACTGGGGACATCGGGGACATCCTGGGGACATCCTGGGGACATTGGGGACATCCTGGGGACAGGGATGGGGGAATGGGAGTGTTGAATGGGACATTGGGGACGTCCTGGGGACATCGGGGATGTTGGGATATTGGGGTTGGACATTGCATTGGGGACATCATGGGCTGGGGACAGGTGGGTGCAGACTGGGGACAAGATCCTGGCTGTGAGTGGGGACATCCTGGGGACACTGGGGACATCCTGGGGACATCCTGGGGACACTGGGGGCATCAGGGACATCCTGGGGGCAGTGGGGATAATGGAGACATTGGGGCTGTTGGGGGGAAATGGGGACATTGGGGACATCATGGGGACATTGGGGGCATTGGGGACATTGGGGGAAATGGGGACACTGGGGACATCATGGGCTGGGGACAGGTGAGTGCAGATTGGGGACAAGATCCTGGCTGTGAGTTGGGACAGTGGGGACATCCTGGGGACACTGGGGACATCGAGGACACTGGGGGGAAATGGGGACATTGGGGATAGTGGGGACATTGGGGACGTTGGGGGCATTGGGGACATCAGGGACATTGGGGACATTTTGGGGACATTGGGGGCATTGGGGGTGTTGGGGACACAGGGGGCAGTGGGGGTGTTGGGGACACCAGGGACATCACGGGGACGTCATGGATGTTATGAGTATCATGGGGACATTGGGGACATCATGACATCGATGTCCCCAACGGCCCCAAATGTCCCCAAATCCCCAGTTTTCTCCAAAGTGTCCCCAACACCACTAAAGTCCCTGATGTCCCCAACGCCCCCAATGCCCCCGATGTCCCCAACCCCCCCATGACCCCCATTGTCCCCATTGTCCCCAACCCCCCCATTGCCCCCAACACCCCCAACGCCTCTGATGTCCCCAACCCCCCCATGACCCCCAACGTCCCCAACCCCTCCATTATCCCCAACATCCCTGATGCCCCCAACCCCCCCCCGTTGTCCCCATTGTCCCCGTTACCCCCAATGTCCCCATGACCCCCAACGCCCCCAGTGTCCCCAACACCCCTGTTACCCCCGTTACCCCCAATGTCCCCATGGCCCCCAATCCCCCAACGCCCCCAATGCCCCCATGACCCCCAATGTCCCCATTACCCCCAACACCCCCAATGCCTCCGATGTCCCCATGACCCCCAACGCCCCCAACACCCCCATGACCCCCAATGTCCCCAACTCCCCCAACATCCCCAACATCCCCAACCCCCCCATTGTCCCCATTGTCCCCAACACCCCCGTTACCCCCAACGCCCCCAATGTCCCCAACCCCCCCATTACTCCCAATGCCCCCAACCCCCCCATGACCCCAACTCCCCCAACATCCCCAATGCCCCCAACCCCCCCATTGTCCCCATTGTCCCCAACCCCCCCATGACCCCCACCCCCCCCGCTGTCCCCAGGTGAACAACGTCAGCCTGGAGGACGTGATGCACGAGGACGCCGTGGCCGCCCTCAAGAACACTTTCGACGTCGTTTACCTCCGGGTGGCCAAGGCCGCGGCCACCACCCCCTACCTGGGGGACACCTTCGCCCCCCCCGATGTCACCAGCTGTGAGGGGACCCCCCAGACCCCTTCCCCTTTAACCTCCCCCCCCTTTTGACCCCCTCCCCCTTTTTATTTTTGTTTTTTATTGACCTCTTCCCCCCCCCAGCCTACTCCGCTCACTTGGACGCCGACCTGGGGGGTCCCCAAAGTTTCCTCAGCTCCGAGTTCCCCCCCGCGGGGACCCCCCCGTCCCCCCATCGCTTCTCCCCCGGCCCCAAGGAGCTGCAGCCCGACGACGATGTCCCCAGGTAGGGACAGGGACACCCAGGGACCCCCTGGCATCCTCCCCCAGACCCATGTCACCCCCTGTCACCTCCTGAGCCTCCTGACCCCCCTGGCACCCCCCCTGTCACCTCCTGTCACCCCTGACCCCCCTGGCACCCCCCATGTCACCCCCTGTCACCTCCCGAGCCTCCTGACCCCCCTGGCACCCCCCCTGTCACCTCCTGTCACCCCTGACCCCCCTGGCACCCCCCATGTCACCCCCTGTCACCCCCTGTCACCTCCTGAGCCTCCTGACCCCCCTGTCACCCCCTGTCACCCCTTGTCACCTCCTGTCACCCCTGACCCCCTGGCACCCCCTGGCACCTCCTGACCCCCCTGGCACCCTCTTTGTCATCCATTGTCACCTCCTGTCACCTCCTGACCCCCCTGTCACCCATTGACCCCCTTGTCACCCTCTGTCACCCCCTGTCACCCCCCTGACCCCACTGTCACCCCCCACTCACCCCCTGTCACCTCCTGACCCCCTCGACCCCCCTGTCAGCCCCCTGTCACCCACTGTCACCTCCTGCCACCCCCCCTGTCACTCTCCCTGTCACCCCTTGACCCCCCTTGTCACCTCCCATGTCCCCCAGGTCACCCCCTGACCCCGTTGTCCCCAATGCCACCTTTGGTGCCACCTTCCAGGGCCACCCTTGGGGACATTGGTTTTGGGTGCCAGGTGCCACCCCCCTGTCCCTGTCCCTGTCCCTGTCCCTGTCCCTGTCCCTGTCCCTGTCCCCATCCCTGTCCCCTCCCTGTTCCTGTCCCTACACTGTCCCCCCCATCCCCATCCCCACACTGTCCCCCCTGTGTCCCCTGTGTCCCCCCCTTGTCCCCTGTGTCCTCATCCCCTGTCCTGTGTCCCTCTGTCCCATGCTGTCCCCCTGTCCCCTTGTTTGTGTCCCCTCCATCACCACGCTGTCCCCTGTGTCCCCTCTGTCCCCATGCTGTCCCCCCTGTCCCCTCCTTGTCCCCTGTGTCCCATGTGTCCACCCCCATCCCCTGTGTCCCCCTCCTGTCCCCTGTGTCCTCTGTCCCCCCTGTGTCCCCCCCTGTCCCCTGTGTCCCCTGTGTCCCCCCCCTTGTCCCCCCTGTCCCCACACTGTCCTCCATGTCCCCTGTATCCCCCCCTGTCCCCTGTGTCCCCCGTGTCCCCTGTGCCCCCCCCATCCCCTGTGTCCCCTGTGTCCCCTTGTCCCCTGTGTTCCCCCCCTGTCCCCTGTGTCCCCCCCTTGTCCCCTGTGTCCCCCTCATCCCCTGTGTCTCCACACTGTGTCCCCTGTGTCCCCTCCATCCCCACGCTGTCCCCTGTGTCCCCTCTGTCCCCATGCTGTCCCCCCTGTCCCCTCCTTGTCCCCCGTGTCCCCCCCCATCCCCTGTGTCCCCTGTGTCCCCACGCTGTCCCCCGTGTCCCCCCCCATCCCCTGTGTCCCCTGTGTCCCTATGCTGTCCCCCGTGTCCCCCACCATCCCCTGTGTCCCCCGTGTCCCCACGCTGTCCCCTGTGTCCCCCCTGTCCCCACGCTGTCCCCCATGTCCCCTGTGTCCCCCCCATCCCCTGTGTCCCCCGTGTCCCCACGCTGTCCCCTGTGTCCCCATCCCCTGTGTCCCTGTCCAGTGTCCCCCGTGTCCCCATCCCTGTGTCCCCTGTGTCCCAGTGTCCCCCGTGTCCCCCCCATCCCTGTGTCCCGTGTCCCCCCTCCCCGTGTCTGTCCACGCTGTCCTTCCCTGTGTCCTCCTTTCTGTCCCACGTGTCCCTGTGTCCCAGGGAACCCCGCCGGGTGCTGATCCACCGGGGCTCCTCTGGCCTGGGCTTCAACATCGTGGGGGGGGAGGACGGGGAAGGGATCTTCATCTCCTTCATCCTCGCCGGGGGCCCCGCAGACCTGAGTGGGGACCTGAGGAAAGGGGACCAGATCCTGTCCGTGAGTGACACGGGGACACGGGGGGAAATGGGGACACGGGGGGACAGGAGGACATGGGGGGACAGGGGGACATGGGGGGACAGGGGGACATGGGGGACAGGAGGACACGGGGACACGGGGGGACATGGGGGACAGGAGGACATGGGGGGACAAGGGGACACGCAGGGACCTGAGGAAAGGGGACCAGATCCTGTCCGTGAGTGACACGGGGACACGGGGGGACATGGGGACACGGGGGGACATGGGGACACGGGGACACGGGGGGACATGGGGGACATGGGGGGACAGGAGGACATGGGGGGACAGGAGGACATGGGGGGACAGGGGGACATGGGGACATGGGGGGACATGGGGGACATGGGGACACACAGGGACATGAGGAAAGGGGCCAGATTGTCTGTGAGTGGGGGGACAGGGGGACAGGGGTGACATGGGGGGACACGGGGACACGGGGGGACATGGGGGGACAGGAGGGACATGGGGGGACAGGGGGACACGGGGGGGGACATAGGGATCTGAGGAAAGGGGACCAGATCCTGTCTGTGAGTGGCACGGGGACACGGGAGGACACGGGGGGACATGGGGGGGGACATGGGGGGGGACATGGGACACATGGGGGACATGGGGGGACAGGAGGACATGGGGGGACACAGGGGGACAGGGGGACACACAAGGACCTGAGGAAAGGGGACCAGATCCTGTCCGTGAGTGACATGGGGACACGGGGACACGGGGGGGACATGGGGACACA
The DNA here is from genome assembly GCA_023079485.1 of Archilochus colubris. Taxonomy (NCBI): domain Eukaryota; kingdom Metazoa; phylum Chordata; class Aves; order Apodiformes; family Trochilidae; genus Archilochus; species Archilochus colubris. Next base: position 70,146 of record JALBCY010000094.1, read on the forward strand.
GGGGGACATGGGGGGACACACAGGGACCTGAGGAAAGGGGACCAGATCCTGTCCGTGAGTGACACAGGGACACGGGGTGACATGGGGACATGGCGACATGGGGGGACAGGGGGACATGGGGTGACAGGGGGGGACATGGGGACACGGGGGGGACAGGGGGACACCGGGGGACACGGCGGGACACACAGGGACCTGAGGAAAGGGGACCAGATCCTGTCTGTGAGTGACAGGGGATGACATGGGGTGACGTTGGGTGACAGAGTGTGACACGGGGGGATATGGGGTGGCAGGGGGTGGCAGGGGGTGACACGTGTCCCCGGTGTCCCCAGGTGAACGGCGTGGACCTGCGCAGTGCCACCCACGAGCAGGCAGCGGTGGCCCTGAAGAACGCGGGACAGAACGTCACCATCATCGCCCAGTACAAACCAGAGGGTCAGCACACACACGGGGACAGTGTCCCCAGCGTCCCCAATGTCCCCAGGGTCCCCAATGTCCCCAAGGGTCCCCAAGGGTCCCCAAGGAATCCCCAAGGTCCCTAAGTTGTCCCCAAGGCGTCCCCACTCTCCCTGCCCCTGTCTCTGAGTGTTCCCAGTGTCCCCAAGGGTTTCCAAGGGGTCTCCAGGGTCCCCAAGGGTCCCCAGTGTCCCCAAGGGATCCCCAATGTCCCCAGTGTCCCCAAAGAATCCCCAGAGGATCCCCAAGGGGTCCCCACTGTCCCCAAGGGGTCCCCAAGGAATCCCCAAGGTCCCTAAATGGTCCCCAAGGTGTCCCCACTCTCCCTGTCTCTGGGTGTCCCCAAGGGGTCCCCAAGGGTCCCCAATGTCCCCAAGGGGTCCCCAATGTCCCCAAGGGTCCCCAATGTCCCCAGTGTCCCCAAAGAATCCCCAGAGGATCCCCAAGGAATCCCCAAGGGGTCCCCACTCTCCCTGCCCCTGTGTCTGGGTGTCCCCAAGTGTTCCTAAGGCGTCCCCAAGGGGTCCCCAATGTCCCCAAGGGGTCCCCAGGGTCTCCAAATGGTCCCCCATGTCCCCAGGGTGTTCCCAATGTCCCCAAGGGGTCCCCAATGTCCCCAAGGGGTCCCCAGATGTCCCCACTCTCCCTGCATCTCCCCACGTGTCCCTGCAGTGCCCCCCCCATCCCTTCCCCTGTCCCAGGGCTGTCCCCAGGATGTCCCCAGGGTGTCCCCAGGATGTCCCCAAGGGGTCCCCATTGTCCCCAGGGTCTCCAAATGGTCCCCCAATGTCCCCAAGGAGTCCCCAATGTCCCCAAGGGGTCCCCACTCTCCCTGCATCTCCCTGCAGTGTCCCCCCTATCCCTTCCCCTGTCCTGGGGCTGTCCCCAGGCTGACCCCAGGGTGTCCCCAGGCTGTCCCCAGGGTGTCCCCAGGGTGTCCCCAGGGTGTCCCCAATGTCCCCAAGTGTCCCCAAGGTGTCCCCAATGTCCCTAAATGGTCCCCAAGGGGTCTCCAAGTGTCCCCACTCTCCCTCCATCTCCCTGCGATGTCCCTGCCATCCCTTCCCCCGTCCCAGGGCTGTCCCCAGGGTGTCCCCAAGGTGTCCCCAGTGTCCCCAAGTGTCCCCAAGGTCCCTAAATGGTCCCCAAGGGGTCTCCAAGTGTCCCCAAGGGGTCCCCACTCTCCCTTCATCTCCCTGTGATGTCCCCCCCATCCCTTCCCCCATCCCAGGGCTGTCCCCAGGGTGTCCCCAGGGTGTCCCCAGTGTCCCTAATGTCCTCAAGTGTCCCCAAGGTGTCCCCAAGGTCCCTAAATGATCCCCAATGGGTCTCCAAGTGTCCCCAAGGGGTCCCCACTCTCCCTGCATCTCCCTGTGATGTCCCCCCCATCCCTTCCCCCATCCCAGGGCTGTCCCCAGGGTGTCCCCAGGCTGTCCCCAGGCTGTCCCCAGCCCCCCCATCCCCCCAGTGTCCCCATGTCCCCAATGTCCCCACAGAGTACGGGCGTTTTGAGGCCAAGATCCACGACCTGCGGGAGCAGCTCCTGAGCAGCAGCCTGGGCTCCGGCAGCGCCTCCCTGCGCGGGGACAAGAGGGGCTTCTACGTCCGGTCTGGGGACATCGGGGACATCGGGGACATCGGGGACATCGGGGACATCGGGGGTGTTGGGGACATTGGGGGCGTTGGGGGTGTTGGGGACCATGGGGGTGTTGGGGTGGCTGGGGGCATTTGGGGGGTTTGGGGACATTGTGGGCATTGGGGACATCGGGGGGTTGGGGACATCCGGGGGGTTTGGGGGGCTGGGGACATTGGGGGCGTTGGGGACATTTGGGGGGGTTGTGGAGGTTTGGGGGTGTTGGGGACATCATTGGGGACATTGGGGACATCGGAGGGGTTGGGGACACTTGGGGGGTTTGGGGCGTTGGGGACAATGGGGGTGTTGGGGACGTTGAGGGCATTTGGGGACATCAGGGACATTGGGGGGGTTGGGGACATTTGGGGGGTTTGGGGGGTTGGGGGCGTTGGGGACGTTGGGGACAATGGGGGTGGTTGGGGACATTGGGGACAATGGGGGTGTTGGGGTGGTTGGGGACATTTGGGGGGGTTGTGGAGGTTTGGGGGTGTTGAGGACATCACTGGGGACATTGGGGACATTGGGGACATCGGGGGGGTTGGGGACATTCGGGGGGTCTGGGGGGTTGGGGGGCGTTGGGGACGTTGGGGACAATGGGGGTGGTTGGGGACATTTGGGGGGGTTGTGGAGGTTTGGGGGTGTTGGGGACATCATTGGGGACATTGGGGACAATGGGGGTGTTGGGGACGTTGAGGGCATTTGGGGGGGTTGGGGACATTGGGGGGGTTGGGGACATCATTGGGGACATTGGGGACATCGGGGACATTGGGGGGGTTGGGGACATTCAGGGGGTTTGGGAGGTTGGGGACATTGGGGGTTTGGGGACATCACTGGGGACATTGGGGGTGTTGGGGGTCCATGGGAGGAGAGGGAGGGACAGGGCTGTCCCCAGGGATGTCCCCAAGGAGTGACCCCCCTGCCCCTTGTCCCCAAGGGGTGACCCTGCTGTCCCTTGTCCCCAGGGATGTCCACAGAGCTGTCCCTTGTCCCCAAGGGGTGTCAGGGCTGTCCCCAGTGCTGTCCCCAAGGGGTGACCCCGCTGTCCCCTGTCCCCAGGGATGTCCCCAGGGATGTCCCCAAGGGGTGACCCTCGTGTCCCTTGTCCCCAGGGATGTCCCCAAGGGTGATTCCCCTGTCCCTTGTCCTAAGAGGTGTCCCCAGGGATGTCCCTTGTCCCCAGGGGTATCAGGGATGTCCCCAAGGGGTGACCCCGCTGTCCCCTGTCCCCAGAGGTGTCCCCAGGGATGTCCCTTGTCCCCAGGGGTATCAGGGCTGTCCCCAAGGTGTGACCCCGCTGTCCCCTGTCCCCAGAGTTGTTCCCAAGGGGTGACCCCGCTGTCCCCTGTCCCCAGAGGTGTCCCCAAGGGGTGACACCCCTGTCCCTTGTCCCCAGAGGTGTCCCCAGGGATGTCCCTTGTCCCCAGGGGTATCAGGGCTGTCCCCAAGGGGTGACCCCGCTGTCCCCTGTCCCCAGGGATGTCCCCAGGGATGTCCCCAGGGGTGACCCCGCTGTCCCTTGTCCCCAGAGGTGTCCCCAAGGGGTGACCCCCCTGTCCCCTGTCCCCAGGGCTGTCCCCAAGGGGTGACCCCGCTGTCCCTTGTCCCCAGGGCTCTCTTTGACTCGGAGAAGGCCAAGGACTGTGGGTTCCTGTCCCAGTCCCTCTCCTTCCGATTTGGGGACATCCTGCAGGTCCTGGACGCGGGGGACGAGGAGTGGTGGCAGGCGAGGCACCTCCTGCCCCCAGGGCCCCCCGACATCGGCTTCATCCCCAGCAAGCGCCGGTGGGGGCACTGGGAGGCACTGGGAGGGAACTGGGAGGGACTGGGAGGGAGTGGGAGGCACTGGGAGGGAGTGGGAGGGACTGGGAGAGGATTGGGAGGGAACTGGGAGAGACTAGGAGGGAACTAGGAGGGAATGGGAAGCACTGGGAGGGAATGGGAGGCACTGGGAGGGACTGGGAGGGGATTGGGAGGGAATGGGAGGGAACTGGGAGGGACTGGGAGGGAGTGGGAGGGACTGGGAGAGGATTGGGAGGGAACTGGGAGGGACTGGGAGGGGATTGGAAGGGAATGGGAGGGGATTTTGAGGGAATGGGAGGCACTGGGAGGGACTGGGAGGGAGTGGGAGGGAGTGGGGGGGTGTGGGAGGGAGTGGGAGGCTCTAGTCCCTCACTGGGAGGGACTGGGAGGGAACTGGGAGGGACTGGGAGGGCAATGGGAGCACTGGGAGGGACTGGGAGGGACTGGGAGGGACTGGGGGCATTGGGGAGGATCAGGGGCTGCAGGAGAGGACTGGGAGGGGATGGTGGGGGAACTGGGAGTTACTTGGAGGTTACTGGGAGGCACTGGGGAGTTACTGGGAGGCACTGGGGGGTTACTGGGAGGCACTGGGGGGTTACTGGGAGGCACTGGGGGGTTACTGGGAGGCACTGGGGGGTTACTGGGAGCACTGGGGAGTTACTGGGAGGCACTGGGGGGTTACTGGGAGGCACTGGGGAGTTACTGGGAGGCACTGGGGGGTTACTGGGAGGCACTGGGGGGTTACTGGGAGCACTGGGGGGTTACTGGGAGCACTGGGTGACCCCTCCCGGCACAGGGTGGAGCGGCGTGAATGGACCCGGCTGAAGGCCAAGGTCAGCCCCTCCCCCACCCCCGAAGCCCCTCCCCCTTTGCCCCTCCCCCTTTGCCCCCCCCCCCCCCAGCCCCTCCCCCCTCACCCTCTCCTCTCCCCCCAGGATCGGGGCCCCGGATCCGGATCCTCAGGTGGGTGCTGCAAGGGTGGCCCTGTCCCCAAGTGTCCCCAAGTGTCCCCAATGTCCCCAAGTGTCCCCAAGTGTCCCCAAACGTCCCCAAATGGTCCCTAAAGTGTCCCCAAGGTGTCCCTGGGTGGGATCCCCGAACCCTTGAGTCCCCTCCTGGACACCCCGTGATGTCACAACCCCCCTGATGATGTCACACAACCCCTGATGACGTCACAACCCCCCTGATGATGTCACAACACCCTTGATGACGTCACACCTCCCAATGTTGTCACACCCTCTGATGATGTCACACTCCTTGATAATGTCACCCCCCCGGTGACCTCACAACCCCCCTGATGACGTCACAACCCCCTGATGACGTCACAACCCCCCTGATGACATCACGACCCCCCTGGTGACGTCATACCCCTGATGATGCCACATCCCCCCAATGATGCCACACCTCCCAATGTCATCACACCCCCCGATGATGTCACACCCCTGATGACGTCACATCCCCAACGACGTCACAACCCCCCTGATGACATCACAACCCCCCTGATGACGTCACGACCCCCCTTGATGACGTCACCCCCCCCTTAGGGCGCGAGGAGTCGGTGCTGAGCTATGAGACGGTGACGCAGATGGAAGGTGAGGGGGGGGGGAGGGGTCCTGTCCCTTCGTCCCCTCCCCCCATCGCGGGGTCACGACCCTGGTGGTGACATCGGGTGACATCGGGTGACCTCTGGTGACCTCTGGTGACCTCTGACCTTTGCCCCCAGTGCACTACGCCCGCCCCATCATCATCCTGGGCCCCACCAAGGATCGGGTCAACGACGACCTCCTGAGCGAGTTCCCCGAGAAGTTCGGGTCCTGTGTCCCCCGTGAGTGGGGACAGTGGGGACACTGGGGACATCGGGGGCGTTGGGGGCATTGGGGGTGTTGGGGGTGTTGGGGACATCGGGGGCATCAGGGACATGAGGGGACATTGGGGACATTGGGGGTGTTGGAGACATTGGGGACATTGGGGGCAATGGGGATGTTGGGGACATTGGGGGCGTTGGGGACATTGGGGACACTGGGGACATTGGGGACACTGGGGACATCAGGTGTGTTGGGGGCGTTGGGGATGTTGGGGGCAATGGGGACATCGGGGGCGTTGGGGACGTTGGGGACATCGGGGGCGTTGGGGGCATTGGGGACATTGGAGCATTGGGGTTCTTGGAGACAATGGGGACATCGGGGGCATCAGGGACATTGGGGACAGCGGGGACACTGGGGACAGAGGGGACATTGGGGGTGTTGGGGACATTGGGGACAAGGGGGACATTGGGGACAGGGGGGACATTGGGGACATTGGGGGTGTTGGGGACATCGGAGACATCAGGGGCTCTGGGGGCGTTGGGGACATCAAGGGTGTTGGGGACATGAGGGGACATCAGGGACATCAGGGACAGTGGGGACATCGGGGACATTGGGGGCATCAGGGACATTGGGGGCGTTGGGGACATTGGAGACATGGGGGACATTGGGGACAACAGGGACATTGGGGGTGTTGGGGATATTGGGGACATCGGGGACATCAGGGTCAGTGCGGGCATTGGGGACATGAGGGGACCTTGGGGACAACGGAGATATTGGGGGTGTTGGGGACATTGGGGACATCAGAGGCGCTGGGGGCGTTGGGGACATCAAGGGTGTTGGGGACATGAGGGGACATCAGGGACAGCGGGGACATGAAGGGACGTTGGGGACAGTGGGGGTGTTGGGGGCATCAGGGACATTGGGGACATTGGGGGCATTGGGGGCATTGGGGACAGCAGGGACATCGGGGGTATTGGGGGTGTTGGGGACAACAGGGGCATCGGGGACATCAGGGACATTGGGGACATCGGGGGTGTTGGGGACACTGGGGACATCAGGGACATTGGGGGGCTCATGGCTGTCCCCATGGTGTCCCCTTCTGTCCCCTCTCTCTCCCCCCCTGTCCCTTCTCTGTCCCCCCACCCCCATCCCTGTCCCTGTCCCCTCTCTGTCCCCTCTTTGTCCCCTCTGTCTCTCCCCTATTTGCCTCCTCTCTGTCCCCTCTGTCCCCATGTCCCCTGATATCCCCATGATGTCCCCCGCTGTCCCCCCACTGTCCCCATGTCCCCACGATGTCCCCATGTCCCCCTGTTGTTGTGTTGTTGTTGTTTGTTGTTGTTTTTTGTTGTTGGTGTTGTTGTGTGTTGTGTTTGTGTGTTGTTTGTGTTTTGTTGTTGTGTGTTGTTGTGTTGTGTTGTTGTTGCTGTCCCCATGTCCCCACAATGTCCCCATGTCCCCTGCTGTCCCCATGTCCCCCTGCTGTGCCCGTGTGTTGTTGTGTTGTCCCCTGCTGTCCCCTGTCCCTGTGTCCCCATGATGTCTCCTCATTGTCCCTGTCCCCCTGATGTCCCTGTGTCCCCATGTCCCCACGATGTCCCCATGTCCCCTTTGTGTTTTGTGTTGTCGTGTCTCTGTCCTGTCTGTCCTGTCCCATGCGTGTCCATGCCCTGCTGTCCCTGCGTCCCCACGATGTCCCCATGTCCCCACGATGTCCCCATGTCCCCTGCTGTCCCCGTGTCCCCTGATGTCTCCTGCTGTCCCCATGTCCCCCTGTCCCCTCTATCCCCATGTTGTCCCCTCCTGTCCCCTGTGGTTGTTTTTGTTGTCCCCGTGTCCCCATGTCCCTGCTGTCCCATTCCTGTGTCCCCATGTCCCCTGCTGTCCCCATGTCCCCCTGCTGTCCCCATGTCCCCTGCTGTCCCCATGTCCCCTGCTGTCCCCATGTCCCCCTGCTGTCCCCATGTCCCCACGATGTCCCCGTGTCCCCACGATGTCCCCGTGTCCCCAGACACGACGCGTCCCAAGCGGGATTACGAGGTGGACGGGCGGGATTATCACTTCGTGGCCTCCCGGGAGCGAATGGAGAAGGAAATCCAGGGCCACAAGTTCATCGAGGCGGGACAGTACAACTGTCACCTCTACGGGACAAGTGTCCAGTCCGTCAGGGAGGTGGCCGAGCAGGTGGGGACACCGGGGGACACCCGAGGGGACAGCTGGGGGGATGTGGGGACAGCTGGGGGACATGGGGACAGGGAGAGGGAGAGGGATGGAGACACCCAGGGGACACCTGGGGGACATGGGGACAACTGGGGGGATATGGGGACAGCTGGGGGGACATGGGGACAGGGAGAGGGAGAGGGGACATGGGGACATCTGAGGGGACATGGGGACAGCAGGGGACGTGGGGACACCTGGGGACAGGGACAGGGAGAGGGATGGAGACACCCAGGGGACACCTGGGGACATGTGGGGGGACATGGGGACATCGGCGGACAGCTGGGGACAGCTGGGGGACATGGGGGGACATCTAGGGGGACATGGGGACAGCTGGGGGGACATGGGGACAGCTGGGGACAGCTGGGGGGACATCTGGGGACAGGGACAGGGAGAGGGATGGAGACACCCAGGGGACACCTGGGGACATCTGGGGGGACGTGGGGACAGCTTGGGGAAAAATGGGGGGACATCTGGGGACAGCTTGGGGGAACATGGGGGGACATGGGGACAGCTGGGGGACATGGGGACATCTGAGGGGACATGGGGACAGCTGGGGACACCCAGGGGGACATGGGGACAGCTGAGGGACATGGGGACAGGGAGAGGGGACATGGGGAAATCTGAGGGGACATGAGGACAGCTCGGGGGACAGGGGGTCAGTGGGGGACAGTGGGGGACATGGGGGGACATGGGGACACCTGGGGACATCTGGGGACAGGGACAGGGAGAGGGGACAGGGAGAGGGACAGGGATGGAGACACCCAAGGGACACCTGGGGACACCTGGAAGACATGGGGACACCCAGGGGACATCTGGGGACAGCTGGGGACAGCTCAGGGGACAGGGACAGCTTGGGGGACATGGGGACAGCAGGGGACAGCAGGGGACAGCAGGGGACATGGGGACATCTGGGGTGGGGTTGGGGTTGGGGGTGGGGTGGGGGGGGGGGGGGGGGGGGGTGGGGGGGGGGTGGGGTGGGGGGGGGGTGGGGACACATGGGGACATCTGGGGACATCTGGGGGACATGGGGGTACATGGGACAGCTGGGGGACACCTAGGGATACCCAGGAGACAGAGAGGGGACAGGGATGGGGATGGGGACACCCAGGGGACATCTGGGGACACCTGGGGGGACAGGGGGACATCTGGGGGACATCTGGGGACAGGGGGTGGCACTGGCAGGGGGTGACATTCCCCCCCCCAAAACCCCCTGTCCCCAAGGGTGGCCCTGGGGAGGTTGGGGCACCCTGAGGTGACACCGGGTGGCACTGGGTGGCACCAGCTGTGGCGATACGTCACGATACGTGGCGATGCGTAGTGACATATCGCAACGGCTGGCGATATATCGCGATATGTCGCGACACGCGGCAGTATATCGCGATATCCTGAGATACGTGGCGACACGGAGCAATAATATGTCACGATACGTGGTGACACGCAGCGACACGTCGCGATACGCGGCGAGGTATCACGATATGCCACGATACGTGGCGATACATAGCAGTACGTCGCGATAGGTGGCGATATATTGCGATATGCTGCGAAATATCGCGCCGTATTGTGGTATATCGCGGTATATCGTGACATATCGTGGTATATCGTGACATATCGTGGTATATCGTGACATATTGCGGTATATCGCGACACGTTGTGACGCGTCCCGCCCCCGTCAGGGCAAGCACTGCATCCTGGACGTCTCGGCCAATGCCGTGCGGCGGCTGCAGGCGGCGCAGCTCCACCCAATCGCCATCTTCATCCGCCCTAAATCCCTGGAGAACGTCCTGTGAGGGGGCGGGGCCAATGGGGGGAGGGGCCAATGGGGGCGGGGCCAATGGGGGAGGGGCCAATGGGGACATTGGGGCGGGGTCAGGGAGGGCTCTGGGGACACGGGGGGGGGGAACCCCAACAACCCCCGTGCTGGGACCATGGGGAGCGCAGAGGGGGCGTGGCCTGAGAGGGGGCGTGGTCTGCGAGTGGGCGTGGTTACGTGGGTGTGGTCTGTGAGGGGGCGTGGCCTGCTGGGGGACACTTGAATAACGGGGGGGGGGCGCGGCGGTGGAGCTCCGGGGGGCGTGGCTTAAATGGGGGGCGTGGTTTGAATGGGGGCGTGGTTTGAATGCGAGGGGTGTGGTTTAACGCTGGGGGCGTGGCTTTAAAATGGGGCGTGGTTTAAAAGAGGGGGCGTGGCTTTAAGAGGGGGCGTGGTTTAAACGCAAGGGGCGTGGGTTAAGCAACGGGGGTGTGGTTTTAAGCGAGGGGCGTGGCTTGTCCGTCTGTGGGCGTGGCGTGAGGTGTGGGAGTGGCCTGAGGTGTGGGCGTGGCTTCCCTGAGGGGCTCTGCCTGGGGTGGAATGGGGATGGGGGGGTGAGTTATGGGGGCGGTGGGCGGGGTTTGAGGCTTGGGGGCGGGGTTTGGAGGTGTGGGAGTGGCTTTAGAGTGGGCGTGGCTTGAGAGGGGGCGTGTCCCGACGTGGCCCCGCCCCCAGGGAGATCAGCAAGCGCGTGACAGAGGAGCAGGCTCGTAAAGCCTTCGAGAGGGCAACCAAGTTGGAGCAGGAATTCACCGAGTGCTTCTCGGGTAAATGGGGGGGGGGAACCCAACGACCCCCCCCCAACTCAGGGACCCCCCTGAGAAATCCCCAAACACCCCCAAAGCCCCAAAACCGCCCCCCCAGGACACCCCCAAAGCCTCCAGGACACCCCCAAAGCCCCCCCACACCCCCAAAGCCCCCAGGATCCCCCCCAGCCCCTTCCCCACCCCACAGGGACCCCCCCCCCATCCCAAATAACCCCCCCAAGACCCCCCCATAAAACTCCAGCCCCCCCCCCAGCCTCTTCCAAACCCCATTGGGACCCAACCCCCCAAATACCCCCCCCTAAAAGAACCCCCATGACCCCCCCACCCCAAGCTCCCCCCCCAGGACCCCCAGAGCCCCCTCCCCACCCCCTCAGGCCCCCCCCACCCCCAATATCCCTCCCCAAAAGAAACCCTCAGGACCCCCCCACCCCATTGGGACCCCCCCCCCACCCCAGAAGAACCCCCAGGGCCCCCTCCCCACCCCCTAAGGCCCCCCCCCACCCCCAATAATCCCCCCTCAGGACCCCCCCCCCCCCATTGGGACCCCCCCAACACCCCAACCCCCAGGACCCCCTGAGCCCCCCCCCACCCCCAAACCCCCCCAAAAAGAACCCCAGGACCCCACCCCAACCCCCAAGGACCCCCAGAGCCCTCCCCCACCCCAGGACCCCCACCCCAAATAACCCCCTCAGACCCCCCCATGGGACCCCCAAAGATCCCCAGGACCCCCCCACCCCAACCTCCCACAGGACCCCCGGAGCCCCTCCCCACCCCCAATAACCCCCCCAAAAGAAAGCCTCAGGACCCCCCCCGCCCCATTGAGACCCCCCCCACCCCAGAAGAACCCCCAGGACCCCCCCACCCCAAACCCCTCCCCCAGGACCCCCAGTGACCCCCCCGTGTCCCCTCCCCACCCCCTCAAGCCCCCTCCCCACCCCCAATAACCCCCCCTCAGGACCCCCCCACACCCCATTGGGAACCCCCGCCCCCACCCCTAAAGAACCCCCAGGACCCCCCACCCCAAACCCCTCCCCCCCCCAGAGCCCTCATCCCATTGGGACCCCCCCACACCCCAACCCCCCCCCCCCAAGGACCCCCAGAGCCCCCTCCTCACCCACTCAGGCCCCCCCCCCACCCCCAATAAGCCCCCCCAAAAGACCCCCCCCGCCCCATTGGGACCCCCCCCACACCCCAAAAAGAACCCCCAGGACCCCCCCACCCCAACCCCCCCCACCCCAGGACCCCCAGTGACCCCCCCATGTCCCCCTCCCAGCCCCTCCCCACCCCTTTGAGACCCCCACCCCAATACCCCCAAAAAGCCCCAGACCCCCACCCCAACCCCCCCACCCCAGGCCCCAGTGCCCCCCGTGTCCCCCCCGCAGCCATCGTGGAGGGCGACAGCTTTGAGGAGATTTACCACAAGGTGAAAGGCGTCATCGAGGACCTCTCGGGTCCCTACATTTGGGTCCCCGCCCGCGAGCGGCTTTAGGGGGGTTGGGTGACCCCCCTGGACCCCCCCCCATAAACCCCCCAAAAAAAAAAAAAAAAACCCAACAAGGAAAAGGGACAAAGGGGTCACACACACCCCCCCCCCCCTCACCCCCCTTTTCCTCTCTTTTTAGGGTGGGGGGGTGACTCGCTGCCCCTCCCCCCCCCACCCTGGGGGGGTCCCTGATATCGGGGGGGGGTCCCTAAGATTTGAGGGGGGGTCCAAACCGCCCCCCCCCCCACTTTGGACTTGAGTTTTTGTACATATAATCTCTATATTTGTACTCCCCAACCCCCCCCCCCATCTCGACCCCCCCCAAAATGGGGGTTGGGGGGGTGAGGGTGGGGGGGATGCTTGGGTCCCCTTGGACCCCCCCCCACCCAAAAGAAGCCCCCCCCAGAGTGATAAAAGGGGGGGTTGGGGTGTTGGGGGGGGGGGGAGATGAGAGTATTTTGCATAGAAATTATTGTGGGAATAAAGTGAGCGGAGCCGGGGGGGGTCGGGGGTGGTTCCTTCATTAATTATTCATAAAGCTCCTCATTAATATTCAAATGGGGGAGTGGGAGGGGACTGAGACCGATCCAAGATGGATTCTGATCCAAGATGGCGACTGAACTAAGATGGCCGCTGGCTGATCCAATATGGCCACAGCTCCAATATGGCCACCGAGCCAAGATAGCTGCTGATCCAATATGGCTGCTGTTCCAATACTGCTGGCGATCCAAGATGGTGGTTGAACCAATATGGCTGCCCTTCCAATATGGTCACAGCTGCAATATGTCCGCCCAATCCAAGATGGTTGCCGGTTCAATACGGTCACCTGATCCAATATGGCTGCTGTTCCAATATGGCCGCCCGATCCAAGATGGCGACTGATCCAATATGGCTGCCGATCCAATATGGCCACCGATCCAATATGGCCGCCTTTCCAATATGGCCACCGATCCAAGATGGCTGCCGATCCAAGATGGCCGCCGATCCATTATGGCCGCTGATCCAAGATGGCGACTGAACCAAGATGGCCGCCAATCCAAGATGGCCGCCCTTCCAATATGGCCGCCACTCCCAGGTGGCCACGCCCCCTTCTCCCCCCCCCAGCTCCTTTGCCTCGTGATGACGTCACTGCCGTCGATGACGTCATCACCCGCTGGTCATGTGACCTTTACTGAGGTGTCCCCGATGTCCCCAAGGCCACCGCGGCCCCAGGGGTCACCAGAGGCCACCACGGGCCCCGATGTCCCCAAGGCCACCACCCCCCCCTTTGTCCCCATTGTCCCCAAGGCCACCACCGTCCCCATTGTCCCCACTGTCCCCGATGTCCCCATTGTCCCCAGGGCCACCCCCCTCCCAGATGTCCCCATTGTCCCCTTTGTCCCCAAGGCCCTCCCAGATGTCCCCAAGGGCCCTGCTGTCCCCATTGTCCCCGATGTCCCCATTGTCCCCAGGGCCACCTCCCCCCCAGCTGTCCCCAAAGCCCCCATTGTCCCCGTTGTCCCCGATGTCCCCGATGTCCCTGTTGTCCCCAAAGCCCTCGTTGTCCCCAAAGCCCCCAATGTCCCCGATGTCCCCGTTGTCCCCCAGCCCCCCCCCCTCCCAGCTGTCCCCATCGCTGTCCCCAAGCTCCCCCCCCTCCCCCCGTCCCCAGATGTCCCCTCGGTGTCCCCAGCTGTCCCCAGACAACGTCCCCGCTGTCCCCTGCAGGGTCCAGGCCAGCAGGGCCAGCCGCAGGCGGAGGTGGCTCCTGTCCCCTGTCCCTGTCCCCTCCTGTCCCCTGTCCCTGTCCCCTGTCCCCCCCCCTTGTCCCCTCAGCTGTGTCACCAGTGCTGGCAGCGTGTGGCCCCCCCGGCCCAGCAGGACGTGGCGGAAGGGGGTGACAAGAGGGGACACGAACGGGGACAGCAGGGAGGCCTCGGCCTGGGGACAAGGGACAAGGGACAGAGCTGGGGACAGGGAGGACACGGGGGACAACGACAGGGGTGACACGGGGGTGACAATGACAGAGGTGACACAGGGGTGACACACACAGAGGTGACACAGGTGCCACATGAAGGTGACACGGGTGACACAGGGGTGACACACACAGAGGTGACACGGGTGCCACATGAAGGTGACACGGGTGACACAGGGGTGACAGAGGTGACACAGGTGCCACATGAAGGTGACACAGGTGACACACACACACACAGATGTCCCAGGGTTGTCCCTCCCCAAAGTGTCCCCAAGGTGTCCCTCCCTGAGGTGCCCCCAGTGTCCCCAAGGTGTCCCCAGTGTCCCCAACACCCCCAACGCCCTCAACATCCCCAGATGTCCCCAGTGTCCCCCTAATGTACCCCCTGTCCCCCCTCGTCCCCTGGAGGTGTCCCCAAGGTGTCCCCAACGTCCCCAACACCCCCAATGCCCTCAACATTCCCAATGTCCCCAATGTCCCCAGATGTCCCCCCTGTCCCCAGTGTCCCCAACGCCCCCAAGGTGTCCCCAGATGTCCCCTCTGTCCCCAGATGTCCCCAGATGTCCCCTCACCCCCTGTTGGTGTTCCCAATGTCCCCAGATGTCCCCCCTGTCCCCAACGCCCCCAATGTCCCCCCTGTCCCCAACACCCCCAGTGTCCCCTCTGTCCCCAGTGTCCCTAGATGTCCCCGCTGTCCCCAGATGTCCCCAATGTCCCCAGGTGTCCCCAGCTGTCCCCTCACCCTCTGTTGGTGTCCCCAATGTCCCCAGATGTCTCCCCTGTCCCCAATATCCCCAATGTCCCCAATGTCCCCCCTCACCCCCTGGAGGTGTCCCCAATGTCCCCCCTGTCCCCAACGCCCCCCGTCCCCAGATGTCCCCAAGGTGTCCCCAAATGTCCCCCCTCACCCTCTGTTGGTGTCCCCTGTCCCCAGATGTCCCCAACGCCCCCAACATCCCCAATGTCCCCCCTGTCCCCTCACCCCCTGGAGGTGTCCCCAGATGTTCCCAGATGTCCCCAATGCCCCCCCTGTCCTCAAGGTGTCCCCAGTGTCCCCAATGTCCCCTCACCCCCTGGAGCTGTCCCCAGATGTCCCCATAGTATCCCCAGATGTCCCCTCACCCCCTGTTGGTGTCCCCTGTCCCCAGTGTCCCCAACACCCCCAGATGTCCCCTCTGTCCCCTCACCCTCTGACAGTGTCCCCAATGTCCCCAGATGTCCCCAGTGTCCCCTCTGTCCCCTCTTTCCCCTCACCCCCTGGAGGTGTCCCCAGTGTCCCCAACGCCCCCAAGGTGTCCCCAGATGTCCCCTCTGTCCCCAGATGTCCCCAGATGTCCCCTCACCCTCTGTTGGTGTCCCCAGTGTCCCCAGATGTCCCCTCTGTCCCCAACATCCCAAATGTCCCCAATGTCCTCCCTCACCCCCTGGAGGTGTCCCCAATGTCCCCCCTGTCCCCAATGCCCCCTCTGTCCCCAGATGTCCCCAAGGTGTCCCCAAATGTCCCCCCTCACCCCCTGTTGGTGTCCCCTGTCCCCAGATGTCCCCAACGCCCCCAACATCCCCAATGTCCCCCCTGTCCCCTCACCCCCTGGCGGTGTCCCCAGATGTTCCCAGATGTCCCCAATGCCCCCCCTGTCCTCAAGGTGTCCCCAGTGTCCCCAATGTCCCCTCACCCCCTGGAGCTGTCCCCAGATGTCCCCAAAGTGTCCCCAGATGTCCCCTCACCCCCTGATGGTGTCCCCTGTCCCCAGTGTCCCCAACGCCCCCAATGTCCCCCCTGTCCCCAATGTCCCCAATGCCCCCTCTGTCCCCAATGTCCCCCAGATGTCCCCAATGTCCCCAAGGTGTCCCCAACATCCCCAATGTCCCCAACGCCCCCAATGTCCCCAAGGTGTCCCCAGATGTCCCCTCACCCCCTGACAGTGTCCCCAGTGTCCCAAATGTCTCAAGGTGTCCCCAATGTCCACTCTGTCCCCAACATCCCCAATGTTCCCAACGCCCCCAATGTCCCCGCTGCCCCCAATGTCCCCCAGGTGTCCCCAGTGTCCCCAAGGTGTCCCCAGATGTCCCCTCACCCCCTGTTGGTGTCCCCTGTCCCCAATGTCCCCAACACCCCCAGATGTCCCTGCTGTCCCCTCACCCCCTGGAGGTGGAGATGTCCCCAATGTCCCCAAGGTGTCCCCAAGGTGTCCCCAGATGTCCCCTCAGCCCCTGGAGATGTCCCCAATGTCCCCTGATGTCCCCCCTGCCCCCAACGCCCCCAATGTCCCCAATGTCCCCAATGTCCCCCAGATGTCCCCAATGTCCCCAAGGTGTCCCCAGGTGTCCCCAGTGTCCCCAAGGTGTCCCCAGGTGTCCCCAGGTGTCCCCAGGTGTCCCCTCACCCCCAGGACCCGTCCCCTGAACCTCTCGTTCAGCCTCTCGCTCCCCAGCGCCGCCGCCGCCATTTCCTCCCTCAGCGCCGCCGCCGCCCTCACCACCTCCCCCCGGGCTGAGGAGAGCGACTGCAGGGAGCGGGACCCCCCCAGGGCCTGCGGGGATGGACCCGCACTGGTTTATACTGGTTTATACTGGTTTATACTGGTTTATACTGGTTTGGACTGGTTCTGACCCGCAGCAGTACCATGGCTCTCAGCATGGCCTCCCCCAGGGCCCTGGGGTCCAGGGGCAGCCCCAGTGTCCCCCAGTCCCTGTACTGGTTTGTACCAGTCTGTACCAGTCTGTACTGGTTTATACTGGTTTGGACCAGTTTGGACTGCTTTATACTGGTTTGGACTGGTACCCCACCCCACAGAAAGGTTCCCCCCACCCCTCCAGTGCCCCCCATATCTCTCCCAGTGTCCCCCAGTCCCCTCCCAGTGTCCCTCAGTCCCCATACTGGTTTGGACTGGTCTATACTGGTTTATACTGGTTTATAGTGGTTCTGACCTGCAGCAGTGCCACGGCCCCCAGCAGGGCCTCCCCCAGGGCCCTGGGATCCAGGGGCAGCCCCAGTGTCCCCCAGTCCCCTCCCTGTGCCCCTCCAGTCCCCATACTGGTTTGGACTGGTCTATACTGGTCTATACTGGTTTCTACTGGTTTATACTGGTTCTGACCTGCAGTGGTGCCATGGCCCCCAGCAGGGCCTCCCCCAGGGCCCAGGGTCCAGGGGCAGCCCCAGTGTCCCCCAGCCCCCATACTGGTTTATCCTGGTCTATACTGGTCTATACTGGTTTCTACTGGTTTATACTGGTTCTGACCCGCAGCAGTGCCACAGCCCCCAGCAGGGCCTCCCCCAGGGGCCTGGGGTCCAGGGGCAGCCCCAATATCCCCCAGTCCCCATACTGGTTTATCCTGGTCTATACTGGTCTATACTGCTCTATACTGGTCTATACTGGTTTCTACTGGTCTGTACTGGTTCTGACCTGCAGTGGTGTTGTGGCCCCCAGCAGGGCCTCCCCCAGGGCCCTGGGGTCCAGGGGCAGCCCCAGTGTCCCCCAGTCCCTGTACTGGTTTGTACCAGTCCGTACCAGTCTGTACTGGTTTATACTGGTTTGGACTGGTTTATACTGGTTTGGACCGGTTTGGACTGCTTTATACTGGTTTGGACTGGTACCCCACCCCACAGAAAGGTTCCCCCCACCCCTCCAGTGCCCCCCATATCTCTCCCAGTGTCCCCCAGTCCCCTCCCCGTGCCCCCCAGTCGCCATACTGGTTTGGACTGGTCTATACTGGTTTATACTGGTCTGACCTGCAGCAGTGCCACGGCCCCCAGCAGGGCCTCCCCCAGGGCCCCAGGGTCCAGGGGCAGCCCCAGTGTCCCCCAGTCCCCTCCCTGTGCCCCCCCAGTCCCCATACTGGTCTATACTGGTCTATACTGGTTTCTACTGGTTTATACTGGTTTCTACTGGTTCTGACCTGCAGCGGTGCCATGGCCCCCAGCAGGGCCTCCCCCAGGAGCCCAGGGTCCAGGGGCAGCCCCAGTGTCCCCCAGTCCCCATACTGGTTTACCCTGGTCTATACTGGTCTCTACTGGTTTATACTGGTCTATACTGGTTTCTACTGGTTTATACTGGTTCTGACCTGCAGCAGTGCCACGGCCCCCAGCAGGGCCTCCCCCAGGGCCCTGGGATCCAGGGGCAGCCCCAGTGTCCCCCAGTCCCCTCCCTGTGCCCTTCAGTCCCCATACTGGTTTATACTGGTCTATACTGGTTTCTACTGGTCTGTACTGGTTCTGACCTGCAGTGGTGTCATGGACCCAGCGGGGCCTCCCCCAGGGGTCCGGGGTCCAGGGACAGCCCCAGTCCCCTCCCTGTGCCCCTTACTGGTTTATACTGGTCTGTACTGGTTTATACTGGTCTATACTGGTTTATACAGATTTGTACTGGTTTATACTGGTCTGTACTGGTTCTGACCTGCAGCGGTGCCATGGCTCTCAGCAGGGCCTCCCCCAGGAGCCCAGGGTCCAGGGGCAGCCCCAGTGTCCCCCAGTCCCCATACTGGTTTATCCTGGCCTATACTGGTCTATACTGGTTTCTACTGGTTTCTACTGGTTCTGACCTGCAGCAGTGCCATAGCTCTCAGCAGGGCCTCCCCCAGGAGCCCAGGGTCCAGGGGCAGCCCCAGAGTCCCCCAGTCCCCATACCGGTCTATACTGCTCTATACTGGTCTCTACTGGTTTCTACTGGTCTATACTGGTTTCTACTGGTTTCTACTGGTTCTGACCTGTAGCGGTGCCATGGCCCCCAGCAGGGCCTCCCCCAGGAGCCCAGGGTCCAGGGGCAGCCCCAGTGTCCCCCACTCCCCATACTGGTTTATCCTGGTCTATACTGGTCTATACTGGTCTATACTGGTTTCTACTGGTTTCTACTGGTTCTGACCTGCAGCGGTGCCATGGCTCTCAGCAGGGCGTCCCCCAGGGCCCCGGGGTCCAGTGGCAGCCGTGGTTGGTGGCCCAGCCTCAGCAGGAGCAGCGTGGCCACCGTGGCCACCGCCCGGGCCACCGCCGGCAGCCGCCCCCGGAGCCGCCCCTGGAGCCGCCCCAAGGTGTCCTCGGGGGTCCCCAAAGCCGCCCGGGACCCCCCCCGGCTGCCTGAGGGGACAGAGGGGACGTTGGGGACACTTTGGGGACATTGGGGACCTTGGGGAGATGGGGGGGTTTTGGGGTGAAAACTGCGGATTTGGGGACCTTGGGGACGTTGGGGACAGGGAGGGAGATGGGGACATGGGGGGGACTTGGGGACATTGGGGACATGAGGGGGACATTTTGGGGACATTGGGGACATTGGGGACATTGGGGGAAAAACTGCGGATTTGGGGACATTGGGGACATTTTGGGGACATTGGGGACATTGGGGGAGGTGGGGACAAAGGGACATGGGGGGACTTGGGGACATTGGGGGAAAACTGTGGATTTGGGGACATTGGGGACATTTTGGGGACCTTGGGGACATGGGAGGGAGATGGGGACATGGGGGGGACATTGGGGACATGGGGGGGGGCACAGGGACACCTGGGAGGGGGGGAAGGGGAGGGACAGAAGGGTGACAGGAGGGTGACAGGGGGACCCTTGGGGCCATATGGGGCCATTTTGGGGCCATTTGGGGCCATTTGGGGCCATTTTGGGACCGTTGGGGCCATCTGGGGACATTTTGGGGGCGTTTGGGGACACTTGGGGCCATTTGGGGCCATTTTGGAGCCATTTTGGGGCATTTGGGGCCATTTTAGGGACACTTGGGGACACCTGGGGACATTTTGGGGGCATTTGGGGACACTTGGGGACCCTCGGGGCCATTTTGGGGCCATTTTGGGACCCTTGGGGACATTTTGGGGCCATTTTGGATCATTTGGGGCCATTTGAGGACACTTGGGGACACTTGGGGACCCTCAGGGCCATTTTGGGGCCATTTGGGGACCCTCGGGGCCATCTGGGGACATTTTGGGGGCATTTGGGGCCATTTGGGGACACTTGGGGACACCTGGGGACCCTTGAGGCCATTTGGGCTCATTTTGGGCCACTTGGGGACATATGGGGACACTTGGGGACCCTCGAGGCCATTTTGGGGCCATCTGGGGCCATTTTGGGGGCATTTGGGGCCACTTGGGGCCACTTGGGGACATTTGGGGACACTTGGGGACATTTGGGGCCATTTTGGGGCCATTTGGGGCCATTTTGGGGTCCCTGGGAGGTGTCACCTCATCGAACCCCAACTCCATGGCCGGGATCCCAGCGGCGGCGGTGAAAGGGTACGGGGCACTGTCTGGGGGGAGGGGCCGGATCCTGCGGGAACCAGGGAAACTGAGGCACGGGAGGGAAACTGAGGCACGGGAGGGAAACTGAGGCACGGGACAGAAACTGAGGCACGGGGGGGGAGGGAAGGAAGGGGGGAAACTGAGGAGGGGGGGGGGTGGGGGGGGGGGAGGGAAGGAAGGGGGGAAACTGAGACACGGGGGGGGAGCGAGGGGAGGGGGGAAACTGAGGCACGGGGGGGGGAGGGAAGGAAGGGGGGAAACTGAGGCACGGGGGAAACTGAGGCACAGAGGGGAGGGGGGGAAGGGAAACTGAGGCACGGGGGAAACTGAGGCACGGAGGGAAACTGAGGCACAGAAGGACTAGGACCTGGGGAGGGAAACTGAGGCACGGGGGGGAGGAAGGGAAGGGGGAAAACTGAGGCACAGGGGAAACTGAGGCCCGGAGGGGAAACTGAGGCATGGGGGAGAGGAGAGGGAGGTGAGGGGGGAAACTGAGGCACAGGGGAAACTGAGGCACGGGGGGGAAACTGAGGCACAGAAGGACTGGGACCTGGGGAGGGAAACTGAGGCACAGAGGGACACGGGGGGAGGAAGGGGGGAAACTGAGGCACAGCGGGGGGAGGGACCCCATGAAGGGGTCCCAGGGATGGGGGAGGGGTCAGGGGGGGGACCCCCCCCGTGTGTGGGGGAGGGGCTCACACGCGGCTCTCCCAGCCCCGCCCTGGTGACGTCATCATCTCCAGCAGGGATTTCCCGCCCTCGTTGGGACTTTCCACCTGTCATGGGGGGGGGAGGGGCGGTGACGTCATCAGAGAGACCCCCCCTGACCCCTCCCCCACCCCTGCGTTAGCCCCTCCCCCACCCCTCAAGTCCCTCCCCACCCCTTTAAGCCCCTCCCCCTCTCAAGCCCCTCCCCCATCCTTTAAGCCCCTCCCCATTTCAAGCCCCTCCCCCTCTCAAGCCCCTCCCCCATTTTAAGCCCCTCCCCACTCTCTCAAGCCCCTCCCCATCATTTAAGCCCCTCCCCCATTTCAAGCCACTCCCCATCTCAAGCCCCTCCCCCACCCTTTTAAGCCCCTCCCCCACCTCACGAGCCCCTCCCCCATTCTCCCAGGCCCCTCCCCCACCTTTCAAGCCCCTCCCCCCCAGCTGCCACTCCCCAATTTTAAACCCCTCCCCCACCTTTCAGGCCCCTCCCCCATTCTCTCAAGCCCCTCCCCCCATCTCAAGCCCCTCCCCCACCTGGCTCAGGGCACTTTCTATCAGAGCCACCAGGGTGGGGGAGGTGCGAACCAGGAAGCGATCGGCACCTGGGGGAGGGGTCAGAGGTCACGGGTCAGAGGTCAGGGGTCACGGGTCAGAGGTCACAGAACCCCCTTGGGGACCCCAAATCCGCCCCTCCCCCTCCCTCCCCTCCCCCAAAAGAGACCCAAAGGGGGTGGGGGAGGGGCTTGAGTGGAGGGGGAGGGGCTTAAAATGGGGAGGGGCTTAAAGGTGGGGGAGGGGCTTAAAGGGTGGGGGAGGAGCTTCAGGGGTGGGGCTTGAAGGGTGGGGAGGGGCTTGAAGGATGCGGAGGGGCTTGAAGGGGCGGGGCTTAAAGGGTGGGGGAGGGGCTTGAACGGTGGGGGAGTGGCTTGAGAGATGGGGAGGGGCTTGAAGGATGGGGAGGGGCCTAAATGGTGGGGGGGCTTGAGGGGTGGGGGAGGGGCTTAAAATGGGGGAGGGGCTTAAAGGGTGGGGGAGGGGCTTAAGAGGAGGGGGAGGGGCTTAAGGGGTGGGGCTTAAAGGGCAGAGGAGGGGCTTGAGGGATGGGGGAGGGGCCTGGGTGGGTGTGTCAGGGGGTGGGGGAGGGGCGTGTGGGGGATGGGTGGAGGAGGGGCTTGAAGGGCGGGGCTTGAAGGGTGGGGGAGGGGCTTGAGAGAATGGGGAGGGGCTTAAAGGAAGGGGCTTAAAGGATGGGGAGGGGGTTGAAGAATGGGGGAGGGGCTTAAAGGGTGGGGGAGGGGCTTAAGGGGAGGGGGAGGGGCTTAGAGGGTGGGGGAGGGGCTTGAGGGATGGGGGAGGGGCCTGGATGGGTGTGGGGGGGGTGGGGGAGGGGCTTGGGTGGGGGAGGGGCTGACCCAGCACGGCCTGATCCAAGCTGATGTAGGCCACGACCTTGGTGTGGAGGAGGGCGGGGTAACCCTGGGGGTCACGGAGAGGTCACGGAGAGGTCAGAGGTCACGGGGTGGGGGAGGGGTGTGGGCGGGGCCTCACCTCCAGCCACTCGGTTGCCCCCAGGTGCCCAAACTCGGCCCCGTCCCAGCTGGCAAAGAGCAGGGAGCGGCGCAGGGGGAGCCCTGGGGGGGACACGGGGGGGGATGGGCGGGCTTTGCTCCCCCACCTGCCCCTCCCCCACCCAGACCCCCCCCTTTTGCCCCTCTCCCACCCCCAGACACGACCACCCCACCCCCACCCATCCAAACCCACACACACCCCTCCCCCACCCTTTAAGCCCCGCCCCTCAAGCCCCTCCCCCACCCTTCAAGCCCCTCCCCACCCTTCAAGCCCCTCCCCCGCCCTTTAAGCCCCTCCCCCATCCTTTAAGCCACTCCCCCCCTGTGCCCCTCCCCCTTTTGCCCCTCCCCCACTCCAGACCCCCTCCCCCACACCCCCTCCCCTGCTTTTCCCCTCCCCCCTCCACTCTCAGGCCCCTCCCCCCTTTAGCCCCCCCCTTCGTTTTAGCCCCTCCCCTTTTAACCCCTCCCCCTCAGGCCCCTCCCTCTTTTTGCCCCTCCCACTCAGACCCCTCCCCTTTCTATGACCCCTCCCCCTTTCCCTGGCCCCTCCCCCTTCCCCACCCCCTCAGACCCCTCCCCCATTCTTTGGACCCTGCCCCTTTCCCCAGGCCCCTCCCCCTTTTAGCCCCTCCCTCTTTCCCTGGCCCCTCCCCCCTTTTAGCCCCTCCCCCTTTCCCAGGCCCCTCCCTCTCAGTCCCCTCCCCCTTTCCCAGGCCCCTCCCCCCTTTCCCAGACCCCTCCCCCTTCCCCAGGCCCTCCCCCATTCTCAGGCCCCTCCCCCATTCTCAGGCCCCGCCCCCTTCCCCAGGCCCCGCCCCTTCCCCAGGCCCCGCCCCCTCCTCACCCTCTCTCCGCCCCCTCCCGAACACCTCCGCCAGTTCCAGCAGAATTCCCGTTCCCACTCCCGAAGCCGCCGCCCCCGGGCCCAGCGCGTCCCTCCGGGCCCCCACCATGACGTAACGCTCTGACACGCCCATCGTGACGTCATCACCCCGCCCGTGACGTCACCA
>JALBCY010000097.1:0-26790 GCA_023079485.1 Archilochus colubris
CGAGGCCAATAAGCTGTTGAGAAGACAGCAGCCAGCACTGTCAAGAGGAAAAGAAAAAAAGGCTGCGAAGAGATGCTCCAACCATACTCTGCCGCTGGTGTCAGGCAAAGCCGAAACCCAGCACTGGGGAGAGGGATGGAAGAAATGGCTGCAAAGAGCCTCTCCACTGACCTTCTGCTGGTGGAGTCAGCCGAGGCCAGTAAGCTGACAGGAAGGAAACCGCCAGAACTGTGGAGAGGGAGAGAAAAAAAGGCTGCGAAGAGATGCTCCAACCATACCCTGCCGCTGGTGTCAGGCAAGGCCGACAGCCAGCACTAACAAGAGGGATAGAAGAAATGGCTGCAAAGTGCCTCCCCACCCACCTTCTTCTGCAGGTTTCAGACGAGGCTAATCAGCTGTTGATGAGGCAGCAGCCAGCACTGTGGAGAGGGAGAGAAAAAAAGGCTGCGAAGTGCTGATCCAACCATACTCTGCCGCTGGTGTCTGGCAACACCGACACAGGGCATTGCAGAGAGCGATAGAAGAAATGGCTGCAAAGAGCCTTCCAACCCACCTTCTTCTGCTGGTTTAAACGAAGCAAGTCAGTTGTTGAGGAGACAGCAGCCAGCACTGTCAAGAGGAAAAGAAAAAAGGCTGCGAAGAGATGCTCCAACCATACTCTTCCGATGGTGTCTGGCAACACCGATACCCAGCACTAAGGACAGGGATAGAAGAAATGGCTGCAAAGAGCCTCCCCACCCACCTTCTTCTGCTGGTTTCAGACTAAGCACATCAGTTGTTGAGGAGACAGCAGCCAGCACTGTCAAGAGGAAAAGAAAAAAAGGCTGCGAAGAGATGCTCCAACCATACTCTACCGCTGGTGTCAGGCAAGGCTGACAGCCAGCACTAACAAGAGGGATAGAAGACATGGCTGCAAAGAGCCTTCTCACCCACCTTCTTCTGCTGGTTTCAGACGAGGCTAATCAGCTGTTGAGGAGGCAGCAGCCAGCACTGTGGAGAGGGAGAGAAAAAAAGGCTGCGAAGCGATGCTCCAACCATACTCTGCCACTGGTATCTGGCAATACCGACACAGGGCATTGCAGAGAGGGATAGAAGAAATGGCTGCAAAGAGCCTCCCCACCCACCTTCTCCTGGTGGTTTCAGACGAAGCACATCATTTATTGAGGAGACAACAGCCAGCACTGTCAAAAGAAAAAGAAATAAAGGCTGCGAAGCGCTACTCCAACCATACTCTGCCGCAGGTGTCAGGCAACACCAACAC
The DNA here is from genome assembly GCA_023079485.1 of Archilochus colubris. Classification (NCBI taxonomy): domain Eukaryota; kingdom Metazoa; phylum Chordata; class Aves; order Apodiformes; family Trochilidae; genus Archilochus; species Archilochus colubris. The sequence continues at coordinate 1,262 of JALBCY010000097.1, forward strand.
CCAGCACTAAGGACAGGGATAGAAGAAATGGCTGCAAAGAGCCTTCCCACAAACCTTCTTCTGCTGCTGGTTTCAGACGACGCCAATCAGCTGTTGAGAAGAGAGCAGCCAGCACTGTCAAGAGGAAAAGAAAAAAAGGCTGCGAAGAGATGCTCCAACCATACTCTGCCGCTGGCGTCAGGCAAGGCCGAGAGCCAGCAATGGGGAGAGGGAGAGAAGAAATGGCTGCAAAGAGCCTTCCCAGCCACCTTCTTCTGCTGGCTTCACATGAGGCTAATCAGCTGTTGATGAGGCAGCAGCCAGCACTGTGGAGAGGGAGAGAAAAAAAGGCTGCGAAGAGATGCTAAAACCATACTCTGCCGCTGGTGTCAGGCAACACTGACACCCAGCACTAAGGATAGGGATAGAAGAAATGGCTGCAAAATCCTTCCCACTCACCTTCTTCTGCTGGTTTCAGACGAGGCCAATCAGCTGTTGGGAAGACAGCAGCCAGCACTGTCAAGAGGAAAAGAAAAAAAGGCTGCGAAGACCTGCTCCAACCATACTCTGCCGCTGGTGTCAGGCAAGGCCTACAGCCAGCACTAAGGATAGGGATAGAAGACATGGCTGCAAAGAGCCTCCCCACTCACCTTCTCCTGGTGGTTTCAGGCGAAGCCGATCAGCTGACAAGAAGGAAGGGCCCAGTACTGTGGAGAGAAGGAGAAAAAAAGGCTGCGAAGACCTGCTCCAAACATACTCTGCCACTGGTGTCAGGCAAGGCCGACACCCGGCACTTGGGAGTGGGATAGATGAAATGGCTGCAAAGAGCCCCTCCACTGACCTTCTTCTGCTGCTGGTTTCAGACGAGGCCAAGCAGCTGTTGAGAAGACAGCAGCCAGCACTGCCAAGAGGATAAGAAAAAAAGGCTGCGAAGAGATGCTCCAACCATACTCTGCCGCTGGTGTCAGGCAACACCAACACCCAGCACTAAGGACAGGCATAGAAGACATGGCTGCAAAGAGCCTTCTCACCCACCTTCTTCTGCTGGTTTCAGACGAGGCTAATCAGCTGTTGAGGAGGCAGCAGCCAGCACTGTGGAGAGGGAGAGAAAAAAAGGCTGCGAAGAGATGCTCCAACCATACTCTGCCGCTGGTGTCTGGCAAGACCAACACCCAGCACTGGAGAGAGGGATAGAAGAAGTGGCTGCAAAGATCCTCCCCACCCACCTTCTTCTCCTAGTTCAGTCTGGCGAGGCCAATCAGCTGACAAGAAGGAAGGTCCCAGTACTGTAGAGAGAGAGAAAAGAAAAGGCTGCGAAGCGCTGCTCCAACCATACTCTTCCGCTGGTGTCAGGCAAGGCCGAAACCCAGCACTAAGGACAGGGATAGAAGAAATGGCTGCAAAGAGTCTCCCCACCCACCTTCTCCTGGTGGTTTCTGAGCAGGCCAATCAGCTGTTGAGGAGGGAGCAGCCAGCACTGTGGAGAGGAAAAGAAAAACAGGCTGCGAAGAGATGCTCAACCATACTCTGCCGCTGGTGTCAGGCAAGGCCGACAGCCAGCACTAAGGAGAGGGATAGAAGACATGGCTGCAAGGAGCCTTCTCACCCACCTTCTTCTGCTGGTTTCAGACGAGACTAATCAGCTGTTGAAGAGGCAGCAGCCAGCACTGTGGAGAGGGAGAGAAAAAATGCTGCGAAGCGATGCTCCAACCATACCCTGCCGCTGGTGTCAGGCAAGGCCAACAGCCAGCACTAAGGAGAGGGATAGAAGACATGGCTGCAAGGAGCCTCCCCACTCACCTTCTCCTGGTGGTTTCAGGCGAAGCCGATCAGCTGACAAGAAGGAAGGGCCCAGTACTGTGGAGAGGAGGAGAAAAAAAGGCTGCGAAGACCTGCTCCAACCATACTCTGCCACTGGTGTCAGGCAAGGCCGACAGCCAGCACTGGGGAGAGGGATAGATGAAATGGCTGCAAAGAGCCCCTCCACTGACCTTCTTCTGCTGCTGGTTTCAGACGAGGCCAATCAGCTGTTGAGAAGACAGCAGCCAGCACTGTCAAGAGGAAAAGAAAAAAAGGCTGCGAAGAGATGCTCCAACCATACTCTGCCGCTGGTGTCTGGCAACACCGACACAGGGCATTGCAGAGAGAGATAGAAGAAATCGCTGCAAAGAGCCTCCCCAGCCACCTTCTCCTCGTGGTTTCAGACGAAGCACATCATTTATTGAGGAGACAGCAGCCAGCACTGTCAAAAGGAAAAGAAAAAAAGGCTGCGAAGCGATGCTCCAACCATACTCTGCCGCTGGTGTCAGGCAAGGCCGACAGCCAGCACTAAGGAGAGGGATAGAAGACATGGCTGCAAAGAGCCTCCCCACCCACCTTCTTCTGCTGGTTTAAGACGAGGATAATCAGCTGTTGAGGAGGCAGCAGCCACCACTGTGGAGAGGGAGAGAAAAAAAGGCTGCGAAGAAATGCTCCAACCATACTCTGCCGCTGGTGTCAGGCAAGGCCGAAACCCAGCACTAAGGACAGGGATAGAAGAAATGGCTGCAAAGAGCCTTCCCTCTCACCTTCTTCTGCTGGTTTCAGAGGAGGCCAATCAGCTGTGTGGAAGACAGCAGCCAGCACTGTAAAGAGGAAAAGAAAAAAAGGCTGCGAAGCGATGCTCCAACCATACTCTACCGCTGGTGTCAGGCAAGGCCGACAGCCAGCACTAAGGAGAGGGATAGAAGACACGGCTGCAAAGAGCCCCTCCAGTGACCTTCTTCTGCTGCTGGTTTCAGACGAGGCGAATCAGCTGTTGAGAAGACAGCAGCCATCACTGTCAAGAGGAAAAGAAAAAAAGGCTGCGAAGCGCTGCTCCAACCATACTCTACCGCTGGTGTCAGGCAAGGCCGACAGCCAGCACTAAGGAGAGGGATAGAAGAAATGGCTGCAAAGATCCTTCCCACTCACCTTCTTCTGCTGGTTTCAGACGAGTCTAATCAGCTGTTGAGGAGGCAGCAGCCAGCACTGTGGAGAGAGAGAGAAAAAAAGGCTGCGAAGCGATGCTCCAACCATACTCTGCCGCTGGTGTAAGGCAAGGCTGACTCCCTGAATGATGGAGAGGGCTAGAAGAAATGGCTGAAAAGAACTTCCCCACCCACCTTCTCCTGGTGGTTTCAGATGAGGCCATTCAGCTGTTGAGAAGACAGCAGCCATCACTGTCAAGAGGAAAAGAAAAAATGGCTGCGAAGAGATGCTCCAACCATACTCTGCCGCTGGTGTCAGGCAACACCGAAACCCAGCACTAAGGACAGGGATAGAAGAAATGGCTGCAAAGAGCCTTCCCACTCACCTTCTGCTGCTCGCTTCAGACGAGGCCAATCAGCTGTTGAGAAAACAGCAGCCAGCACTGTCAAGTGGAAAAGAAAAAAAGGCTGCGAAGAGATGCTCCAAACATACTCTGCCGCTGGTGTCAGGCAAGGCCGACAGCCAGCACTGGGGAGAGGGATAGAAGAAATGGCTGCAAAGAGACTTCTCACCCACCTTCTTCTGCTGGTTTCAGACGAGGCTAATCAGCTGTTGAGGAGGCAGCAGCCAGCACTGTGGAGAGGGAGAGAAAAAAAGGCTACGAAGAGATGCTCCAACCATACTCTGCCGCTGGTGTCAGACAAGGCCGACACACAGCACTAAGGACAGAGATAGAAGAAATGGCTGCAAAGATCCTTCCCACTCACCTTCTTCTGCTGCTGGTTTCAGACGAGGCCAATCAGCTGTTGGGAAGACAGCAGCCATCACTGTCAAGAGGAAAAGAAAAAAAGGCTGCGAAGAGATGCTCCAACCATACTCTGCCGCTGGTGTCAGGCAAGGCCGACAGCCAGCACTAACAAGAGGGATAGAAGACATGGCTGCAAAGAGCCTTCTTACGCACCTTCTTCTGCTGGTTTCAGACGAGGCTAATCAGCTGTTGAGGAGGCAGCAGACAGCACTGTGGAGAGGGAGAGAAAAAAAGGCTGCGAAGAGATGCTCCAACCATACTCTGCCGCTGGTGTCTGGCAACACCGACACAGGGCATTGCAGAGAGGGATAGAAGAAATGGCTGCAAAGAGCCTCCCCACCCACCTTCTCCTGGTGGTTTCAGACGAAGCACATCATTTATTGAGGAGACAACAGCCAGCACTGTCAAAAGGAAAAGAAAAAAAGGCTGCGAAGCGATGCTCCAACCATACTCTGTCAGGCAACACCAACACCCAGAACTAAGGACAGGCATAGAAGACATGGCTGCAAAGAGCCTTCTCACCCACCTTCTTATTCTGGTTTCAAACGAGGCTAATCAGCTGTTGTGGAGGCAGCAGCCAGCACTGTGGAGAGGGAGAGAAAAAAATGCTGCGAAGAGATGCTCCAACCATACTCTGCCGCTGGTGTCTGGCAAGGCCAACAGCCAGAACTGGAGAAAGGGATAGAAGAAGTGGCTGCAAAGACCCTCCCCACCCACCTTCTTCTCCTAGTTCTGTCTGGCGAGGCCAATCAGCTGACAAGAAGGAAGGTCCCAGTACTGTAGAGAGGGAGAAAAGAAAAGGCTGCGAAGCGCCGCTCCAACCATACTCTTCCGCTGGTGTCTGGCAAGGCCGACACCCAGCACTAAGGATAAGGATAGAAGAAATGGCTGCAAAGAGCCCCTCCACTGACCTTCTTCTCCTGGTTTCAGACGAAGCCAATCCGCTGTTAGGAAGACAGCAGCCAGCACTGTCAAGAGGAAAAGAAAAAAAGGCTGCGAAGCGATGCTCCAACCATACTCTACCGCTGGTGTCAGGCAAGGCCGACAGCCAGCACTAAGGAGAGGGATAGAAGACATGGCTGCAAAGAGCCTTCTCACCCACCTTCTTATTCTGGTTTCAAACGAGGCTAATCAGCTGTTGAGGAGGCAGCAGCCAGCACTGTGGAGAGGGAGAGAAAAAAAGGCCTGCGAAGCGATGCTCCAACCATACTATTCCGCTGGTGTCAGGCAAGGCCAACAGCCAGCACTAAGGAGAGGGATAGAAGACATGGCTGCAAAGAGCCTCCCCACTCACCTTCTCCTGTTGGTTGCAGGCGAAGCCGATCAGCTGACAAGAAGGAAGGGCCCAGTACTATGGAGAGGAGGAGAAAAAAAGGCTGCGAAGACCTGCTCCAACCATACTCTGCCACTGGTGTCAGGCAACACCGACACCCGGCACTTGGGAGTGGGATAGATGAAATGGCTGCGAAGAGCCCCTCCACTGACCTTCTTCTGCTGCTGGTTTAAGACGAGGCCAATCAGCTGTTGAGAAGACAGCAGCCAGCACTGTCAAGAGGAAAAGAAAAAAAGGCTGCGAAGAGATGCTCCAACCATACTCTACCGCTGGTGTCAGGCAAGGCCGACAGCCAGCACTAACAAGAGGGATAGAAGACATGGCTGCAAAGAGCCTTCTCACCCACCTTCTTGTGCTGGTTTCAGACGAGGCTAATCAGCTGTTGAGGAGGCAGCAGCCAGCACTGTGGAGAGAGAGAGAAAAAAAGGCTGCGAAGCGATGCTCCAACCATACTCTACCGCTGGTGTCTGGCAATAACGACACAGGGCATTGCAGAGAGGGATAGAAGAAATGGCTGCAAAGAGCCTCCCCACCCACCTTCTCCTGGTGGTTTCAGACGAAGCACATCATTTCTTGAGGAGACAACAGCCAGCACTGTCAAAAGGAAAAGAAAAAAAGGCTGCGAAGCGCTACTCCAACCATACTCTGCCGCTGGTGTCAGGCAAGGCCGACAGCCAGCACTAACAAGAGGGATAGAAGACATGGCTGCAAAGAGCCTTCTCACCCACCTTCTTCTGCTGGTTTCAGACGAGGGTAATCAGCTGTTGAGGAGGCAGCAGCCAGCACTGTGGAGAGGGAGAGAAAAAAAGGCTGCGAAGAGATGCTCCAACCATACTCTGCCGCTGGTGTCTGGCAAGGCCAACACCCAGAACTGGAGAAAGGGATAGAAGAAGTGGCTGCAAAGAGCCTCCCCACCCACCTTCTTCTCCTAGTTCTGTCTGGCGAGGCCAATCAGCTGACAAGAAGGAAGGTCCCAGTACTGTAGAGAGGGAGAAAAGAAAAGGCTGCGAAGCGCCGCTCCAACCATACTCTGCCGCTGGTGTCAGGCAGGGCCGAAACCCAGCACTAAGGACAGGGATAGAAGAACTGGCTGCAAAGAGCCTCCCAACTCACCTTCTTCTTCTGCTGGTTTCAGACGAGGCCAATCACCTGTTGAGAAGACAGCAGCCAGCACTGTCAAGAGGAAAAGAAAAAAAGGCTGCGAAGAGATGCTCCAACCATACTCTACCGCTGGTGTCAGGCAAGGCCGACAGCCAGCACTAACAAGAGGGATAGAAGACATGGCTGCAAAGAGCCTTCTCACCCACCTTCTTCTGCTGGTTTCAGACGAGGCTAATCAGCTGTTGAGGAGGAAGCAGCCAGCACTGTGGAGAGGGAGAGAAAAAAAGGCTGCGAAGCGATGCTCCAACCATACTCTGCCGCTGGTGTCTGGCAAGGCCGACACCCAGCAATAAGGATAAGGATAGAAGAAATGGCTGCAAAGAGCCCCTCCACTGACCTTCTTCTCCTGGTTTCAGACGAGGCCAATCAGCTGTTGGGAAGACAGCAGCCAGCACTGTCAAGAGGAAAAGAAAAAAAGGCTGCGAAGCGATGCTCCAACCATACTCTTCCGCTGGTGTCAGGCAAGGCCAACAGCCAGCACTAAGGAGAGGGATAGAAGACATGGCTGCAAAGAGCCTCCCCACTCACATTCTCCTGGTGGTTGCAGGTGAAGCCGATCAGCTGACAAGAAGGAAGGGCCCAGTACTGTGGAGAGGAAGAGAAAAAAAGGCTGCGAAGACCTGCTCCAACCATACTCTGCCACTGGTGTCAGGCAAGGCCGACACCCGGCACTTGGGATTGGGATAGATGAAATGGCTGCAAAGAGCCCCTCCACTGACCTTCTTCTGCTGGTTTCAGAGGAGGCCAATCAGCTTTTGAGAAGACAGCAGCCAGCACTGCCAAGAGGAAAAGAAAAAAAGGCTGCGAAGAGATGCTCCAACCATACTCTGCCGCTGGTGTCTGGCAACACCGACACAGGGCATTGGAGAGAGGGATAGAATAAATGGCTGCAAAGAGCCCCTCCACTGACCTTCTTCTCCTGGTTTCAGACGAGGCCAATCCGCTGTTAGGAAGACAGCAGCCAGCACTGTCAAGAGGAAAAGAAACAAAGGCTGCGAAGCAATGCTCCAACCATACTCTGCGACTGGTGTCAGGCAAGGCCGACACCCGGCATTTGGGAGTGGGATAGATGAAATGGTTGCAAAGATCCTTCCCACTCACCTTCTTCTGCTGCTGGTTTCAGACGAGGCCAATCAGCTGTTGAGAAGACAGCAGCCAGCACTGTGGAGAGGGAGAGAAAAAAAGGCTGCGAAGAGATGCTCCAACCATACTCTGCCGCTGGTGTCAGGCAAGGCCAACACCCAGCACTAAGGATAGGGATAGAAGAAATGGCTGCAAAGATCCTTCCCACTCACCTTCTTCTGCTGGTTTCAGACGAGTCTAATCAGCTGTTGAGGAGGCAGCAGCCAGCACTGTGGAGAGGGAGAGAAAAAAAGGCTGCGAAGAGATGCTCCAACCATACTCTTCCGCTGGTGTCTGGCAACACCGACACAGGGCATTGCAGAGAGGGATAGAAGAAATGGCTGCAAAGAGCCTCCCCACCCACCTTCTCCTGGTGCTTTCAGACGAAGCACATCATTTATTGAGGAGACAGCAGCCAGCACTGTCAAAAGGAAAAGAAAAAAAGGCTGCGAAGCGATGCTCCAACCATACTCTGCCGCTGGTGTCAGGCAACACACACCCAGCACTAGGGACAGGGATAGAAGACATGGCTGCAAAGAGCCTTCTCACCCACCCTCTTCTGCTGGTTTCAGGCGAAGCCGATCAGCTGACAAGAAGGAAGGGCCCAGTACTGTGGAGAGGAGGAGAAAAAAAGGCTGCGAAGACCTGCTCCAACCATACTCTGCCACTGGTGTCAGGCAAGGCCGACACCCGGCACTTGGGAGTGGGATAGATGAAATGGCTGCAAAGAACCCCTCCACTGACCTTCTTCTGCTGCTGGTTTCAGACGAGGCCAATCAGCTGTTGAGAAGACAGCAGCCAGCACTGTCAAGAGGAAAAGAAAAAAAGGCTGCGAAGAGATGCTCCAACCATACTCTACCGCTGGTGTCAGGCAAGGCCGACAGCCAGCACTAAGGAGAGGGATAGAAGACATGGCTGCAAAGAGCCTTCTCACCCACCTTCTTCTGCTGGTTTCAGACGAGGCTAATCAGCTGTTGAGGAGGCAGCAGCCAGCACTGTGGAGAGGGAGAGAAAAAAAGGCTGAGAAGCGATGCTCCAACCATACTCTACCGCTGGTGTCTGGCAAGGCCGACACCCAGCACTAAGCATAGGGATAGAAGAAATGGCTGCAAAGAGCCCCTCCACTGACCTTCTTCTCCTGGTTTCAGACGAGGCCAATCAGCTGTTGGGAAGACAGCAGCCAGCACTGTCAAGAGGAAAAGAAAAAAAGGCTGCGAAGCGATGCCCCAACCATACTATTCCGCTGGTGTCAGGCAAGGCCAACAGCCAGCACTAAGGAGAGGGATAGAAGACATGGCTGCAAAAAGCCTTCTCACCCACCTTCTCCTGGTGGTTTCAGGAGAAGCCGATCAGCTGACAAGAAGGAAGGGCCGAGTACTGTGGAGAGGAGGAGAAAAAAAGGCTGCAAAGAGATGCTCCAACCATACTCTACCGCTGGTGTCAGGCAAGGCCGACACCCGGCACTTGGGAGTGGGATAGATGAAATGGCTGCAAAGAGCCCCTCCACTGACCTTCTTCTTCTGCTGGTTTCAGACGAGGCCAATCAGCTGTTGAGAAGACAGCAGCCAGCACTGTCAAGAGGAAAAGAAAAAAAGGCTGCGAAGAGATGCTCCAACCATACTCTGCCGCTGGTGTCAGGCAAGGCCGACAGCCAGTACTAACAAGAGGGATAGAAGACATGGCTGCCAAGAGCCTTCTTACGCACCTTCTTCTGCTGGTTTCAGACGAGGCTAATCAGCTGTTGAGGAGGCAGCAGACAGCACTGTGGAGAGGGAGAGAAAAAAAGGCTGCGAAGAGATGCTCCAACCATACTCTGCCGCTGGTGTCTGGCAACACCGACACAGGGCATTGCAGAGAGGGATAGAAGAAATGGCTGCAAAGAGCCTCCCCACCCACCTTCTCCTGGTGGTTTCAGACGAAGCACATCATTTATTGAGGAGACAACAGCCAGCACTGTCAAAAGGAAAAGAAAAAAAGGCTGCGAAGCGATGCTCCAACCATACTCTGCCGCTGGTGTCAGGCAACACCAACACCCAGCACTAAGGACAGGCATAGAAGACATGGCTGCAAAGAGCCTTCTCACCCACCTTCTTCTGCTGGTTTCAGACGAGGCTAATCAGCTGTTGTGGAGGCAGCAGCCAGCACTGTGGAGAGGGAGAGAAAAAAAGGCTGCGAAGAGATGCTCCAACCATACTCTGCCGCTGGTGTCTGGCAAGGCCAACACCCAGAACTGGAGAAAGGGATAGAAGAAGTGGCTGCAAAGAGCCTCCCCACCCACCTTCTTCTCCTAGTTCTGTCTGGCGAGGCCAATCAGCTGACAAGAAGGAAGGTCCCAGTACTGTAGAGAGGGAGAAAAGAAAAGGCTGCGAAGCGCCGCTCCAACCATACTCTGCCGCTGGTGTCAGGCAGGGCCGAAACCCAGCACTAAGGACAGGGATAGAAGAAATGGCTGCAAAGAGCCTCCCAACTCACCTTCTTCTTCTGCTGGTTTCAGACGAGGCCAATCACCTGTTGAGAAGACAGCAGCCAGCACTGCCAAGAGGAAAAGAAAAAAAGGCTGCGAAGAGATGCTCCAACCATACTCTACCGCTGGTGTCAGGCAAGGCCGACAGCCAGCACTAACAAGAGGGATAGAAGACATGGCTGCAAAGAGCCTTCTCACGCACCTTCTTCTGCTGGTTTCAGACGAGGCTAATCAGCTGTTGAGGAGGCAGCAGCCAGCACTGTGGAGAGGGAGAGAAAAAAAGGCTGCGAAGCGATGCTCAAACCATACTCTGCCGCTGGTGTCTGGCAAGGCCGACACCCAGCACTAAGGATAAGGATAGAAGAAATGGCTGCAAAGAGCCCCTCCACTGACCTTCTTCTCCTGGTTTCAGACGAGGCCAATCAGCTGTTGGGAAGACAGCAGCCAGCACTGTCAAGAGGAAAAGAAAAAAAGGCTGCGAAGCGATGCTCAAACCATACTCTTCCGCTGGTGTCAGGCAAGGCCAACAGCCAGCACTAAGGAGAGGGATAGAAGACATGGCTGCAAAAAGCCTTCTCACCCACCTTCTCCTGGTGGTTGCAGGCGAAGCCGATCAGCTGACAAGAAGGAAGGGCCCAGTACTGTGGAGAGGAGGAGAAAAAAAGGCTGCGAAGACCTGCTCCAACCATACTCTGCCACTGCTGTCAGGCAAGGCCGACACCCGGCACTTGGGAGTGGGATAGATGAAATGGCTGCAAAGAGCCCCTCCACTGACCTTCTTCTGCTGCTGGTTTCAGACGAGGCCAATCAGCTGTTGAGAAGACAGCAGCCAGCACTGTGGAGAGAGAGAGAAAAAAAGGCTGCGAAGCGATGCTCCAACCATACTCTGCCGCTGGTGTCTGGCAACACCGACACAGGGTATTGCAGAGAGGGATAGAAGAAATGGCTGCAAAGAGCCCCTCCACTGACCTTCTTCTCCTGGTTTCAGACGAGGCCAATCCGCTGTTAGGAAGACAGCAGCCATCACTGTCAAGAGGAAAAGAAAAAAAGGCTGCGAAGCGATGCTCCAACCATACTCTGCCGCTGGTGTCAGGCAGGGCCGAAACCCAGCAATAAGGACAGGGATAGAAGAAATGGCTGCAAAGAGCCTCCCAACTCACCTTTTTCTTCTGCTGGTTTCAGACAAGGCCAATCACCTGTTGAGAAGACAGCAGCCAGCACTGTCAAGAGGAAAAGAAAAAAAGGCTGCGAAGAGATGCTCCAACCATACTCTACCGCTGGTGTCAGGCAAGGCCGACAGCCAGCACTAAGGAGAGGGATAGAAGAAACGGCTGCAAAGAGCCCCTCACCCACCTTCTTCCTGCTGGTTTCAGACGAGGCCAATCAGCTGTTGAGAAGACAGCAGCCAGCACTGTCAAGAGGAAAAGAAAAAAAGGCTGCGAAGAGATGCTCCAACCATACTCTGCCGCTGGTGTCAGGCAAGGCCGACAGCCAGCACTAACGAGAGGGATAGAAGAAATGGCTGCAAAGAGCCCTCCACTCACCTTCTTCTCCTGGTTTCAGACGAGGCCAATCAGCTGTTGAGGAGACAGCAGCCAGCACTGTGGAGAGGGAGAGAAAAAAAGGCTGCGAAGCGATGCTCCAACCATACTCTGCCGCTGGTGTCTGGCAACACCGACACAGGGCATTGCAGAGAGGGATAGAAGAAATGGCTGCAAAGAGCCCCTCCACTGACCTTCTTCTCCTGGTTTCAGACGAGGCCAATCCGCTGTTAGGAAGACAGCAGCCATCACTGTCAAGAGGAAAAGAAAAAAAGGCTGCGAAGCGATGCTCCAACCATACTCTGCCGCTGGTGTCAGGCAGGGCCGAAACCCAGCAATAAGGACAGGGATAGAAGAAATGGCTGCAAAGAGCCTCCCAACTCACCTTTTTCTTCTGCTGGTTTCAGACAAGGCCAATCACCTGTTGAGAAGACAGCAGCCAGCACTGTCAAGAGGAAAAGAAAAAAAGGCTGCGAAGAGATGCTCCAACCATACTCTACCGCTGGTGTCAGGCAAGGCCGACAGCCAGCACTAAGGAGAGGGATAGAAGACATGGCTGCAAAGAGCCTTCTCACCAACCTTCTTCTGCTGGTTTCAGACGAGGCTAATCAGCTGTTGCGGAGGCAGCAGCCAGCACTGTGGAGAGGGAGAGAAAAAAAGGCTGCGAAGCGATGCTCCAACCATACTCTGCCGCTGGTGTCTGGCAAGGCCGACACCCAGCACTAAGCATAGGGATAGAAGAAATGGCTGCAAAGAGCCCCTCCACTGACCTTCTTCTGCTGCTGGTTTCAGACGAGGCCAATCAGCTGTTGAGAAGACAGCAGCCAGCACTGTCAAGAGGATAAGAAAAAAAGGCTGCGAAGAGATGCTCCAACCATACTCTGCCGCTGGTGTCAGGCAAGGCCGACAGCCAGCACTAACAAGAGGGATAGAAGACATGGCTGCCAAGAGCCTTCTTACGCACCTTCTTCTGCTGGTTTCAGACGAGGCTAATCAGCTGTTGAGGAGGCAGCAGCCAGCACTGTGGAGAGGGAGAGAAAAAAAGGCTGCGAAGAGATGCTCCAACCATACTCTGCCGCTGGTGTCTGGCAACACCGACACAGGGCATTGCAGAGAGGGATAGAAGAAATGGCTGCAAAGAGCCTCCCCACCCACCTTCTCCTGGTGGTTTCAGACGAAGCACATCATTTATTGAGGAGACAACAGCCAGCACTGTCAAAAGGAAAAGAAAAAAAGGCTGCAAAGCGATGCTCCAACCATACTCTGCCGCTGGTGTCAGGCAGGGCCGAAAACCAGCACTAAGGACAGGGATAGAAGAAATGGCTGCAAAGAGCCTCCCAACTCACCTTCTTCTTCTGCTGGTTTCAGACGAGGCCAATCAGCTGTTGGGAAGACAGCAGCCAGCACTGTCAAGAGGAAAAGAAAAAAAGGCTGCGAAGCGATGCTCAAACCATACTCTTCCGCTGGTGTCAGGCAAGGCCAACAGCCAGCACTAAGGAGAGGGATAGAAGACATGGCTGCAAAAAGCCTTCTCACCCACCTTCTCCTGGTGGTTGCAGGCGAAGCCGATCAGCTGACATGAAGGAAGGGCCCAGTACTGTGGAGAGGAGGAGAAAAAAAGGCTGCGAAGACCTGCTCCAACCATACTCTGCCGCTGGTGTCAGGCAAGGCCGACACCCGGCACTTGGGAGTGGGATAGATGAAATGGCTGCAAAGAGCCCCTCCACTGACCTTCTTCTGCTGCTGGTTTCAGACGAGGCCAATCAGCTGTTGAGAAGACAGCAGCCAGCACTGTCAAGAGGAAAAGAAAAAAAGGGTGCGAAGAGATGCTCCAACCATACTCTGCCGCTGGTGTCAGGCAAGGCCAACAGCCAGCACTAACAAGAGGGATAGAAGACATGGCTGCAAAGAGCCTTCTTACGCACCTTCTTCTGCTGGTTTCAGACAAGGCTAATCAGCTGTTGAGGAGGCAGCAGACAGCACTGTGGAGAGGGAGAGAAAAAAAAGGCTGCGAAGAGATGCTCAAACCATACTCTGCCGCTGGTGTCTGGCAACACTGACACAGGGCATTGCAGAGAGGGATAGAAGAAATGGCTGCAAAGAGCCTCCCCACCCACCTTCTCCTGGTGGTTTCAGACGAAGCACATCATTTCTTGAGGAGACAACAGCCAGCACTGTCAAAAGGAAAAGAAAAAAAGGCTGCGAAGCGATGCTCCAACTATACTCTGCCGCAGTGTCAGGCAAGGCCAACAGCCAGCACTAAGGACAGGCGTAGAAGACATGGCTGCAGAGAGCCTTTTCACCCACCTTCTTCTGCTGGTTTCAGACGAGGCTAATCAGGTGTTTTGGAGGCAGCAGCCAGCACTGTGGAGAGGGAGAGAAAAAAAGGCTGCGAAGAGATGCTCCAACCATAATCTGCCGCTGGTGTCTGGCAAGGCCAACAGCCAGAACTGGAGAAAGGGATAGAAGAAGTGGCTGCAAAGAGCCTCCCCACCCACCTTCTTCTCCTAGTTCTGTCTGGCGAGGCCAATCAGCTGACAAGAAGGAAGGTCCCAGTACTGTAGAGAGGGAGAAAAGAAAAGGCTGCGAAGCGCCGCTCCAACCATACTCTGCCGCTGGTGTCAGGCAGGGCCGAAACCCAGCACTAAGGACAGGGATAGAAGAAATGGCTGCAAAGAGCCTCCCAACTCACCTTCTTCTCCTACTGGTTTCAGACGAGGCCAATCACCTGTTGAGAAGACAGCAGCCAGCACTGCCAAGAGGAAAAGAAAAAAAGGCTGCGAAGAGATGCTCCAACCATACTCTACCGCTGGTGTCAAGCAAGGCCGACAGCCAGCACTAAGGAGAGGGATAGAAGACATGGCTGCAAAGAGCCTTCTCACGCACCTTCTTCTGCTGGTTTCAGACGAGGCTAATCAGCTGTTGAGGAGGCAGCAGCGAGCACTGTCAAGAGGAAAAGAAAAAAAGGCTGCGAAGAGATGCTCCAACCATACTCTGCCGCTGGTGTCTGGCAAGGCCGACACCCAGCACTAAGGATAAGGATAGAAGAAATTACTGCAAAGAGCCCCTCCACTGACCTTCTTCTCCTGGTTTCAGACGAGGCCAATCAGCTGATGGTAAGACAGCAGCCAGCACTGTCAAGAGGAAAAGAAAAAAAGGCTGCGAAGCGATGCTCCAACCACACTCTTCCGCTGGTGTCAGGCAAGGCCAACAGCCAGCACTAAGGAGAGGGATAGAAGACACGGCTGCAAAGAGCCTCCCCACTCACCTTCTCCTGGTGGTTGCAGGCGAAGCCGATCAGCTGACAAGAAGGAAGGGCCCAGTACTGTGGAGAGGAGGAGAAAAAAAGGCTGCGAAGACCTGCTCCAACCATACTCTGCCACTGGTGTCAGGCAAGGCCGACACCCGGCACTTGGAAGTGGGATAGATGAAATGGCTGCAAAGAGCCCCTCCACTGACCTTCTTCTGCTGCTGGTTTCAGACGAGGCCAATCAGCTGTTGAGAAGACAGCAGCCAGCACTGTCAAAAGGAAAAGAAAAAAAGGCTGCGAAGCGATGCTCTAAACATACTCTGCCGCTGGTGTCAGGCAAGGCCGACAGCCAGCACTAACAAGAGGGATAGAAGACATGGCTGCAAAGACCCTTCTTACGCACCTTCTTCTGCTGGTTTCAGACGAGGCTAATCAGCTGTTGAGGAGGCAGCAGACAGCACTGTGGAGAGGGAGAGAAAAAAAGGCTGCGAAGAGATGCTCCAACCATACTCTGCCACTGGTGTCTGGCAACACCGACACAGGGCATTGCAGAGAGGGATAGAAGAAATGGCTGCAAAGAGCCTCCCCACCCACCTTCTCCTGGTGGTTTCAGACGAAGCACATCATTTATTGAGGAGACAACAGCCAGCACTGTCAAAAGGAAAAGAAAAAAAGGCTGCGAAGCGATGCTCCAACCATACTCTGCCGCTGGTGTCAGGCAAGGCCAACAGCCAGCACTAAGGACAGGCATAGAAGACATGGCTGCAGAGAGCCTTCTCACCCACCTTCTTCTGCTGGTTTCAGACGAGGCTAATCAGGTGTTTTGGAGGCAGCAGCCAGCACTGTGGAGAGGGAGAGAAAAAAAGGCTGCGAAGAGATGCTCCAACCATACTCTGCCGCTGGTGTCTGTCAAAGCAAACAGCCAGAACTGGAGAAAGGGATAGAAGAAGTGGCTGCAAAGAGCCTCCCCACCCACCTTCTTCTTCTGCTGGTTTCAGACGAGGCCAATCACCTGTTGAGAAGACAGCAGCCAGCACTGTCAAGAGGAAAAGAAAAAAAGGCTGCGAAGAGATGCTCCAACCATACTCTACCGCTGGTGTCAGGCAAGGCCGACAGCCAGCACTAACAAGAGGGATAGAAGACATGGCTGCAAAGAGCCTTCTCACCGACCTTCTTCTGCTGGTTTCAGACGAGGCTAATCAGCTGTTGAGGAGGCAGCAGCCAGCACTGTGGAGAGGGAGAGAAAAAAAGGCTGCGAAGCGATGCTCCAACCATACTCTACCGCTGGTGTCAGACAAGGCCGACAGCCAGCACTAAGGAGAGGGATAGAAGACATGGCTGCAAAGAGCCCCTCCACTGACCTTCTTCTCCTGGTTTCAGACGAGGCCAATCAGCTGTTGGGAAGACAGCAGCCAGCAATGTCTAGAGGAAAAGAAAAAAAGGCTGCGAAGCGATGCTTCAACCATACTCTTCCGCTGGTGTCAGGCAAGGCCAACAGCCAGCACTAACAAGAGGGATAGAAGACATGGCTGCAAAGAGCCTCCCCACTCACCTTCTCTTGGTGGTTGCAGGCGAAGCCGATCAGCTGACAAGAAGGAAGGGCCCAGTACTGTGGAGAGGAGGAGAAAAAAAGGCTGCGAAGACCTGCTCCAACCATACTCTGCCACTGGTGTCAGGCAAGGCCGACACCCGGCACTTGGGAGTGGGATAGATGAAATGGCTGCAAAGAGCCCCTCCACTGACCTTCTTCTGCTGCTGGTTTCAGACGAGGCCAATCAGCTGTTGAGAAGACAGCAGCCAGCACTGTCAAGAGGAAAAGAAAAAAAGGCTGCGAAGAGATGCTCCAACCATACTCTGCCGCTGGTGTCAGGCAAGGCCGACAGCCAGCACTAACAAGAGGGATAGAAGAAATGGCTGCAAAGAGCCTCCCAACTCACCTTCTTCTTCTGCTGGTTTCAGACGGGGCAAATCACCTGTTGAGAAGACAGCAGCCAGCACTGCCAAGAGGAAAAGAAAAAAAGGCTGCGAAGAGATGCTCCAACCATACTCTACCTCTGGTGTCAGGCAAGGCCGACAGCCAGCACTAACAAGAGGGATAGAAGACATGGCTGCAAAGAGCCTTCTCACCCACCTTCTTCTGCTGGTTTCAGACGAGGCTAATCAGCTGTTGAGGAGGCAGCAGCCAGCACTGTGGAGAGGGAGAGAAAAAAAGGCTGCGAAGCGATGCTCCAACCATACTCTGCCGCTGGTGTCTGGCAAGGCCGACACCCAGCCCTAAGGATAAGGATAGAAGAAATGGCTGCAAAGAGCCCCTCCACTGACCTTCTTCTCCTGGTTTCAGACGAGGCCAAACAGCTGTTGGGAAGACAGCAGCCAGCACTGTCAAGAGGAAAAGAAAAAAAGGCTGCGAAGAGATGCTCCAACCATACTCTTCCGCTGGTGTCAGGCAAGGCAAACAGCCAGCACTAAGGAGAGGGATAGAAGACATGGCTGCAAAGAGCCTCCCCACTCACCTTCTCCTGGTGGTTGCAGGCGAAGCCGATCAGCTGACAAGAAGGAAGGGCCCAGTACTGTGGAGAGGAGGAGAAAAAAAGGCTGCGAAGACCTGCTCCAACCATACTCTGCCGCTGGTGTGAGGCAAGGCCGACACCCGGCACTTGGGAGTGGGATAGATGAAATGGCTGCAAAGAGCCCCTCCACTGACCTTCTTCTGCTGCTGGTTTCAGACGAGGCCAATCAGCTGTTGAGAAGACAGCAGCCAGCACTGCCAAGACGAAAAGAAAAAAAGGCTGCGAAGAGATGCTCCAACCATACTCTGCCGCTGGTGTCTGGCAACACCGACACAGGGCATTGCAGAGAGGGATATAAGAAATGGCTGCAAAGAGTCCCTCCACTGACCTTCTTCTCCTGGTTTCAGACGACGCCAATCAGCTGTTGGGAAGACAGCAGCCATCACTGTCAAGAGGAAAAGAAAAAAAGGCTGCGAAGCGATGCTCCAACCATACTCTTCCGCTGGTGTCAGGCAAGGCCGACAGCCAGCACTAACAAAAGGGATAGAAGACATGGCTGCAAAGAGCCTTCTCACGCACCTTCTTCTGCTGGTTTCAGACGAGGCTAATCAGCTGTTGATGAGGCAGCAGCCAGCACTGTGGAGAGGGAGAGAAAAAAAGGCTGCGAAGAGATGCTCAAACCATACTCTGCCGCTGGTGTCAGGCAAGGCCAACAGCCAGCACTAAGGAGAGGGACAGAAGACATGGCTGCAAAGAGCCTCAACACTCACCTTCTCCTGTTGGTTGCAGGCGAAGCCGATCAGCTGACATGAAGGAAGGGCCCAGTACTGTGGAGAGGAGGAGAAAAAAAGGCTGCGAAGACCTGCTCCAACCATACTCTGCCACTGGTGTCAGGCAAGGCCGACACCCGGCACTTGGGAGTGGGATAGATGAAATGGCTGCAAAGAGCCCCTCCGCTGACCTTCTTCTGCTGCTGGTTTCAGACGAGGCCAATCAGCTGTTGAGAAGACAGCAGCCAACACTGTCAAAAGGAAAAGAAAAAAAGGCTGCGAAGAGATGCTCCAACAATACTCTGCCGCTGGTGTCAGGCAAGGCCGACAGCCAGCACTAACAAGAGGGATAGAAGACATGGCTGCAAAGAGCCTTCTCACGCACCTTCTTCTGCTGGTTTCAGACGAGGCTAATCAGCTGTTGAGGAGGCAGCAGCCAGCACTGTGGAGAGAGAGAGAAAAAAAGGCTGCGAAGCGATGCTCCAACCATACTCTGCCGCTGGTGTCTGGCAATACCGACACAGGGCATTGCAGAGAGGGATAGAAGAAATGGCTACAAAGAGCCTCCCCAGCCACCTTCTCCTGGTGGTTTCAGAGGAAGCACATCATTTATTGAGGAGACAACAGCCAGCACTGTCAAAAGGAAAAGAAAAAAAGGCTGCGAAGCGATGCTCCAACCATACTCTGCCGCTGGTGTCAGGCAACACCGACACCAAGCACTAAGGACAGGGATAGAAGAAATGGCTGCAAAGAGCCTTCCCACTAACCTTCTTCTGCTGCTCGCTTCAGACGAGGCCAATCAGCTGTTGAGAAAACAGCAGCCAGCACTGTCAAGTGGAAAAGAAAAAAAGGCTGCGAAGAGATGCTCCAACCATACTCTACCACTGGTGTCAGGCAAGGCCGACACCCGGCACTTGGGAGTGGGATAGATGAAATGGCTGCAAAGAGCCCCTCCACTGACCTTCTTCTACTGCTGGTTTCAGACGAGGCCAATCAGCTGTTGAGAAGACAGCAGCCAGCACTGTCAAGAGGAAAAGAAAAAAAGGCTGCGAAGAGATGCTCCAACCATACTCTGCCGCTGGTGTCAGGCAAGGCCGACAGCCAGCACTGGGGAGAGGGATAGAAGAAATGGCTGCAAAGAGCCTTCTCACGCACCTTCTTCTGCTGGTTTCAGACGAGGCTAATCAGCTGTTGAGGAGGCAGCAGCCAGCACTGTGGAGAGGGAGAGAAAAAAAGGCTGCGAAGAGATGCTCCAACCATACTCTGCCGCTGGTGTCAGACAAGGTCGACACCCAGCACTAAGGACAGGGATAGAAGAAATGGCTGCAAAGATCCTTCCCACTCACCTTCTTCTGCTGCTGGTTTCAGACGAGGCCAATCAGCTGTTGAGAAGACAGCAGCCAGCACTGTCAAGAGGAAAAGAAAAAAAGGCTGCGAAGAGATGCTTCAACCATACTCTACCGCTGGTGTCAGGCAAGGCCGACAGCGAGCACTAACAAGAGGGATAGAAGACATGGCTGCAAAGAGCCTTCTCACCCACCTTCTTCTGCAGGTTTCACACGAGGCTAATCAGCTGTTTATGAGGCAGCAGCCAGCGCTGTGGAGAGGGAGAGAAAAAAAGGCTGCGAAGAGATGCTCCAACCATACTCTGCCGCTGGTGTCTGGCAAGGAAAACAGCCAGCACTGGAGAGAGGGATAGAAGAAATGGCTGAAAAGAGCCTCCCCACCCACCTTCTTCTCCTAGTTCTTTCTGGCGAGGCCAATCAGCTGACAAGAAGGAAGGTCCCAGTACTGTAGAGAGAGAGAAAAGAAAAGGCTGCGAAGCGCTGCTCCAACCATACTCTTCCGCTGGTGTCAGGCAGGGCCGAAACCCAGCAATAAGGACAGGGATAGAAGAAATGGCTGCAAAGAGCCTCCCAACTCACCTTTTTCTTCTGCTGGTTTCAGACAAGGCCAAGCACCTGTTGAGAAGACAGCAGCCAGCACTGTCAAGAGGAAAAGAAAAAAAGGCTGCGAAGCGATGCTCCAACCATACTCTACCGCTGGTGTCAGGCAAGGCCGACAGCCAGCACTAAGGAGAGGGATAGAAGACATGGCTGCAAAGAGCCTTCTCACCCACCTTCTTCTGCTGGTTTCAGACGAGGCTAATCAGCTGTTGCGGAAGCAGCAGCCAGCACTGTGGAGAGGGAGAGAAAAAAAGGCTGCGAAGCGATGCTCCAACCATACTCTGCCGCTGGTGTCAGGCAACACCGACACCCAGCACTAAGGACAGGGATAGAAGAAATGGCTGCAAAGAGCCTTCCCACTAACCTTCTTCTGCTGCTCGCCTCAGACGAGGCCAATAAGCTGTTGAGAAAACAGCAGCCAGCACTGTCAAGTGGAAAAGAAAAAAGGCTGCGAAGAGATGCTCCAACCATACTCTGCCACTGGTGTCAGGCAAGGCCGACACCCGGCACTTGGGAGTGGGATAGATAAAATGGCTGCAAAGAGCCCCTCCACTGACCTTCTTCTGCTGCTGGTTTCAGACGAGGCCAATCAGCTGTTGAGAAGACAGCAGCCAGCACTGCCAAGAGGAAAAGAAAAAAAGGCTGCGAAGAGATGCTCCAACCATACTCTGCCGCTGGTGTCAGGCAAGGCCGACAGCCAGCACTGGGGAGAGGGATAGAAGAAATGGCTGCAAAGAGCCTTCTCACCCACCTTCTTCTGCTGGTTTCAGACGAGGCTAATCAGCTGTTGAGGAGGCAGCAGCCAGCACTGGGGTGAGGGATAGAAGAGATGGCTGCAAAGAGACTTCTCACCCACCTTCTTCTGCTGGTTTCAGACGAGGCTAATCAGCTGTTGAGGAGGCAGCAGCCAGCACTGTGGAGAGGGAGAGAAAAAAAGGCTGCGAAGCGATGCTCCAACCATACTCTGCCGCTGGTGTCTGGCAAGGCCGACACAGGGCATTGCAGAGAGGGATAGAAGAAATGGCTGCAAAGAGCCTCCCCAGCCACCTTCTCCTGGTGGTTTCAGACGAAGCACATCATTTATTGAGGAGACAACAGCCAGCTCTGTCAAAAGGAAAAGAAAAAAAGGCTGCGAAGCGATGCTCCAACCATACTCTGCCGCTGGTGTCAGGCAACACCAACACCCAGCACTAAGGACAGGCATAGAAGACATGGCTGCAAAAAGCCTTCTCACCCACCTTCTCCTGGTGGTTGCAGGCGAAGCCAATCAGCTGACAAGAAGGAAGGGCCCAGTACTGTAGAGAGGAGGAGAAAAAAAGGCTGCGAAGACCTGCTCCAACCATACTCTGCCACTGGTGTCAGGGAAGGCCGGCACCCCGCATTTGGGAGTGGGATAGATGAAATGGCTGCAAAGATCCTTCCCACTCACCTTCTTCTGCTGCTGGTTTCAGACGAGGCCAATCAGCTGTTGAGAAGACAGCAGCCAGCACTGTCAAGAGGAAAAGAAAAACAGGCTGCGAAGAGATGCTTCAACCATACTCTACCGCTGGTGTCAGGCAAGGCCGACACCCGGCACTTGGGAGTGGGATAGATGAAATGGCTGCAAAGAGCCCCTCCACTGACCTTCTTCTGCTGCTGGTTTCAGACGAGGCCAATCAGCTGTTGAGAAGACAGCAGCCAGCACTGCCAAGAGGATAAGAAAAAAAGGCTGCGAAGCGATGCTCCAACCATACTCTGCCGCTGGTGTCAGGCAAGGCCGACAGCCAGCACTAAAAAGAGGGATAGAAGACATGGCTGCAAAGAGCCTTCTTACGCACCTTCTTCTGCTGGTTTCAGACGAGGCTAATCAGCTGTTCAGGAGGCAGCAGCCAGCACTGTGGAGAGAGAGAGAAAAAAAGGCTGCGAAGCGATGCTCCAACCATACTCTGCCGCTGGTCTCAGGCAACACCGACACCTGGCACTGCAGAGAGGGATAGAAGAAATGGCTGCAAAGAGCCTCCCCAGCCACCTTCTCCTGGAGGTTTCAGACGAAGCACATCATTTATTGAGGAGACAACAGCCAGCACTGTCAAAAGGAAAAGAAAAAAAGGCTGCAAAGCGCTACTCCAGCCATACTCTTCCGCTGGTGTCAGGCAACACCGACACCCAGCACTAAGGAGAGGGATAGAAGAAATGGCTGCAAAGATCCTTCCCATACACCTTCTTCTGCTGGTTTCAGACGAGGCCAATCAGCTGTTAGGAAGACAGCAGCCATTACTGTCAAGAGGAAAAGAAAAAAAGGCTGCGAAGAGATGCTCCAACCATACTCTACCCCTGGTGTCTGGCAAAGCCGACAGCCAGCACTAACAAGAGGGATAGAAGACACGGCTGCAAAGAGCCTCCCCACTCACCTTCTCCTGGTGGTTGCAGGCGAAGCCGATCAGCTGACAAGAAGGAAGGGCCCAGTACTGTGGAGAGGAGGAGAAAAAAAGGCTGCGAAGACCTGCTCCAACCATACTCTGCCACTGGTGTCAGGCAAGGCCGACACCCGGCACTTGGGAGTGGGATAGATGAAATGGCTGCAAAGAGCCCCTCCACTGACCTTCTTCTGCTGCTGGTTTCAGACGAGGCCAATCAGCTGTTGAGAAGACAGCAGCCAGCACTGCCAAGAGGAAAAGAAAAAAAGGCTGCGAAGAGATGCTCCAACCATACTCTGCCGCTGGTGTCAGGCAAGGCCGACAGCCAGCACTAACAAGAGGGATAGAAGACATGGCTGCAAAGAGCCTTCTCACCCACCTTCTTCTGCTGGTTTCAGACGAGGCTAATCAGCTGTTGATGAGGAAGCAGCCAGCACTGTGGAGAGGGAGAGAAAAATGCTGCGAAGAGATGCTCTAACCATACTCTGCCGCTGGTGTCAGGCAAGGCCGACAGCCAGCACTAACAAGAGGGATAGAAGACATGGCTGCAAAGAGCCTTCTTACGCACCTTCTTCTGCTGGTTTGAGACGAGGCTAATCAGCTGTTGAGGAGGCAGCAGCCAGCACTGTGGAGAGGGAGAGAAAAAAAGGCTGCGAAGCGATGCTCCAACCATACTCTGCCGCTGGTGTCTGGCAAGGCCGACACAGGGCATTGCAGAGAGGGATAGAAGAAATGGCTGCAAAGAGCCTCCCCACCCACCTTCTCCTGGTGGTTTCAGACGAAGCACATCATTTATTGAGGAGACAACAGCCAGCACTGTCAAAAGAAAAAGAAAAAAAGGCTGCGAAGCGATGCTCCAACCATACTCTACCGCTGGTGTCAGGCAACACCAACACCCAGCACTAAGGACAGGCATAGAAGACATGGCTGCAAAGAGCCTTCTCACCCACCTTCTTCTGCTGGTTTCAGACGGGGCTAATCAGCTGTTGTGGAGGCAGCAGCCAGCACTGTGGAGAGGGAGAGAAAAAAAGGCTGCGAAGAGATGCTCCAACCATACTCTGCCGCTGGTGTCTGGCAAGGCCAACACCCAGAACTGGAGAAAGGGATAGAAGAAGTGGCTGCAAAGAGCCTCCCCACCCACCTTCTTCTCCTAGTTCTGTCTGGCGAGGCCAATCAGCTGACAAGAAGGAAGGTCCCAGTACTGTAGAGAGGGAGAAAAGAAAAGGCTGCGAAGCGCCGCTCCAACCATACTCTTCTGCTGGTGTCAGGCAGGGCCGACACCCAGCACTAAGGACAGGGATAGAAGAAATGGCTGCAAAGAGCCTCCCAACTCACCTTCTTCTTCTGCTGGTTTCAGACGAGGCCAATCACCTGTTGAGAAGACAGCAGCCAGCACTGCCAAGAGGAAAAGAAAAAAAGGCTGCGAAGAGATGCTCCAACCATACTCTACCTCTGGTGTCAGGCAAGGCCGACAGCCAGCACTAACAAGAGGGCTGGAAGACATGGCTGCAAAGAGCCTTCTCACCCACCTTCTTCTGCTGGTTTCAGACGAGGCTAATCAGCTGTTGAGGAGGCAGCAGCCAGCACTGTGGAGAGGGAGAGAAAAAAAGGCTGCGAAGCGATGCTCCAACCATACTCTGCCGCTGGTGTCTGGCAAGGCCGACACCCAGCACTAAGGATAAGGATAGAAGAAATGGCTGCAAAGAGCCCCTCCACTGACCTTCTTCTCCTGGTTTCAGACGAGGCCAATCCGCTGTTAGGAAGACAGCAGCAGTCTGCACTGTCAAGAGGAAAAGAAAAAAAGGCTGCGAAGCGATGCTCCAACCATACTCTTCCGCTGGTGTCAGACAAGGCCGACACCCAGCACTAAGGAGAGGGATAGAAGAAATGGCTGCAAAGATTCTTCCCACTCACCTTCTTCTGCTGGTTTCAGACGAGGCCTATCAGCTGTTAGGAAGACAGCAGCCATCACTGTCAAGAGGAAAAGAAAAAAAGGCTGCGAAGAGATGCTCCAACCATACTCTACCCCTGGTGTCAGGCAAGGCCGACAGCCAGCACTAAGGAGAGGGATAGAAGAAATGGCTGCAAAGAGCCTTCTCACGCACCTTCTTCTGCTGGTTTCAGACGAGGCTAATCAGCTGTTGAGGAGGCAGCAGCCAGCACTGTGGAGAGGGAGAGAAAAAAATGCTGCGAAGCGATGCTCCAACCATACTCTGCCGCTGGTGTCTGACAACACCGACACAGGGCATTGCAGAGAGGGATAGAAGAAATGGCTGCAAAGAGCCCCTCCACTGACCTTCTTCTCCTGGTTTCAGACGAGGCCAATCCGCTGTTAGGAAGACAGCAGCCAGCACTGTCAAGAGGAAAAGAAAAAAAGGCTGCGAAGCGATGCTCCAACCATACTCTTCCGCTGGTGTCAGGCAAGGCGAACAGCCAGCACTAAGGAGAGGGATAGAAAACATGGCTGCAAAGAGCCTCCCCACTCACCTTCTCCTGGTGGTTGCAGGCGAAGCCGATCAGCTGACAAGAAGGAAGGGCCCAGTACTGTGGAGAGGAGGAGAAAAAAAGGCTGCGAAGACCTGGTCCAACCATACTCTGCCACTGCTGTCAGGCAAGGCCGACACCCGGCACTTGGGAGTGGGATAGATGAAATGGCTGCAAAGAGCCCCTCCGCTGACCTTCTTCTGCTGCTGTTTTCAGACGAGGCCAATCAGCTGCTGAGAAGACAGCAGCCAGCACTGCCAAGAGGAAAAGAAAAAAAGGCTGCGAAGAGATGCTCCAACCATACTCTACCGCTGGTGTCAGGCAAGGCCGACAGCCAGCACTAACAAGAGGGATAGAAGACATGGCTGCAAAGAGCCTTCTCACGCACCTTCTTCTGCTGGTTTCAGACGAGGCTAATCAGCTGTTGAGGAGGCAGCAGCCAGCACTGTGGAGAGGGAGAGAAAAAAAGGCTGCGAAGCGATGCTCCAACCATACTCTGCCGCTGGTGTCTGGCAAGGCCGACACAGGGCATTGCAGAGAGGGATAGAAGAAATGGCTGCAAAGAGCCTCCCCACCCACCTTCTCCTGGTGGTTTCAGACGAAGCACATCATTTATTGAGGAGACAGCAGCCAGCACTGTCAAAAGGAAAAGAAAAAAAGGCTGCGAAGCGATGCTCCAACCATACTCTACCGCTGGTGTCAGGCAACACCAACACCCAGCACTAAGGACAGGCATAGAAGACATGGCTGCAAAGAGCCTTCTCACCCACCTTCTTCTGCTGGTTTCAGACGAGGCTAATCAGCTGTTGTGGAGGC
>JALBCY010000112.1:0-22928 GCA_023079485.1 Archilochus colubris
AATGAAATGAAATGAAATGAAATGAAATGAAATGAAATGAAATGAAATGAAATGAAATGAAATGAAATGAAATGAAATGAAATGAAATGAAATGAAATGAAATGAAATGAAATGAAATGAAATGAAATGAAATAAAATAAAATAAAATAAAATAAAATAAAATAAAATAAAATAAAACAAATTAAAAAATCAACCAAATAAAAACCCAACCCCCTCTCCCAAGGGGTGTCAGGAGCATCCCTGAGGCCAACAGAGATAAAAAAAAACAAAAAACCCAAAAAAACCCCCAAAAAGCCCCAAACTGACCCTGGTGCTGGGAGATGGCGAGGCCGAGGAAGGAGCAGAAGCCCAGGAGGGAAAGTGCTGAGAAGAAGATCCCAACGGAGAGGAAAACCCGGAGCCCCCTGAGCCAGGTCCTCCAGAAGTCCTGGATGTACATCAGGTGCGTGACGAGGGTCCAGAGAGCCAGAACTCCTGCTGGGAACAGAACCGCCAGGGAATCAGAACCAGGAATCAGGGAAATAACCCAAAAACCACCAAGAGCTCAGGAATTCACCCCAAAAGAACAGGATCAGAACCAGGACCTGGACCTGGATCAGGATCAGGACCTGGATTAAGATCAGGACCAGGACCTGGACCTGGATAAGAGCCAGAACCCAAACCAGGATCAGGATCAGAACCAGGACCAGGATCAGGACCTAGATCAGAATCAGGATCAGGACCTGGATCAAGACCAGGATCAGAACCAGGACCTGGACCCGGATCAGGATCAGGACCTGGATTAAGATCAGGAGCAGGACCTAGACCTGGATAAGAACCAGAACCCAAACCAGGATCAGGATCAGAACCAGGACCAGGACCTAGATCAGAACCAGGATCAGAACCTGGACCAGGACCTAGATCAGGACCTGGATCAGGACCTGGATCAGAATCAGGATCAGGACCTGGATCAAGACCAGGATCAGAACCAGGGCCTGGACCTGGACCCGGATCAGGAGCAGGACCTGGATTAAGATCAGGAGCAGGACCTAGACCTGGACCTAGACCTGGATAAGAACCAGAACCCAAACCAGGATCAGGATCAGAACCAGGACCGGGATCAGGACCTAGATCAGAATCAGGATCAGGACCTGGATCAAGACCAGGATCAGAACCAGGATCAGAACCTGGACCAGGACCTAGATCAGGACCAGGATCAGGACCTGGATCAGAATCAGGATCAGGACCTGGATCAAGACCAGGATCAGAACCAGGACCTGGACCTGGACCAGGATCTGAACCAGGACCAGGATCAGGACCAGGATGAGGACCTGGATCAGGATCTGAACCAGGACTAGAACCAGAACCAGCACCAGGATCAGGACCTGGATTAAGATCAGGACCAGGACCTAGACCTGGACCTAGACCTGGATAAGAACCAGAACCCAAACCAGGATCAGGATCAGAACCAGGACTGGGATCAGGACCTAGATCAGAATCAGGATCAGGACCTGGACCAGGACCTAGATCAGGACCTGGATCAGAATCAGGATCAGAACCTGGACCAGGACCTAGATCAGGACCAGGATCAGGACCTGGATCAGAATCAGGATCAGGACCTGGATCAAGACCTGGATCAGAACCAGGACCTGGACCTGGACCAGGATCTGAACCAGGACCAGGATCAGGATCAGGACTAGGACCAGGATCAGGACCAGGATGAGGACCTGGATCAGGATCTGAACCAGGACTAGAACCAGAACCAGCACCAGGATCAGGACCTGGATTAAGATCAGGACCAGGACCTAGACCTGGACCTAGACCTGGATAAGAACCAGAACCCAAACCAGGATCAGGATCAGAACCAGGACCAGGACCTAGATCAGAATCAGGATCAGGACCTGGATCAAGACCAGGATCAGAACCAGGACCTGGACCTGGACCAGGATCTGAACCAGGACCAGGATCAGGATCAGGACTAGGACCAGGATCAGGACCAGGATGAGGACCTGGATCAGGATCTGAACCAGGACTAGAACCAGAACCAGCACCAGGATCAGGACCTGGATTAAGATCAGGAGCAGGACCTAGACCTGGATAAGAACCAGAACCCAAACCAGGATCAGGATCAGAACCAGGACCGGGATCAGGACCTAGATCAGAACCAGGATCAGAACCTGGACCAGGACCTAGATCAGGACCAGGATCAGGACCTGGATCAGAATCAGGATCAGGACCTGGATCAAGACCAGGATCAGAACCAGGACCTGGACCTGGACCAGGATCTGAACCAGGACCAGGATCAGGATCAGGACTAGGACCAGGGTGAGGACCAGGATGAGGACCTGGATCAGGATCTGAACCAGGACTAGAACCAGAACCAGCACCAGGATCAGGACCTGGATTAGGATCAGGATCAGGATCTGATTGGCCTCCAAACATTCGACTCTTATTATTATTATTATTATTATTATTATTATTATTATTATTATTATTAATTATTATTACTACTTTTGGCAACCCCCAAACCTCCCAGGGCTGCAAAGGACCCGGCTTGGGTTCCTGCCACCTCCTGCCCAGATTTTCTTCGAAGGGCAGCAGGAGGGGGAGCAAAAATAATCAATAAATCTTTAAAAAAAGAAAAAAAAAAATAAAAAAAAATTCCAGCCCTGTTGAAATCCCTGAAATCCCTGAAATCCCTGAAATCCCTAAAATCCCTGAAATCCCTGAAATCCCTGGAATCCCTGGAATCCCTGGAACCCCTGGAACCCCTGGAACCCCTGGGGCTCCTACAGTACCACAACCCCTCCCTCTGTGGCTGCTTTTCCACATCAAAGGAACCTTTGCCCACTCCAAGATCAACATTTCCCAGCTTGGGACAGCCCTGAGGTTTTCCAGAATTCCTCAGGATTCCCACAAAACTTCCCACAAAATGGGATCAGAGCCCAGAGGGAAACCAGGGAGCCAAAAGTCCAGGGATGAGCTGAGCCCCAAGCTCTGGGGTCGTTTGTGTCCCAGCCCCATCATAGAATCATAGAATCATAGAATCATAGAATCACAGAATCATGGAATCCTAGGGGTTAGAAGGGACCTCGAAAGATCATCTAGTCCAACCCCCCCTGCCAGAGCAGGGCCACCTAGAGCACTTCGCATAGGAACGTGTCCAGGGGGGGTTTGAATGTCTCCAGTGAAGGAGACTCCACGACCCCCCTGGGCAGCCTGTTCCAGGGCTCTGTCACCCTTACAGGAAAAAAATGTTTCCAGATATTCAACTTGAACCTCCTGTGCTCCAATTTACACCCATTACCCCTTGTCCTATCACTGGTCACCACTGAGAAAAGCCTAACTCCATCTCCCTGACACTCACTCCTTACATATTTGAACACATTGATGAGGTCACCCCTCAGTCTCCTTTTCTCCAGACTAAAGAGACCCAGCTCCCTCAGCCTTTCCTCATAAGGGAGATGTTCCACTCCCTTAATCATCTTAGTAGCTCTGCGCTGGACTCTTTCAAGCACTTCCCTGTCCTTCTTGAACTGAGGGGCCCAGAACTGGACACAATACTCCAGGTGCGGCCTCACCAATGCAGAATAGAGGGGGAGGAGAACCTCTCTTGACCTACTAACCACACCCTTTCTAATGCACCCCAGGATGCCATTGGCCTTCTTGGCCACAAGGGCACATTGCTGGCTCATGGTCATCCTCTTGTCTACCAGGACCCCCAGGTCTCTTTCACCTACACTGCTCTCCAGCAGGTCAGCCCCCAACCTATACTGGGACATCGTGTTGTTCTTCCCCAAATGCAAAACTCTACACTTCCCCTTGTTGAACTTCATCATGTTTCTCTCTGCCCAACTCTCCAGCCTGTCTAAGTCTCTCTGAATGGCAGCACAGCCCTCTGGTGTGTCAGCCACTCCTCCCAGCTTAGTGTCATCAGCAAACTTGCTGAGGGTACATTCTATACCCTCATCCAAGTCGTTGATGAAGATATTGAACAACACCGGTCCCAGTACCGACCCCTGAGGGACTCCACTAGTCACACACCTCCAACCAGATTCTGCCCCATTGACTACAACTCTCTGCCTCCTTCCTTTCAACCAGTTCCTGATCCACCTCACTACCTGATCACCAAACCCATACTTGGTCAACTTATCTACAAGGATGCTGTGAGAGACGGTGTCAAATGCTTTACTGAAATCAAGATAAACCACATCTACCGCTCTTCCATCATCTATCCACCTAGTAATTTCCTCATAGAAGGCTATGAGGTTAGTCAAACATGATTTACCCTTGATAAAACCATGCTGACTGCTCTTGATGACCCCCATGTCCTTGATATGCCTGGAGATAGTGACAAGAACAAGTTGTTCCATCACCTTTCCAGGGATGGAGGTGAGGCTGACCGGTCTATAGTTACCCGGGTCCTCCTTCTTGCCCTTCTTGTAGACTGGAGTGACATTTGCTATTCTCCAGTCCTCAGGCACCTCTCCTGTTACCCATGACTTACTGAAGATGATGGAGAGTGGCCTAGCACTCTCCATCCCAAAACACTTCCCAACCTCCAGGAGAAGGGATGTGCTGAATATTCCTCAACTCAGATCCAGGATAAATGGAAAAAAACTGGAAAAAATATAATTTTTAGGCTTCCTAAAGTGTTTTGGGAAAGGGGTAAAGGGAATTCTGAGATCTCAGGAAAAGGGGGAAGGAAAACCTTAAAAAAATAAACAACAAAAAAGCCCCAAACACAACATCCCATAAAGATAAAATCCCCAAATCCTGATATCCAGGATTTGATCCCAACAACAGGAAAGGCAGAACCAGCCCAAGTGCTTCCCACCCCTTTTTTTCCCAGCTCCAGGCTTGTCATTCCAAGGCAGATCCTTCATTCCTGAGCTGCTCTTCCAGCCTTGCTTCCCACTGCCCTCATTCCCTGGAAATCCTCAAGCTGCTGGGAGAGGTTTAGGAACCATGGAGACCACAGTGGGGTTGGAAATGGGGATTTTGGGGGATTTTTTGGGGGATTAGCAAGCACTCAGCTGCCTAAACCACCACTTCTTGGCTTCAAATGACCCCAAAGTTTGTGCTCTGGCAAGTTCAAGCCACGTTTCTTTTAAAAAGAAATTAAAAATAAAAATATAAAATAGAAATATATACCCAAAAAATGCAGAACTCGTGGTTTTGGTCACCAAAATCAGCTGCTCCTTCCCCACCCCTGAAGACTTTTCAGATGATTTGGCACAAATCTGAGCTGCTGACTCAACCCCCTGAGCTTCCCATCCCAAAACTCCTCCCTAAAAAAAGAAGGGGACATTGCCTGAGCTGGCACTTGACCTCCCCATCCCCCAGCCCTGACTCTGCCCCTTCCTGGGGTTCCCCCTGAAACCTCAGATTTGGCTCAATTTATTAAAAAAAAAATAAATATGGAAACCCAGGGAATCCTTTTCCAAGCTTCCTGCAGGAATGGGAAGGGCCAGGAGGCTCCTCCAGCTCTGCCTGAACCCCTCAGAGTTTTCCTGAGCTTGCAGATTACTTTTCCACCCAACCAAATTCCTGCTTCTCAAGCTGGAGCCTTGGAAATTCCCATAATTTGGTTATTTCCAAGCTCCCAAACCTCTGCTTGATTCCCAGGAAGGGTGAAATCCTCTGGCAGCCAAGGCCAAACCAGCTCAGCCACAGCTGGACAGGGAAAAAGTTAAAAAAAAAAAAAAAAAGGGAATTTTTGCCCAGGATTTTGGGGGGGATTCTGGTGGAAATCATTTTGCACTTGGCAAAACTTTATCCATGATTTCCATGGATACCTGAGCTGCCAAACCCAGCCAGGAGGATGCTCTGCTGCATCCCAACCCCTGCGAGCCACAACTGACCCCAAATTCCCAATTTTGGGGGCATTTTTCAGGTGGATTTGACAGCTCCAGGATGAGCAGCCCCCGGGCTCACTTCCCAGGGCCTGGGAATTATTTTTTCCTCTCCTGAAAACACAGAAAACATGGAAAAAAACAGGGAGCCAGAGCCAACACTTCATAGAATCACAGAACGGGCTGGGTTGGAAGGGACCTCAGAGCTCATCAAGTCCAACCCTTGATCCACTCCCCCCGTGGTTCCCAGCCCATGGCACTCAGTGCCACATCCAGGCTCTTTGGAAAGATCTCCAGACACGGAGAATCCACTCCTTCCCTGGGCATTCCAGTGTCTGATCACCCTCTCTGCAAAGCATCCTTTCCTAATATCCAACCTAAACCTCCCCTGGCAGAGCTGAAGCTCTGCCAGGGGAGGTTTAGGTTGGATATTAGGAAAAAATTCTTTAGTCTGTGCCCTCTTATCCCACTGATACCTCCCCGACCCCCCCTCTTGCTCCAACCTCCTTTCAGGGAGTTGCAGAGAGTGATGAGGTCTCCCCTGAGCCTCCTCTTCTTTAGGCTGAACACCCCCAGCTCCCTCAGCCCTTCCTCACAGGACTTGTGCTGGATCCCTTCACAGCCTCCTTGCTCTTCTCTGGACCTGCTCCAGCACCTCAATCTCCTTCCTGAGCTGAGGGGCCCAGAACTGGACACAGGACTCAAGCTGTGGCCTTCCCAGGGCTGAGCACAGGGGCAGAATCCCTTCCCTGGACCTGCTGGCCACGCTGCTCCTGAGCCAGCCCAGGATGCCATTGGCCTTCTTGGCCACCTGGGCACACTGCTGGCTCCTCTTCACCTTCCTGGCAATCCAGACTCCCAGGTCCCTTTCTGCCACTCTGTGCCCAGCCTGGAGCTCCCCATGGGGTTGTTGTGTTGAACCTCATCCCCTTGGGATCATCCCAACTCTCCAGTCTCTCCAGGTCCCTCTGCAGAGCCCTCCTGCCTTCCAGCTGATCCACACTCCCCCCAGCTTGGTGTCATCTGTGAATTTGCTGATGATGGACTCAATCCCCTCATCTAAATCCTCGCTAAAGATATTGAACAGCACTGGGCCCAACACTGATCCCTGGGGGACACCACAGCCTCCATTTTGATGCAGCCCCCTTCACCGTTCCCTGGGCCAAAGCTCCCACCTGGAAGTTTAAAGGAAAATCTTCTTTTTTTTTTTTAATTTTTTTTTTTTTTTATGGCAACCCTGAGGGCCAGGAACCATTGCAACTTTTGACAAGTTTTCCAAGAATTCCTTCTGCTTTAAATAAAAATCCCATTCCAGTTCCCTCTGCCCCCACAGCTGCAGTGAAGGTGTCCCCCAAACCAGCACAGCAGCTGCTGCTCCCCAAGAGTTGAATTTTGGGGGGTTTTGGGGGGTTTTTTTTGGCTTTTTTTTTTTTTTTTTAATTGAAATCTTCTTTTTCCAGAGCCAAACAAACCCTTCCAGGAGCTCCAGGAACCCCCAAACCCCCAAGTTTTCCAGAGCTTTCTTGTCCCTGTTTTGTCACCCTGGTGTCACCCCCCCCAATGTCACCCCCCCAATGTCACCCCCCCAATGTCACCCCCCCAATGTCACCCACCCCACTGTCACCCCCCCAATGTTATCCACCCTACTGTCACTCCCCCTGTACCCGAGACCCCCCCATACCCCCAAGACCCCCCATACCTGAGACCCCCCCTTGCCCCAGAGCCCCCCTGGACCCCAAACGCCCCTGTACCCCCCCCCATACCCGAGACCCCCTGTACCCCACAGCCCCTCCCTTACCCCAGACCCCCCCATATCCCCCTCCCTGCCCTAGACCCCCCCGGTACCCCAGTGTCCCCCAGGACCCCAGGTCCCCCTGTACCCGAGCCCCCCAATACCCCAGACCCCCCCACACCCCACAGACCCCCCAATACTCCAGACCCCCCCCTCTACCCGAGAGCCCCCCCGTACCCCAGACCCCCCGTACCCCAAAGCCCCCCCTATACGTGATTCCCCCCCATACTCGAGACCTCCCCGTACCCCAGAGCCCCTCCTGCCCCACAGCCCCCCCAAAACCCCACACCCCCCCGTACCCCCAAGCCCCCCCATACCCCACAGCCCTTCCAGACCCCCCCGGTACCCCAGACCCCCCCGTACCCCAAAGCCCCCCCCATACCCGATCCCCCCCACACTCGAGACCTCCCCGTACCCCAGAGCCCCCCGGGATCCCAGACCCCCACCCTACCCCCAAGCCCCCCCATACCCGAGACCTCCCCATACCCCAGAGCCCCCCATACCCCCAAGCCCCCCCGTACCCCTCCGCACCCGAGACCCCCCCGTACCGGAGAGCCCCCCCGCCGCCGCCGTTCCGTACTGCCGAAAGGCCGGGACGAGGCTCCAGGTGAAGAAGACGGAAAACCCCGAAATGGCCCCAAAAGCCGCGTAGGCCAAACGCAGGGACACGGCCAGGCCCAGCGCCATGGCGGCCACGGGACACGCCCCCCGCCGGGGACACGCCCACAAACCACACAGGACACGCCCCCCCACAGGGACACGCCCACAAAGCACACAGGGCACGCCCCCGCCGCCGGGGACACGCCCACAAAACACAGGACACGCCCCCCCCCACAAGGGACACGCCCACAAAGCATCCGGGATACGCCCCCACACAGGGACACGCCCACAAAGCACACAGGACACGCCCCCCCGCCGGGGACACGCCCACAAAACACAGGACACGCCCCCCACAAGGGACACGCCCACAAAGCACACAGGACACGCCCCCCCGCCAGGGACACGCCCACAAAGCACACAGGACACGCCCCCCCCGCCGGGGACACGCCCACAAAACACAGGACACGCCCCCCACAAGGGACACGCCCACAAAGCACACAGGACACGCCCCCCCACAGGGACACGCCCATAAAATCAACAGGACACGCCCCCAACGGGACACGCCCACACTTTTCAAAAGCCACGCCCCCGATACAAGACACGCCCATAAAACGTCTCAGACCACGCCCCTCAGATCTCGGACACTCCCACAAAGCTTCCCAGACCACGCCCCAATCACAGGGCACGCCCACAAAGCAACACAGACCACGCCCTCGCCACAGGACACGCCCACAAGGACGCACAGGCCACGCCTCCTTGGCATAAGACACGCCCGTAATTACTGCAGACCACGCCCCCCGCTCTTGCTCACGCCCAGAAAACTCCGTAGGCCACGCCCCCCCCGCCACAGACCACGCCCCCCTCGTAATAGGACACACCCATAAAATCCACAGGACACGGGGGGGGGGGGGGGACACAGGAGGGAGGGGGAGGTGGGGACAGGGAGTCCCACGGGGGACGTGGGGATCCTGGGGACTCCTGGAGTGGGATGGGGGGGACAGGGGGGTTCCCTCATCCCGGGGCTTTTCCCTTTTTTCCTGTTTTCCCACTTTTTTCCACGTCGGGAGCTCCGGGTCCCAGAGGACACGAGGGGACATTTCCCCCCCTCCCCCAGCCCCATCCTTCCTCCCTCCCTTCCACCTCCTCACGGGTTTTTCCTCAGTTTCCCAGGGTTTTTTCTCCACGTGGATTTTTCCAGAGCTGAGGAATCGTCCCTGGGCTGGGGGAGGCACCAGCTCCTTCCCTTCCCTCGGAGAAATCCCTGGAGCAACAGCTCCTCCTCCTGCTCCGGCCCAGGATGGAAAAACCCCCAGGATGGAGACTTTGCCCTGGATCCCATGGGAAACCCTCAGCTTTCCAGCTCCTGCTGGTGACCCCCGGGAAGGAGCTGACTCCATCTTCTCAGCCATTTTCCAACCTTTTTCCAGCATCCATCCTTTCTCCATCCCCCAATCCTCTTCCAACCTTCTTCCAACTTCCAATCCTCCATCCCTTTCCCAGCCTCCAACCCTTCTCCAGATTCCAATCCTTCTCCAACCTTTTTCCAACCTCCAACCCTCTTCCACCCTCCAACATTCTTCCACCCTCCATCCCTTCTCCAACATCCAATCTTCTCCAAATTCCAACCCTTTTCCAACTTCTATCCCTTCTCCAACCTCCAATCTTCTTTCAAGCTCCAATCCTTTTCCATCCCTCTTCCAACCTCCAACCCTTCTCTATCCTTTCTCCAACATTCTTCCTTCCAGCCTCCAACATTCTTCCAACCCCCATTCCTTCTCCATCCCTTCTCCAACCTCCAATCTTCTTCCAACCTCCAATCCTTCTCCAACCTTTTTCCAACCTCCAACCCTCTTCCAACCTCCAACATTCTTCCAACCCCCATCCCTTCTCCACCCCTTTTCCAACATCCAATCTTCTCCAAATTCCAACCCTTTTCCAACCTCCATCCCTTTTCCAACTTCCAGTCCTTCTCCAACCTCCAACCCTTCTCCATCCTTTCTCCAACATTCTTCCTTCCAACCTCCATCCCTTTTCCAACCTCCAATCCTTCTCCATCCCTTTCCCAGCCTCCAACCCTTCTCCAGATTCCAATCCTTCTCCAACCTTTTTCCAACCTCCAATCCTCTTCCACCCTCCAACATTCTTCCAACCTCCATCCCTACTCCAACCTCCAATCTTCTTCCAAGCTCCAATCCTTCTCCATCCCTTTTCCAACCTCCAACCCTTCTCCATCCTTTCTCCAACATTCTTCCTTCCAACCTCCATCCCTTTTCCAGCCTCCAACTTTTTTCCATCTCCTCTCCCACCTCCAACCCTTTTCGAATCTCCAATCCTTCTCCAACCTTTTTCCAACCTCCAACCCTCTTCCACCATCCAACATTCTTCCAACCTCCATCCCTTTTCCCACATCCAGTCTTCTCCAACCTCCAACCCTTCTCCAACCTCCGACCCTTCTCCATCCTTTCTCCAACATTCTTCCTTCCAACCTCCCTCCCTTTTCCAACTTCCAACCTTTTTCCATCTCCTCTCCAACCTCCAACCCTTTTCCCACATCCAATCTTCTCCAAATTCCAACCCTTTTCCAACCTCCCTTTTCCAACCTCCAACATTCTTCCAAGCTCCAATCCTTCTCCATCCCTTTTCCAACCTCCAACCCTTCTCCATCCTTTCTCCAACATTCTTCCTTCCAACCTCCATCCCTTTCCCAGCCTCCAACCCTTCTCCAGATTCCAATCCTTCTCCAACCTTTTTCCAACCTCCAACCCTCTTCCACCCTCCAACATTCTTCCACCCTCCATCCCTTCTCCAACATCCAATCTTCTCCAAATTCCAACCCTTTTCCAACTTCTTTCCCTTCTCCAACCTCCAATCTTCTTTCAAGCTCCAATCCTTTTCCATCCCTCTTCCAACCTCCAACCCTTCTCTATCCTTTCTCCAACATTCTTCCTTCCAGCCTCCAACATTCTTCCAACCCCCATCCCTTCTCCATCCCTTTTCCAGCCTCCAACACTTCTCCAAATTCCAATCCTTCTCCAACCCTCTTCCAACCTCCAACATTCTTCCAACCCCCATCCCTTCTCCATCCCTTCTCCAACCTCCAATCTTCTTCCAACCTCCAATCCTTCTCCGTCCCTTTTCCAACCTCCAGTCCTTCTCCAACCTCCAACCCTTCTCCATCCTTTCTCCAACGTTCTTCCTTCCAACCTCCATCCCTTTTCCAACCTCCAATCCTTCTCCAACCTTTTTCCAACCTCCAACCCTCTTCCAACCTCCAACATTCTTCCAACCCCCATCCCTTCTCCACCCCTTTTCCAACATCCAATCTTCTCCAAATTCCAACCCTTTTCCAACCTCCATCCCTTTTCCAACCTCCAGTCCTTCTCCAACCTCCAACCCTTCTCCATCCTTTCTCCAACATTCTTCCTTCCAACCTCCATCCCTTTTCCAGCCTCCAACTTTTTTCCATCTCCTCTCCCACCTCCAACCCTTTTCGAATCTCCAGTCCTTCTCCAACCTTTTTCCAACCTCCAACCCTCTTCCACCATCCAACATTCTTCCAACCTCCATCCCTTTTCCCACATCCAGTCTTCTCCAACCTCCAACCTTTCTCCAACCTCCAGTCCTTCTCCAACCTCCAACCCTTCTTCATCCTTTCTCCAACATTCTTCCTTCCAACCTCCCTCCCTTTTCCAACTTCCAACCTTTTTCCATCTCCTCTCCAACCTCCAACCCTTTTCCCACATCCAATCTTCTCCAAATTCCAACCCTTTTCCAAACTCCCTTTTCCAACCTCCAACCCTCTTCCAACCTCCAATCCTTTTCCATCCCTTTTCCAACCTCCAGTCCTTCTCCAACCTCCAACCCTTCTTCATCCTTTCTCCAACATTCTTCCTTCCAACCTCCATCCCTTTTCCAGCCTCCAATCCTTCTCCAACCTTTTTCCAGCCTCCAACCCTCTTCCAGCCTCCAACATTCTTCCAACCCCCATCCCTTCTCCACCCCTTTTCCAACATCCAATCTTCTCCAAATTCCAACCCTTTTCCAACCTCCATCCCTTTTCCAACTTCCAGTCCTTCTCCAACCTCCAACCCTTCTCCATCCTTTCTCCAACATTCTTCCATCCAACCTCCATCCCTTTTCCAGCCTCCAACTTTTTTCCATCTCCTCTCCCACCTCCAACCCTTTTCGAATCTCCAATCCTTCTCCAACCTTTTTCCAACCTCCAACCCTCTTCCACCGTCCAACATTCTTCCAACCTCCATCCCTTTTCCCACATCCAGTCTTCTCCAACCTCCAACCCTTCTCCAACCTCCGACCCTTCTCCATCCTTTCTCCAACATTCTTCCTTCCAACCTCCCTCCCTCCCTTTTCCAACTTCCAACCTTTTTCCATCTCCTCTCCAACCTCCAACCCTTTTCCCACATCCAATCTTCTCCAAATTCCAACCCTTTTCCAACCTCCCTTTTCCAACCTCCAACATTCTTCCAAGCTCCAATCCTTCTCCATCCCTTTTCCAACCTCCAGTCCTTCTCCAACCTCCAACCCTTCTTCATCCTTTCTCCAACATTCTTCCTTCCAACCTCCATCCCTTTTCCAGCCTCCAACCCTTCTCCAGATTCCAATCCTTCTCCAACCTTTTTCCAACCTCCAACCCTCTTCCACCCTCCAACATTCTTCCACCCTCCATCCCTTCTCCAACATCCAATCTTCTCCAAATTCCAACCCTTTTCCAACTTCTATCCCTTCTCCAACCTCCAATCTTCTTTCAAGCTCCAATCCTTTTCCATCCCTCTTCCAACCTCCAACCCTTCTCTATCCTTTCTCCAACATTCTTCCTTCCAGCCTCCAACATTCTTCCAACCCCCATCCCTTCTCCATCCCTTCTCCAACCTCCAATCTTCTTCCAACCTCCAATCCTTCTCCATCCCTTTTCCAACCTCCAGTCCTTCTCCAACCTCCAACCCTTCTTCATCCTTTCTCCAACATTCTTCCTTCCAACCTCCATCCCTTTTCCAACCTCCAATCCTTCTCCAACCTTTTTCCAGCCTCCAACCCTCTTCCAACCTCCAACATTCTTCCAACCCCCATCCTTCTCCACCCCTTTTCCAACATCCAATCTTCTCCAAATTCCAACCCTTTTCCAACCTCCATCCCTTTTCCAACTTCCAGTCCTTCTCCAACCCCCAACCCTCCTCCATCCTTTCTCCAACATTCTTCCTTCAACCCTCCATCCCTTTTCCAACCTCCAATCCTTCTCCATCCCTTTCCCAGCCTCCAACCCTTCTCCAGATTCCAATCCTTCTCCAACCTTTTTCCAACCTCCAATCCTCTTCCACCCTCCAACATTCTTCCAACCTCCATCCCTTTTCCAACCTCCAACCCTTCTCCATCCTTTCTCCAACATTCTTCCTTCCAACCTCCATCCCTTTTCCAGCCTCCAACTTTTTTCCATCTCCTCTCCCACCTCCAACCCTTTTCGAATCTCCAATCCTTCTCCAACCTTTTTCCAACCTCCAACCCTCTTCCACCGTCCAACATTCTTCCAACCTCCATCCCTTTTCCCACATCCAGTCTTCTCCAACCTCCAACCTTTCTCCAACCTCCAGTCCTTCTCCAACCTCCAACCCTTCTTCATCCTTTCTCCAACATTCTTCCTTCCAACCTCCATCCCTTTTCCAACCTCCAATCCTTCTCCAACCTTTTCCCAACCTCCAATCCTCTTCCAGCCTCCAACATTCTTCCAACCCCCATCCCTTCTCCACCCCTTTTCCAGCCTCCAACACTTCTCCAGATTCCAATCCTTCTCCAACCCTCTTCCAACCTCCAACATTCTTCCAACCTCCATCCCTTCTCCAACCCTTTTCCGACATCCAATCTTCTCCAAATTCCAACCCTTCTCCAACCTCCAATCTTCTTCCAACCTCCAATCCTTCTCCATCCCTTTTCCAGCCTCCAACCCTTCTCCATCCTTTCTCCAACATTCTTCCTTCCAACCTCCATCCCTTTTCCAACCCCCATCCCTTCTCCATCCCTTTTCCAACCCCCAACCACCCCAGAACGTGGTGGAAAAGTGGAAACTCCTCATTTTTTATTTTTATAGGACACAATTCCCAACCAATCCCTGGAATCCCTGGCACCCCCGGGAGCAGCAGGATGTGGCAGGAACACATTTTAGGGATTTCTTTTTTTTTTTTAACTTAAAACCCCTGAACTTCCAAAAAAAAAACCGCCACCAACTCCTCCTCAGGGTCAGGATTGGTCACGGCAGCTCCTGCTCCATCCTCCTCTGGATCCTCCTGAATTCCCAGGCAAAAAAATGTGGAGAGGACTTTTGGGGTCAAAAAAAAAAAAAAAAAAAAATAAATTTGGTGGAATCGGTTTGGGGTTTTTTGGGTTTTTTTGTTTGTTTTTGGGTTTTTTTGCTGTGCTTGGTGGTTTGGGGATTTTTTTTCCTCAGGTTGGAAACCTCCCCCGGGTGAGGAAAAACAGGAAAATCGGGTTTGGTATCCATGGTCCAGGTGGAAACGGAGCCTCCAGGGAAGAGCAAGCAGAGCAGAACGTCAGGCAGGAGGAGTTTGGGATAGAGCAGGAAGAAGGGATTGGGGAGAAGGGGTTGAGGAGAAGGGATTGAGGAGAAGGGGTTGGGGAGAAGGGGTTGGGGAGAAGGGGTTGGGGAGAAGGGGTTGGGGAGAAGGGGTTGGGGAGCAGGAATTAAGGAGCAGAGATTGGGGAGAAGGAATTAGGGAGAAGTAATTAGGGATCAGGACTTTGGGAAGAAGGGATTGGGGAGAAGGGATTGAGGAGAAGGGATTGGAGAGAAGGAATTGGGGAGCAGGAATTAGGGAGAAGGAATTGGGAAGAAGGAATTGGGGAGAAGGAATCGGGGAGCAGGTATTAGGGAGAACAATTAGGGATCAGGACTTGGGAAGAAGGGATTGGGGAGAAGGGATTGAGGAGAAGGGATTGAGGAGAAGGGGTTGGAGAGAAGGAATTGGGGAGCAGGAATTTGGGGAGAAGGGATTGGGGAGCAGGGATTAGGGAGAAGGAATTAGGGATCAGGGATTTGGGAAGAAGGGTTTGGGGAGCAGGAATTGGGGAGCAGGAACTGGGGGAAAGGATTGGGGAGAAGGGATTAGGGAGCAGGAATTGGGAAGAAGGGTTTGGGGAGCAAGAATTGGGGACCAGGAAATTAGGGAGAAGGGATTGGGAAGAAGGGATTGGGGAGAAAGGATTGAGGAGAAGGGGTTGGAGAGAAGGAATTGGGGAGCAGGAATTAGGGATCACTCCTTAGTGCTGTTCCCTGCCAGGTCCCAGCAACAGCTGGGAAGCAGCTGAAATTCCTGGGTCAAGGATCCCCTTCCTCCTCCTCCTCCTCCTCCTCCTCCTCCTCCTCCTCCTCCGGGAACAAGAGGAGGGAAGGATCACCTGGGATGGGGGTTTGGCTGCTGGATCCGGGCGGGTGCTTGATCCTAATCCTCCTCAGCTCTTGGGAATTTGTCCTTGAGGTTGTTTGGGTTTTTTTATTATTATTATTATTATTTTAAGGTTTTGTTTTGTTTTCCTCCTTTCAAGAAACCATTTCCTGGGTGGGAATCCCTGGGGGAAAAAAAAAATAATCAGGGGAACCTTGGGAATGTTCAAGGCAAGGGGAAGAAGGAAAAAGAAGGTCCTGGGGTCCTGGGGTCTCCTCCTTTTGGGGTCCCCCCTGGCTCCAAAGCTGAGGGACCCAGCAGGGTGCTGGGCAGGGTGCTGGGCAGGGAGGGCCCGGAGCCACCCAGCTCTGGGGAGATTGACTGATTCTTGTGGTGTGATAAAGCACCCAGAGATAAGGGGGGGTGGGGAGCACCCAGAGATAAGGGGGGGGGGGGAGGAGCACCCAGAGCTGCTCTGTTTGCATTTCACAGCTCACCCACAGCAGCTGGGGGTTGGGTGTTTGGGTGTTGGGTGTTTTGGGTGTTGAGGTGTTGGGGTGCTGGGTGCTGGGTGTTTGGGTGTTGTTGGGTGCTGGGGTGTTGGTGTTGGGGTGTTTAGGTGTTGGGGTGATGGGGTGTTTGGTGTTTGGGTGTTGGGGTGTTGGGTGTTGGGGTGTTGTTGGCTGGTGGGGTGTTGGTGGTGGGGTGTTTAGATGTTTGGGTGTTGAGGTGCTGGGTGTTTGGGTGTTTGGGTGTTGAGTGTTGGGGTGTTTGGTGATGGGGTGTTGGGTGCTGGGGTGTTGGGTGTTTGGTGTTTGGGTGTTGGGTGCTGGGTTTTGGGGTGTTGTGTGTTTGGGTGTTTGTGTTTTGGGGTGTTTGTGTGTTGGGGTGCTGGGTGTTTGTGTGTTGGGGTGCTGGGTGTTGGGTGTTTGGATGTTGGGTGTTGGGTGTTTGGGTGTTGAGGTGCTGGGTGTTGGGTGTTTGGATGTTGGGTGTTGGGTGTTTGGGTGCTGGGGTGTTGTTGGGTGTTTGTGTGTTGGGGTGCTAGGTGTTTGTGTGTTGGGGTGCTGGGTGTTTGGGTGCTGTGTGTCGGGGTGCTGGGTGTCCCCCATACCATTTCTTTTTCCTGTCCCTCACAATTCTCTTTCTAACCCCCCAACCCCCCCCCCCCAACTTCCCTTCCCAAAGCTCCTTTGCCCTGAACCCCCTCTTTTCTTTTTTGGGGGCCCCCCCACGATCCCTCCCGGGGCTGCCGCGCTCCTGGGCTCCTCCTGGATCCTCCCGAGGGATCCCGGGGAGGGATTTGGGGCGGGGTGCCCGCTTCCCCCCCCCTTCCCCTCCTCCTTTTCCCGGTCCCGGTCCCTCCCAGGGGCGGATCCAACCCAACCCAACCCAACCCAACCCGGCGCGGCGGCGGCTCCGATCCCGATCCTGATCCCGATCCCGGGAGCAGCCCCCGGGGTCGCGATGGCTTCGCCCCCTCCCCCCGGCACCCTATGAACTTTTGGGGTCCCGGGGAGGGGGTTCTGGGGGTTCCGATCCCCCCCGGGAACCCGGAGCGGAGCGCAAGGGCTTGAAGGAGGAGGAGGAAGAGGGGGGGTGGGGGCTGCTCCCCCCTCCCCAAAGCCGCTGCCCCCCGGGGAGGGGGGGGCTGGGGGGGGGGGTTTGGGGGGTTTTGGGGCTGCTGAGGAGGATGCACTTGTTCCGGAGTTCCAGCTACGAAATCCGCCTGGAGGGGGGAGAGGGGGGAGAGCTGCCCCGAATCCAGGGAATCCGATGGGTGAGTGCGGGATGGGGGCGGGGAGGGTGG
The DNA here is from genome assembly GCA_023079485.1 of Archilochus colubris. Classification (NCBI taxonomy): domain Eukaryota; kingdom Metazoa; phylum Chordata; class Aves; order Apodiformes; family Trochilidae; genus Archilochus; species Archilochus colubris. Next base: position 17,449 of record JALBCY010000112.1, read on the forward strand.
GGGGAAGGTTTGGAGACCCCCCCAGAAATATCGGGAACCCCCCCTGGCACACTCCCTCCCCCCCCCCTGTCCCAAAAAACTCCTTGCCCCAACTTTCCTGGAAGGGTTTGGGAGCTTGGGCCCCCCCCCCCTTGTGTGTGCGGGCTGTTAAGTGTGCAAGGAGCAGGGATGAGTGTGCAAGGAGCAGGGAAAGTGTGGAAGGAGTGGGGATAAGCGTGCAAAGAGTGGGGATAAGGGTGCAAGGTGCAGGAAGAAGTGTACAAGGAGCAGGGAAACTGCAAGGAGCAGGAAGAAGCGTGCAAGGAACAGGAAGAAGTGTGCAAGGAGCAGGAAACCTGTGGAAGGAGTGGGGATAAGCGTGCAAGGAGTGGGGATCAGTGTGCAAGGTGCAGGATAAGTCTATAAGGAGCAGGAAAACTGCATGGAGCCGGAAGAAGCGTGCAAGGAGCCGGAAGAAGTGTGCAAGGAGCAGGAATAAGTGTGCAAGGAGCAGGAATAAGTGTGCAAGGAGCAGGGATAAGTGTGCAAGGTGCAGGAAGACTGTGGAAGGAGTGGGGATAAGCGTGCAAGGAGTGGGGATCAGTGTGCAGGGAGCAGGAAAAGTGTGGAAGGAGCAGGAAAAGTGTGCACTAAGCAGGGAAAAGCGTGCAAGGAGCAGGGCTAAGTGTGCAAGGAACGGGGCTGAGTGTGCAAGGAGCAAGGAAAACAGTGGAAGGAGCAGGAAGGAGCGTGCAAGAAGTGTGGCTAATTGTGCAAGGAGCAGGATAAGCGTGCAAGGCTCAGGGCCAGGAATTCCAGGAACATTTTTCTGCTGGGGACAGAGGTGACACCAGCCAGGCGTGACACCAGCCCGGGGACATCGTGCTCCCGGCCCAATCCCGACCCAGTCCCCGCAGCAGGAAAAGCTTTTTCCCAGGAATTTCGGCACGGGGACGATGCTCGGGGTCACCTCCCCCCTGCTAAAGCCACCCGGGTCCTGTCCCCTGGCACCTCGATGTCCCCTTCGGGTTGGGAGGTGACCCCGGGCTCCGTCACCTTCCCCTTCCCACGCTCCTTGACCTCGGAAAAACGGGGATTTAGGGGAAAAAAAAAAATAAATTAAGCTTTAAAATAAAAAAAATAAATTAAATTAAGTTTAAAAATTAAATTAAAATTAAATGAAAATAAAAAATAAATTAAATTAAATTAAAAATTAAATGAAAATTAAAAATTAAATTAAAATTAAAAAATAAATTAAAATTAAATGAAAATAAAAAATAAATTAAATTAAATTAAAAATTAAATTAAAATTAAAAAATTAAATTAAAAATAAAAATAAAAAATAAAATTAAAATTAGAAATAAAAATTAAATTTAAATTAAAAATAAAAAATTAAAATAAAAAATAAAAAAAATAAATTAAAAAAAAATCAGTTTCTTCAAGGGACCCAACCCCCCCCTTTCAGCATTTCCAGGCTCCCAGATCAGGAAGTTTGGGATTTTTTTTTCCCTCCTCTTCCCGTTTTTTTTTTCCCCAAAACTTTATTTTTTTTTCCGGGGGGGGTCCCTTGTTTTGGGCTTTTTTCCCCTCCTCTTTCCTCTTTTTTTTTTCCCCAAAACTTTATTTATTTTTTTTCTTGGGGGGGTTGCTTGTTTTTTGCTGTTTTTTTTTTTTTTTTTAGTGTCCCCAAACTCCCCCAGGTGCCACCAAACCTCTTGGCTCCCCCAGCCCCTTTGGGGACATCGCTTTGTCCCCCTCCCCGCCACCTCCTTTGCCCTTCCCGCAGTCCGAACGCCACCGCCTTGGTGTCCCGGGAGGTGACAGCGGGGACACCGTGTCCCTCCTCAAGGGGACAAGCGAAGCCCTGGCTTGGGAGGCTGCGGATGGGCGAGGACTTTGGAGAGGGGACAAAGGAGGAAAAAAAAAAGGGGGGGGGGGGAAAAAAACAAAAAACAAAAAGCGGAAAAAATCGCGGAAAAAAAAAACACGAAGAAAAAAACACGGAAAAAAAAACTAAAAAAAAACTAAAAAAAAAACACGAGGGGAAAAAAAACAAGGAAAAAAAACCACGAAAAAAAACACGAAAAAAAACCCTAAAAAAAAAAAAAAAAAAAAGAGGAAAAAAACACGAAAAAAACCTAAAAAAAAAAAAAAAAAAACACGAGGAAAAACCTAAAAAAAAAAAAAAAAGAGGAAAAAAACACGAAAAAACCACAAAAAAACCTAAAAACCTAAAAAAAAAAAAAAAAAAAGGAAAAAAAAACACGGAAAAAAACCTAAAAAAAAAAAAAAAAAAAAAAAAAAAAAAAAAAAAAAAGAAAAAAAAACACGGAAAAAAACCACGAAAAAAAAAACCCTAAAAAAAACCTAAAAAAAAAACAAGAGGGAAAAAAAAACCACGGAAAAAAAACACGAAAAAAAACCAAAAAAAAAAAAACCCAAAAAACACGAGGGAAAAAAAAACTAAAAAAAAAAAAACACGAGGAAAAAAAAGAAACAAAACACGAGGGAAAAAAAAAAAAAAAAACCTCCGTGTTGTTTTTCCTCGGGATCCCAAACAAAAGCCCGGTGGCTCCGACCTTGGCTTCCAGCCCATTCCTGGCCGGATTTCTGTCAGGATCCCGCCTGTCCCCAAGGCAGGAAGGGACAAGGGGAGGGGACAATTCCTTGGAGAGGAGCTGGGGGGGGATGGGGGGAAAAAAACCCACTGTGGGGGTTCAGGGGGCTCCCCAGGAAGGGGAATTCAGGGGATGAGGTGTGGGAGCTGCTGCATCCCTGGAAAAAAAAAAGGGGGGAAAATGGCTGTGGGTATCCCACCTCCTGCTGGGTTTGGTTCCATCTCCTGTCCTTGAGGAGAATTCCCAGGGATTGAGGAGAATTCCCATGGATTGAGGAGCCCCGTGGATTGAGGGGAATTCCCCTAATTTGAGGAGAATTCCCCTGGCTTGTGGAACATCCCAGAATTTGAGGGGAATTCCCATGGATTGAGGAGAATTCCCGTGGATTGGGGAGCCCCATGGCTTGAAGAACATCCCATAATTGGAGAAGAATTCCCATGGATTGAGCAGAATTCCCATAATTTGGGGAGAATTCCCATCACTTGAGGAGCCCCATGGATTGAGGAGAATTCCCATGGATTGAGGAGAATTCCCATGGATTGGGGAGCCCCATGGCTTGAGGAACATCCCATAATTTGAGGAGAATTCCCATAATATGAGGAGAATTCCCATGGTTTGAGGAGAATCCCGTGGCTTGAGGAGAATTCCCATCATTTGAGGAGAATTCCCATCATTTGAGGAGCCCCATGGATTGAGGAGAATTCCCGTGGATTGGGGAGCCCCATGGCTTGAGGAACATCCCATAATTGGAGGAGAATTCCCATGGCTTGAGGGGAATTCCCATGGATTGAGGAGAATTCCCATAATTGGAGGAGCATCCCCATGGCTTGAGGAGCACCCCATCATTTGAGGAGAATTCCCATCATTTGGGGAGAATTCCCATCACTTGAGGAGCCCCATGGATTGAGAATTCCCATGGATTGGGGAGCCCCATGGCTTGAAGAACATCCCATAATTGGAGGAGAATTCCCATGGATTGAGGAGAATTCCCATAATTGGAGGAGCATCCCCATGGCTTGAGGAGCACCCCATCATTTGAGGAGAATTCCCATCATTTGAGGAACCCCGTGGATTGAGGAGAATTCCCGTGGATTGGGGAGCCCCACGGCTTGAGGAACATCCCATAATTGGAGGAGAATTCCCATGGTTTGAGGAGAATTCCCATAATTTGAGGAGAATTCCATGGCTTGAGGAGCACCCCATCATTTGAGAATTCCCATCATTTGAGAATTCCCATAATTTAGGGAGAATTCCCATCATTTGAGAAGAATTCCCATGGTTTGAGGACCATTCCATGATTTGAGGAGCATCTCCATGATTTGAGGAGAATTCCCATCATTTGAGGAAAATTCCCATGGCTTGAGGAGCACCCCATAAATTGAGGAGAATTCCCATAATTTCAGGAGAATCCCATGGATTGAGGAGAATCCCATGGATTGGGGAGCCCCATGGCTTGAGGAACATCCCATAAATTGAGGAGAATCCCATGGCTTGAGGAGCATTCCCAAGGAGGTGTCACCTCTCCAGGTCCCCGCTTGGGCGCAGTCCCAGTTCCTGTTTGGTTTTGTCACCTCCTGCTCCCTGTTTCCTCCTCCCTGGGGCTGTCACGAGGGCTCAGGGGACAAAGTCCCGATGTCCCCAGGCTCAGGAAATGTCCCCAAGGAGCTGCTGCCACCACGGAGCAGTTCTGGGTTTCCAGAAACTCCTTTGGAGGGGGCAGAATCCCAGGATTTTCTTCTTCTCCATTCCGATGGTTGGAGAAGCTTGGAAGAAAAAGGGGAAAAAGGAGAAAAAGGGGGAAAAGGGGGAAAAGGGGGGGGGTTTGGGGCAGGGCACCCATCCCAGCACCCATGGGTGGGGGTCCTGGGTCAGGAGTTTCCCCTGGGTGTTTTGTTTTTCTCCCCAAAGTTGTTGGAATTCCCTTGGAATTCCCCAAATTGAGGATTTCATCCAGAAATTAAGGTTTCCCCCCCCCCCCCCACAGCAGCACCCATGGGAGACAAACACCACTTGTAGGGTGCCCACCCCCAAATCCCCAAATAAACGAGGGGGGAAAAGAAGGAACCAGGACAAAACTTTCCCTGGAAATGACCCCGGAATGGGTGAGGCCACCCCAGGGCAAGGAGCACCCAAAGTTCTCCCAGCACCCTGGGTGCAGAACGGGTCTGACGGGTGCTGGGGCTCCCCCAGCCTGGAATTTATGGGGCAGGGAGGAGATGAAAGGGTTTGGGGGGGTTGTTTGGGGTGAGTTGGGGCTTCCCAGGAATCCTCATCCATCCAGCTGGGAGCTCAGCACCGGGATTTGGGGTGGGAGGGGAAAAAACTGGGAAAAAAAACCCCAATGAGGTTTAAAAACCCCTCAAGGGTGGGGACACCCCAAAAAAAACCTATGGGGAGGTGTCCCCCAACCTGGTCCCCAGGTGCTCAGGAGCTGCTTCCCGTGAATTCCCGAAAAAATCATGGAAGGAAAACAAGGTTTTGGGGTTTTGGGAAGGATCTTGGAGCTCCTGGAGTCCCCACGGGGAGCCCAGATTTTAGGGGAGGGTTTGGGGTTTTATTGGGGTTTTTTTTTCCTTGCTCCCCATCCCCTCCCATGGGATCATCGGGTCCTTGGTGCCCTCTGCTTTTCCAAGGAATTTTTTTCTTTTGGGGGGGTTGTTCCCATAACCTGCTGGAATTTGGGATCTTTCCCACCTTTGACACCTGAATTTGGGGGATTTATTGGGGTTTTTTTCCCCCAGCTCCTCCTGGCTCTTACTCCCATGGGACCATCAGGTCCTTGGTGTCTTCTGCTTTTCCAAGGAATGTTTTTTTTTGGGGGGGGGGTGGATTCTGCTTCCATAACCTGCTGGAATTTGGGATGCAGAGCCCCCAACCTGCTGC
>JALBCY010000120.1:0-67449 GCA_023079485.1 Archilochus colubris
TGTTGGAGACCCCCGGGAGTAGGGGGGAAATGGGGGGGGGATGGAGCCCCCATGGGTGGGGGGGGGCATTGGGTGGTTTGGGGTCCTCTGGGGGTGCCTGAGCTGGGGGGTATTGGAGGGGGGGGGGGGGTGGGTCCGTGTGGGGGTCCTTGGGGTGCCCTGTGGGGGGGTCTCTGGGGGTCTCTGGGTGCCAGGGCTGCCCCCTCCTCCCAGGCTTTCCTCTCGAGTCTTTCCCCCCCCCACGATTCCTGGATCGGGCTCCACGACCGCGGGACCGAGGGGACCTTTGTGTGGGCAGATGGGACCCCCAGCACCTATAGGTGGGGGGCACGGGGGGAGGGGGCGATGGGGGGTATGGGGTGATGGGGTTATGGGGTGATGGGGGGCTATGGGGACTGGGGGCAATGGGGGCTGGGGGCAATGGGGGCTATGGGGGGCTATGGGGTTATGGGGTGATGGGGGGCTTTGGGGGGGCCCTGGGGGGCTATGGGGTTATGAGGGGCAATGGGGGGGCTATGGGGTTATGGGGGGGCAATGGGGTTATGGGGGGAAATGGGGGGCTATGGGGTTATGGGGGTCTGGGGGGCGATGGGGGGCAATGGGGTGATGCGGGGCTATGGGGTTATGGGGGGTTATGGGGGGCTGGGGGGCTATGGGGTGATGGGGGGAAATGGGGGCTATGGGGTGATGGGGGTCTGGGGGGCTATGGGGGGCTATGGGGGGCTTTGGGGTTACGGGTTGATGGGGGGCTTTGGGGGGGCCCTGGGGGGCTGGGGGGTCATGGGGGGAAATGGGGGGCTATGGGGTGATGGGGGTCTGGGGGGCAATGGGGGGGCTATGGGGTGATATGGGGGGCTATGGGGTGATGGGGTTATGGGGGGGCAATGGGGTTATGGGGGGAAATGGGGGGCTATGGGGTTATGGGGGCCTGGGCGGCAATGGGGGGGCTATGGGGTGATATGGGGGGCTGTGGGGTGATGGGGTTATGGGGGGCTTTGGGGGGGCCCTGGGGGGCTGGGGGGTTATGGGGTTATGGGGTGATGGGGGGCTTTGAGGGGGCTCTGGGGGGCTGGGGGGTTATGGGGTGGCAATGGGGTTATGGGGGGCTATGGGAAGCAATGGGGCTATGGGGGGGCTATGGGGGGCAATGGGGGGCTCTGGAGTTATGGGGTGATGGGGGGCTTTGGGGGGCTGGGGGGCAATGGGGGGCTATGGGGTGATGGGGTTATGGGGTGATGGGGGCTATGGGGGCTTTGGGGTTACGGGGTGATGGGGGGCTCTGGGGGGACCCTGGGGGGCTGGGGGGTTATGGGGTTATGGGGCGATGGGGGGCTATGGGGGGCTGGGGGGCAATGGGGGGCTATGGGGTGATGGGCTTATGGGGGGCTATGGGGGGCTCTGAGGTTATGGGGTGATGGGGGGCTTTGGGGGGCTCTGAGGTTATGGGGTGATGGGGGGCTTTGGGGGGGCCCTGGGGGGCTGGGGGGTTATGGGATTATGAGGGGCTATGGGGGGCTATGGGGTTATGGGGTGATGTGGGGCTATGGGGGGGCTATGGGGGGCTCTGGGGTTATGGGGGGCTATGGGTTATGAGGGGTTATGGGGGGCTATGGGGGGCTGGGGGGCAATGGGGGGCTATGGGGTGATGGGGTTATGGGGTGATGGAGGGCTATGGGGGGCTTTGGGGTTACGGGGTGATGGGGGGCTTTGAGGGGGCTGGGGTTGGGGCTTGGGGTTGGCTGGGGTTTGTGGGGTCTATGGGGCTCTGGGGTTATGGGAGCAAGGGGGTTATGGGGGCTGGGGGGCAATGGGGCCTGGGGGGTTATGGGGGGCTATGGGGGGCTTTGGGGTTATGGGGTGATGGGGGCTTTGGGGGGGCTCTGGGGGGCTAGGGGTATGGGGGCTTGGGGTTATGGGGGGGCAATGGGGTTATGGGGGGAAATGGGGGGCTATGGGGCTATGGGGGGGCTATGGGGGGCAATGGGGGGCTCTGGAGTTATGGGGGGCTATGGGGGGCTTTGGGGTTATGGGGTGATGGGGGCTTTGGGGGCCTGGGGTCTGGGGCTGCAGGGTTATGGTCTGGGGTCTGGGGGGCTCTGGGGCGATGGGGGATGGGTTATGAGGGGTGGGGGCTATGGGGCTATGGGATGGGGGCAATGGGGCTATGGAGTTATGGGGGGCTATGGGGGGCTTTGGGGTTATGGGGTGATGGGGGGCTTTGGGGGGGCCCTGGGGGGCTGGGGGGCTATGGGGTGATGGGGGTCTGGGGGTCTGGAGGGGCTCTGGGGGGCGATGGGGGGCTATGGGATTATGAGGGGTTATGGGGGGCTATGGGGTTATGGGGGGAAATGGGGGCTCTGGGGTGATGGGGGTCTGGGGGGCAATGAGGGGGCTATGGGGTGATATGGGGGGCTGTGGGGTGATGGGGTGATGGGGGGCTTTGGGAGGGCCCTGGGGGACAATGGGGTTATGGGGGGGCAATGGGGTTATGGGGGGAAATGGGGGGCTCTGGGGCTCTGGGGGGCTCTGGGAGGAGGGTTATGGGGGGCAATGGGGAGGCTATGGGGTGATATGGGGGGCTATGGGGTGATGGGGGTCTGGGGGGCTCTGGGGCTCTGGGGGGGCTCTGGGAGGGCTCTGGGGTTATGGGGGCTCTGGGGGGATCTGGGGTTATGGGGAGCAATGGGGCTCCGGGGGGGCTCTGGGGGGCAATGGGGGGCTATGGGATTATGAGGGGTTATGGGGGGCTATGGGGTGATGGGGTTATGGGGTGATGGGGGGCTATGGGGTTACGGGGTGATGGGGGGCTTTGGGGGGGCCCTGGGGGGCTGGGGGGTTATGGGGTGATGGGGGGCTTTGAGGGGGCTCTGGGGGGCTGGGGGGTTATGGGGGGCAATGGGGTTATGGGGGGAAATGGGGGGCTATGGGGTTATGGGGGTCTGGGGGGCAATGGGGGGGCTATGGGGTGATATGGGGGGCTATGGGGTTATGGGGGGCTATGGAGGGCTGGGGGGCTATGGGATTATGAGGGGCTATGGGGGGCTATGGGGTTATGGGGTGATGGGGGGCTTTGGGGGGGCCCTGGGGGGCTATGGGGTTATGAGGGGCAATGGGGGGGCTATGGGGTTATGGGGGGGCAATGGGGTTATGGGGGGAAATGGGGGGCTATGGGGTTATGGGGGTCTGGGGGGCTATGGGGGGCAATGGGGTGTGGGGGCTATGGGGTTATGGGGGGTTATGGGGGGCTGGGGGGCTATGGGGTGATGGGGGGAAATGGGGGCTATGGGGTGATGGGGGTCTGGGGGGCTATGGGGGGCTTTGGGGTTATGGGGTGATGGGGGGCTTTGGGGGGGCCCTGGGGGGCTGGGGGGTTATGGGGGGAAATGGGGGGCTATGGGGTTATGGGGGTCTGTGGGGCATGGGGGGGCTATGGGGTGATATGGGGGGCTGTGGGGTGATGGGGGTCTGGGGGGCAATGGGGGGCTATGGGGGGCTATGGGGTTATGGGGGGGCAATGGGGTTATGGGGGGAAATGGGGGGCTATGGGGTGATGGGGGTCTGGGGGTCTGGAGGGGCTCTGGGGGGCGATGGGGGGCTATGGGATTATGAGGGGCTATGGGGGGCTATGGGGTTATGGGGTGATGGGGGGCTTTGGGGGGGCTATGGGGGGCTCTGGCGTTATGTGGGGGCAATGGGGTTATGGAGTTATGGGGTTATGGGGTCTCTGGGGTTATGGGGGCTATGGGGTTATGGGAGGAAATGGGGGGCTATGGGGTGATGGGGGTCTGTGGGGCAATGGGGGGGCTATGGGGTGAAATGGGGGGCTGTGGGGTGATGGGGCTATGGGGGGCTATGGGGGGCTTTGGGGTTATGGGGTGATGGGGGGCTTTGGGGGGGCCCTGGGGGGGCTGTGGGGCTATGGGGGACTGGGGGGCAATGGGGGGTTATGGGGAGCAATGGGGTTATGGGGGGCTGGGGGGGAATGGGGGGGCTATGGGGTGATATGGGGGGCTGTGGGGTGATGGGGTTATGGGGGGCTATGGGGGGCTTTGGGGTTATGGGGTGATGGGGGGCTTTGGGGGGGCCCTGGGGGGCTGTGGGGCTATGGGGGACTGGGGGGCAATGGGGGGTTATGGGGTGATGGGGGGGCAATGGGGTTATGGGGGGAAATGGGGGGCTATGGGGGGCTGGGGGGCTCTGGGGGGGGTCTGGGGGATGTAGGGCAATGGGGGGGCTATGGGGTTATGGGGGGGCTCTGGGGGGCTGGGGTCTCTCTATGGGGCTGGGGGTGTCTGGGGGGGGCAATGGGGCTCTGGGGCAATGGGGTTATGGGGAGCTCTGGGGGTGTCTGGGGGGGGCTCTGGGGGTCTCTTTATGGGGCTGGGGTCCCTGACCGCCCCCATGTCCCCCCCCCCAGGAACTGGCGCTGGGGGCAGCCGGACGAGGCGGGGGGGGGCGAGGATTGCGTGGCCATGGACCCACTGGGGGGGTGGGAGGATCGGCCCTGCGCATCCTCCCCGGGGGGGTGGGTGTGCGAGAGGGCCTGGGCCTGCTGACCCCCCCCCCCATGACCCCCCCCGTGAAGACTCCCCCCTTCTGACCCCCCCAGACCTCCCCCGGACCCCCCTGCTGACCCCCCCCTTGGACCCCCCTGCTGAACCCCCGTGGCTCCCACCCCTTTGCTGACCCCTCCGGACCCCCTTTGGACCCCCCCCCATGACCCCCCCATGATGACTCCCCCCTGCTGACCCCCCCAGACCCCCCCCGAAGACCCCCGCTGACCCCCCCCTGCTGACCCCCCTTAGACCCCCCTGCTGAACCCCCTCCTCCAAACCCCCCCGGAGCCCCCTTCTGACCCCCCCCTGCTGACTCCCCCCCTGCTCACCCCCCCTTAACCCCCTCTGACCCCCGCCCCTGATACTCGGCCCCCGGCCCCGGACCCCCTGCCCTGCGACCCCCCCCCCCTTACCCCCCTGACCCCCCCTTAGCCCCCTGGACCCCCCACCCCCCCCTTACCCCCCTGACCCCCCTTGCTGACCCCCCCTTTCACCCCTGCTGACCCCCCCGGACCCCCGCCCCCAGCCCCCTGACCCCCCTCCCCGGCCTCGACCCCTCCCCTGACCCCTAGCCCCTGACCCCCCCCCATGACCCCCCCGTGATGACTCCCCCCTGCTGACCCCCCCCTTGGACCCCCCTGCTGAACCCCAGTGGCTCCCACCCCTTTGCTGACCCCTCCGGACCCCCCCAGACCCCCCCTTAGACCCCCCCTCTGACCCCCCCCCCGCTGACCCCCCCTGACCCCCTCTGCTGACCCCCCCGGACCCCCTCTGCTGAACCCCCCCCTGCTGACCCCCCCGGATTCCCCTATTGACCCCCCCAGACCCCTCCAGACCCCCCCGTACTCCCCTTGGACCCCCCCGGACCCCCTCCAGACCCCCAGACCCCAGACGCCCCCAGACCCCCGCTTGCCCCCTGCTGGGCCCCCCGCTTACCCCCTGCTGACCCCCGGACCCCCTCACCCAGACCCCAGACCCCCGGTCTCTCTTGGACCCCCAGCCCCCGCTGACCCCCGCCCCTGCTGACCCCCCGCCCCCGCTGCCCAGCCCCCCAGACCCCCCTGACCCCCGAACCCCCGCTGACCCCCACACCCCCCTTCTGACCCCCCCCAGACCCCTCCAGACCCCCCCGGTCTCCCCTTGGACCCCCCCAGACCCTTCCCGCTGACCCCCCCCAGAACCCCCCTGCTGACCCCCCCCTTGTATCCCCCCGTGGCCCCCACCCCGGGACCCCCATTGGGGACCCCCCCCCCATTTGCTGATCCCGGGGGGGTGACAATAAACCCGGTGTGTGACACTTGGGGACATCGTGTGACACCTGGGGGGAGGAGAGGCACAGAGGTTTCATTGGGAACAATGGGGGCTTTGGACAGAGGTGACATTGGGGACACCTTGGGGGGGGGCGTGGGGTATTTGGGCCAACCCGAGGGACACGAGGGGGGGGACACTTGGGGGGGGGGGGACATTTGGGGACATCGATCCGGGGGCTTTTTGTGGGGGGGGGTCCCGATCCGGACTCGTTTTGGGGGGGGGGGTCCCGATCCGGGGGTGTTTTGGGGTGGGGGTCCCGATCCGGATTCTCTTTGGGGGGGTCCGATCCGGGGGGTCCCGATCCGGGGGCGTTTTGGGGTGGGGGTCCCGATCCGGATTCTCTTTGGGGGGGGGGGTCCGATCCGGGGGGTCCCGATCCGGGATCCCTTTATTTTGGGGGGGAGGGGTCCCCTGGGTCCCTTCTTTGAGGGGGGGTCCCCAACCCCCTGAGTCCCTTATAAGGGGGGGGTCCCTTATTTGGGGGGGGTCCCCAGATCCCTTAGTTGTGGAGGGGGGGGGCACCTGGGGTGTCCCCAACCCCCTGGGTCCCTTATTTGGGGGGGGTCCCCAAATCCCTGAGTCCTTTCTTTTGGGGGAGGTCCCTGGGAGGTGACAGAGCCAAAGGGGGAGGTGACAAAGCTGGGGGGGGGGGAGGTGACACGGGGGGGGAGGTGACACGGGGGGGTCCCCAGCCGGTCCGTGCAGATTCCTGCGGGTTGGAATTCTCCCCCTCGGGGTTGGGTTGGGACCCCCTGGGGGGGGGGATCCGATCCTGGGGGGGGGGGGGACAGGACAGACGTGACCATCGGATCCCCCCCCCCCCCCGTGTCCCCGGGGGGTCCGTACGTGTCCCCGTCCCCTCCCCCAGGAGAAGGAGCAGGTGTGGGGAAAGGGGGAAAATGGGGGCTGGGGAGGGGTTGGGAGGATTCAGGGTTTGGGGTTTGTGGGGGGGGGTGGGGGTGGGGGGGTGGGGGTGGGGGTTTGGGGGGGATGGGAGGAGGATTCAGGGGGTTTGGGGTGTTTGAAGTGGGGGGGGGAAAGGGGAAGGATGAGGGGGGGTCCGGGGGGGGAAAGGGGGGAAAATGGGGGCTGGGGAGGGGGATTTGGGGAGGGGGAGATGGGAGGGGAGGGGGATTCAGGGGGGGGTTTGGGGGGTTTGAAGTGGGGGGGGGAAAGGGAATGATGAGGAGGGGGCTGGGGGGGCAAAGGGGGGGATAGGGGGGAGTGGGGAGGGGGATTTGGAGAGAGGGAGATGGGAGGGGGATTCAGGGGGGGGGTTTGGGGTGTTTGAAGTGGGGGGGGGAAGGGGAATGATGGGGGGGGGTCCAGGAAGGGAATAGGGGGAAAAGGGGGGGCTGGGGAGGGGGAGATGGGAGGGGAGGGGGATTCAGGGGGGGGTTTGGGGGGTTTGAAGTGGGGGGGGGAAAGGGAATGATGGGGGGGTCCGAGGGGGTGTGGGGAGGGGGCTGGGGGGGCAAAGGGGGGGAAAAGGGGGGAGTGGGGAGGGGGATTTGGGGAGGGGGAGATGGGAGGGGAGGGGGATTCGGGGGGGGGTTTGGGGGGTTTGAAGTGGGGGGGGGGGAAGGGGAATGATGGGGGGGTCCGAGGGGGGCGAAATGGGGGGGCTGGGGGGGTTCAGGGGGTTTGGGGTTTTTTGGGGGGGTTTGGGGTTTTTTTGGGGGGGGTTGGGGTTTTTTTTGGGGGAGGTTTTGGGGGGGGTGGCTTTGTTGGGGAGGGGGCACCTTTGGGGGAGGCATTGGGTGCTGGGGGGGGCACCCAAACCCCTTTCTGAGGAGGGGAAACTGAGGCACGGGGGGGGGGGTGTGACGTCAGCAGCGTTGGCCCCGGTCCTGGTGGAAGGAACCTCATTAGCGCTGGGGATTAATGAGGAAGGGGTGGTGGCAGCAGTGGCAGTGGTGACAGTGCCACCCCCCCCCAAAGTGTCCCCACCTCCCGCTGGGATTTGTCCCCGCGACCCCGCTGCTGGCGCAAGACCCTGGGGACAGCGCCAGCGACACCAAGGGGGGGGGACAGGACCCCCCAAGTGGCCGAACCCCCCCCCCAGAACCCCCCTAATTCCCCACCCTGTGCCTCAGTTTCCCCCTCGGGGAAGGGGGGGGGGGCTCAGAACCCGCCCGGTCCTTGAGGGAGGGGGACCCTCAGGTCTGACCCCCCCTCCCCCTCGGGGTCCGGGCGTGTCCCCCCCACCCCCACTCGTGTCCCCTCCTTGGGGACAATCCGGTATTTAAGTCCCCGAGTGGGGACCGCGGCCCCAGAGCGGCGGGGACCGAGGCTGCGGTAGGTGATGGGGGGGGGGTTCGGGGGGGGGGGTCCCCAGTAACCCAGGGAGGGGGGGGCGATGTCCCCAAAATGTCCCCAAGGGGGGTGCGCGGTCAGTGTCCCCCAGTGTCACCTCCCCCTCTCGAAGCTTCGGTGTCCCCCGCCAAGGTTTTGGGGTCCCCGGGGGTGTCCCCAAGCTCTGCCGGTTGTCCCCAAGGTGGGGGGGTCCCCAAGGTTTGGGTTCAGTTTTGGGGTCCCCCAGAATGTCCCCAAACTGTCCCCAGGGTGTCCCTGTCCCCCCCTTTGCCAGACCCATTGGTACCAGGGGTTTTGGGGTCCCCCAGAATGTCCCCAAACTGTCCCCAGGGTGTCCCCAGGGTGTCCCTGTCCCCCCCCTTTGCCGGACTCATTGGCTCCAGGGGTTTTGGGGTCCCCAAACTGTCCCCAAACTGTCCCCAGGGTGTCCCTGTCCCCCCCCTTTGCCAGACCCATTGGCACCAGGGGTTTTGGGGTCCCCCAGGTTGTCCCCAAACTGTCCCCAGGGTGTCCCTGTCCCCCCCCTTGCCAGACCCATTGGCACCAGGGGTTTTGGGGTCCCCCAGATTGTCCCCAAGGTGTCCCCAAGGTGTCCCTGTCCCCCCCTTTGCCAGACTCATTGGCACCAGGGGTTTTGGGGTCCCCCAGACTGTCCCCAAACTGTCCCCAAGGTGTCCCTGTCCCCCCCTTTGCCAGGCTCTCATTGTCACCCTATTTTTGGGGTCCCCCAAACTGTCCCCAAACTGTCCCTGTCCCCCCCTTTGCCAGACCCATTGGCACCAGGGGTTTTGGGGTCCCCCAGACTGTCCCCAAACTGTCCCCAGGGTGTCCCTGTCCCCCCCTTTGCCGGACTCATTGGCACCAGGGATTTTGGGGTCCCCCAGATTGTCCCCAAGCTGTCCCCAAGGTGTCCCCAGGGTGTCCCTGTCCCCCCCCTTTGCCGGACTCATTGGCACCAGGGGTTTTGGGGTCCCCAAGGATGTCCCCAGAATGTCCCCAAACTGTCCCCAGGGTGTCCCTGTCCCCCCCCTTTGCCAGACTCATTGGCACCAGGGGTTTTGGGGTCCCCCAGACTGTCCCCAAACTGTCCCCAAGGTGTCCCTGTCCCCCCCTTTGCCAGGCTCTCATTGTCACCCTATTTTTGGGGTCCCCCAAACTGTCCCCAAACTGTCCCTGTCCCCCCCTTTGCCAGACCCATTGGCACCAGGGGTTTTGGGGTCCCCCAGACTGTCCCCAAACTGTCCCCAGGATGTCCCTGTCCCCCACTTTGCTGGACTCATTGGCTCCAGGGGTTTTGGGGTCCCCCAGATTGTCCCCAAACTGTCCCCAAGGTGTCCCCAAGGTGTCCCTGTCCCCCCCCTTGCCAGACCCATTGGCACCAGGGGTTTTGGGGTCCCCCAGACTGTCCCCAAACTGTCCCCAGGGTGTCCCCAGGATGTCCCTGTCCCCCCCCTTGCCAGACTCATTGGCACCAGGGGTTTTGGGGTCCCCCAGGGTGTCCCCAAGCTGTCCCCAAACTGTCCCCAGGGTGTCCCTGTCCCCCCCTTTGCTGGACTCATTGGCACCAGGGGTTTTGGGGTCCCCCAGATTGTCCCCAAACTGTCCCCAGGGTGTCCCCAGGACGTCCCTGTCCCCCCCTTTGCCGGACTCATTGGCACCAGGGGTTTTGGGGTCCCCCAGAATGTCCCCAAACTGTCCCCAAACTGTCCCCAGGGTGTCCCTGTCCCCCCCTTTTGCCAGGCTCATTGGCACCAGGGGTTTTGGGGTCCCCCAGACTGTCCCCAAACTGTCCCCAAGGTGTCCCTGTCCCCCCCTTTGCCAGGCTCTCATTGTCACCCTATTTTTGGGGTCCCCCAAACTGTCCCCAAACTGTCCCTGTCCCCCCCTTTGCCAGACCCATTGGCACCAGGGGTTTTGGGGTCCCCCAGACTGTCCCCAAACTGTCCCCAGGATGTCCCTGTCCCCCACTTTGCTGGACTCATTGGCTCCAGGGGTTTTGGGGTCCCCCAGATTGTCCCCAAACTGTCCCCAAGGTGTCCCCAAGGTGTCCCTGTCCCCCCCCTTGCCAGACCCATTGGCACCAGGGGTTTTGGGGTCCCCCAGACTGTCCCCAAACTGTCCCCAGGGTGTCCCCAGGATGTCCCTGTCCCCCCCTGTGCCGGACTCATTGGCACCAGGGGTTTTGGGGTCCCCCAGAATGTCCCCAAACTGTCCCCAAACTGTCCCCAGGGTGTCCCTGTCCCCCCCTTTTGCCAGGCTCATTGGCACCAGGGGTTTTGGGGTCCCCCAGATTGTCCCCAAACTGTCCCCAGAATGTCCCCAAGTTGTCCCCAAGTTGTCCCCAAGTTGTCATTTCAGTGCCCCCCACCCTGGGTTTTCAGGTCCCCAAGGTCCCTTTTCACCCCCCGCAGGGTTTTACCGCTGTCCTCCCCGCCCCCCCACAAGGTGCCACCCGTGCCCGCGCGTGTCCCCGAGGGTCACCATGACTGTCACCTACACGTCACGCGTGGCCACCGCCCGCTTCGGGGGTTTCTCGCAGCTGCTGCTGCTCTGGCGTGGGAGCATCTACAAACTGCTCTACCGGGAGCTCCTCCTCTTCCTCACCGCCTACCTGGGGCTCAGCCTCGCCTACCGGTGCGGGGACACGCGGGGACACGGGGGGGGAACACGCGGGGACATGTGGGGACACAGGGGATGTGGGGTAGGGGGACACAGGGACACCCGAGGTGCTGGGGAGTGGTGGGGATGGGGACTCACGGCGTCTAGGGGGACACGGGGGCTCTTAAGGGGATCGTGGGGAGGGGGGGGACACGTGGGGACATGGGGGGACACGGGGGACACGGGGGACACGTGGGGACATGGGTGGACACGGGGAGACACGGGGGATGTGGGGTACGGAGGACGCAGGGACACCCCGAGATGCAGGGGAGTGGTGGGGATGGGGACACACGGGGTGTAGGGGGACACGGGGGATCTCAGGGGTCGTGGGGTTGGGGGACACGTGGACATGGGGACATGGGGACGACAGGGGACACGGGATGTGGGTAGGGGAGGGAACACCCAGTGCTGGGGAGTGGTGGGGATGGGGACACACGGGTGTAGGGGGACACGGATCTCAGGGGGCGTGGGGTTGGGGGGACACGTGGGGACATGGGAGGACACATGGGACACGTGGGGACATGGTGGACACGGTGGACACGGGGGGACACGGGGGATATGGGGTAGGGGCGCAGGGACACCCGGGTGCTGGAGTGGTGGGGATGGGGACACACGGGGTGTAGGGGGACACGGGGCTCTTAGGGGACACGGGGGACACGTGGGGACATGGGGACATGGGGACACGCGGGGACACGGGGGGACCGGGGATGTGGGGTAGGGGGACACAGGGACACCCGAGGTGCTGGGGAGTGGTGGGGATGGGGACACACGGGGTGTAGGGGGACACGGATCTCAGGGGGGTCGTGGGGTTGGGGGGGACACGTGGGGACATGGGGGGACACATGGGACACGTGGGGACACGGTGGACACGGGGGGACACGGGGGATGTGGGGTAGGGGGACACAGGGACACCCAAAGTGCTGGGGGGTGGTGGGGATGGGGACACACGGGGTGTAGGGGGACACGGGGGCTCTTAGGGGACATGGGGGACATGGGGGGACACACGGGACACGTGGGGACACGGTGGACACGTGGGGACATGGGGGGACACATGGGACACGTGGGGACACAGAGGGACATGGGGGGACACGGGGGGATGTGGGGTAGGGGGACACAGGGACACCCGAGGTGCTGGGGAGTGGTGGGGATGGGGACACACGGGGTGTAGGGGGACACAGGGGATCTCAGGGGGGTCGTGGGGTTGGGGGGGACACGTGGGGACATGGGGGGACACACGGGACACGGGGGGACACGGTGGACACGGGGGGACACGGGGGATGTGGGGTAGGGGGGACACAGGGACACCCGAAGTGCTGGGGAGTGGTGGGGATGGGGACACACGGGGTGTAGGGGGACACGGATCTCAGGGGGGTCGTGGGGTTGGGGGGGACACGTGGGGACATGGGAGGACACATGGGACACGTGGGGACATGGTGGACACGGTGGACACGGGGGGACACGGGGGGATATGGGGTAGGGGGACGCAGGGACACCCGAGGTGCTGGGGAGTGGTGGGGATGGGGACACACGGGGTGTAGGGGGACACGGGGGCTCTTAGGGGACACGGGGGACACGTGGGGACATGGGGGGACATGGGGGACACGCGGGGACACGGGGGGACACGGGGGGATGTGGGGTAGGGGGACACAGGGACACCCGAGGTGCTGGGGAGTGGTGGGGATGGGGACACACGGGGTGTAGGGGGACACAGGGGATCTCAGGGGGGTCGTGGGGTTGGGGGGGACACGTGGGGACATGGGGGGACACACGGGACACGGGGGGACACGGTGGACACGGGGGGACACGGGGGATGTGGGGTAGGGGGGACACAGGGACACCCGAAGTGCAGGGGAGTGGTGGGGATGGGGACACACGGGGTCTAGGGGGACACGGGGGCTCTTAGGGGACACGGGGGACATATGGGGACACGTGGGGACATGGTGGACACGGTGGACACGGGGGGACATGGGGGATGTGGGGTGGGGGGACACAGGGACACCCAAAGTGCTGGGGGGTGAGGGGGATGGGGACACACGGGGTGTAGGGGGACACGGGGGATCTCAGGGGGGTCGTGGGGTTGGGGGGGACACGTGGGGACATGGGGGGACATGGGGGACACATGGGGACATGGTGGACACGGTGGACACGGGGGGACACGGGGGATGTGGGGTGGGGGGACACAGGGACACCCAAAGTGCTGGGGAGTGGTGGGGATGGGGACACACGGGGTGTAGGGGGACACGGGGGCTCTTAGGGGACACGGGGGACACGTGGGGACACAGAGGGACATGGGGGGACATGGGGGACACATGGGACACGTGGGGACACGGTGGACACGGGGGGACACGGGGGATGTGGGGTAGGGGGACACAGGGACACCCGAGGTGCTGGGGAGTGGTGGGGATGGGGACACACGGGGTGTAGGGGGACACGGGGGCTCTTAGGGGACACGGGGGACATATGGGGACACGTGGGGACATGGGGGGACACACGGGACATGTGGGGACACGGTGGACACGGGGCATGTGGGGTAGGGGGACGCAGGGACACCTGAGGTGCTGGGGAGTGGTAGGGATGGGGACACACGGAGTGTAGGGGGACACGGATCTCAGGGGGGTCGTGGGGTTGGGGGGGACACGTGGGGACATGGGGGGACACATGGGACACGTGGGGACACGGTGGACACGGGGAGACACGGGGGGATGTGGGGTGGGGGGACACAGGGACACCCGAAGTGCAGGGGAGTGGTGGGGATGGGGACACACGGGGTGTAGGGGGACACGGGGACTCTTAGGGGACACGGGGGACATGTGGGGACACGTGGGGACATGGGGGGACACACGGGACATGTGGGGACACGGGGGGACACAGGGGATGTGGGGTAGGGGGACACAGGGACACCCAAAGTGCTGGGGGGTGGGGGGGATGGGGACACACGGGGTGTAGGGGGACACGGGGGCTCTTTGGGGACACGGGGGACACACGGAGGGTTTGGGTCCCAGAGGTGACTGTCCCCGTGTGTCCCCCCGTGTCCCCCCCCCCCCGTGTCCCCCCCAGGTTCCTGCTCTCTGAGCCCCAGCGACGCCTCTTTGAGAAGCTGGTTCTGTACTGTGACAAATCCGCAAACCTCATCCCCGTCTCCTTCGTCCTCGGTGGGACCCCCGGGACCCCCCCGGGACCCCCAAACCCCCCTGGGACCCCCGGGAACCCCCCCGGGACCCCCAAACCCCCCCCGGGACCCCCCCGGGGCCCCCAAACCCCCCACGGGACCCCCCTGGGACCCCCAAACCCCTCTGGCACCCCCAGGACCCCTCTGGGACCCCCAAACCCCTCTGGGACCCCTGGGACCCCTGCTGGGACCCCCAAACCTGGGACCCCGGAGCCCAGGACCCCAAACCCCCTGGCACCCCCAGGACCCCCTGGGACCCCCAAACCTGGGACCCCGGGAGCCCCCGGGAGCCCCCCCGGGACCCCCAAACCCCTCTGGAACCCCCGGGAGCCCCCCCGGGACCCCCAAACCCCCCCCTGGCACCCCCAACCCCCCCCCCCCAGGAACCCCAAACCCCCACCCGAGACCCCCAAATCCCCGATGTCCCCAACATCCCGATGTCCCCATCTCCCTGGCCCCAATGCCCCCAATGTCCCCATCTCCCCAGTATCCCCAATGTCCCCAGTGTCCCCAGTGTCCCCAATGTCCCCAGTGTCCCCGTGTCCCCTCAGGTTTCTCCGTGGCACTGTTTCTGGAGTGGTGTTGGGGACAGTTCTGCAGCGTCCCCAATGTCCCTATATCCCTGTCCCCATGTCCCCAGTGTCCCCATCTCCCCAGTATCCCCAGTATCTCCAATGTCCTCAATGTCCCCAGTGTCCTCGATGTCCCCAGTGTCTCCATCTCCTCAATGTCCCCAGTGTCCCCATGTCCTCAGTGTCCTCGATGTCCCCAATGTCCCCATTTCCCCAGTATCCTCTAGGTCCCCAGTATCCCCAATGTCCCCAGTGTCCCCATCTCCCCAGTATCCTCAGTGTCCCCAATGTCCCCATGTCCCCATCTCCCCAATGTCCCCAATATCCCCATCTCCTCGATGTCCCCAATGTCCCCATCTCTCCAGTATCCCCAATGTCCCCAATGTCCCCAGTGTCCCCATCTCCTCAATGTCCCCAGTGTCCTTGATGTCCCCAGTATCCCCAGTGTCCCCAATGTCCCCATCTCCTCAATGCCCCCATGTCCCCAATGTCCCCATCTCCTCAATGTCCCCAGTGTCTCCAATGTCCCCATGTCCCCAGTGTCCCCATGTCCTCAGTGTCCTCGATGTCCCCAATGTCCCCATCTCCCCAGTATCCCCAGTGTCCCCATCTCCTCAATGCCCCCATGTCCCCAATGCCCCGATCTCCCCAGCATCCTTGATGTCCCCAATGTCCCCAGTGTCCCCATGTCCTCAGTGTCCCTGATGTCCCCAGTGTCCCCATCTCCCCAATGTCCCCAATGTCCCCAATGTCCCCATCTCCCCAGTATCCCCAATGTCCCCATCTCCCCAGTGTTTCCAATGTCCCCAATGCCCCCATCTCCCCGATGTCCCCAATGTCCCCATCTCCCCAGTATCCCCAGTGTCCCCATCTCCTCAATGTCCCCACTATCCCCAATGTCCCCAGTGTCCTCGATGTCCCCAATATCCCCAGTGTCCCCATCTCCCCAATGTCCCCATCTCCCCACTATCCCCAATGTCCCCAATGTCCTCAATGTCCCCACTATCCCCAATGCCCCCATATCCCCAGTACCCCCAGTATCCCCAATGTCCCCGATGTCCCCATCTCCTCAATGTCCCCGATGTCCCCAATGTCCCCATCTCCCCAATGTCCCCAGTGTCCTCGATGTCCCCATCTCCTCGATGTCCCCAGTGTCTCCAATGTCCCCATGTCCCCAGTGTCCCCATGTCCTCAGTGCCCTCGATGTCCCCAATGTCCCCATCTCCCCAGTATCCCCAGTGTCCCCATCTCCTCGATGTCCCCAATGTCCCCATGTCCCCATCTCCCCAGTACCCCCAGTACCCCCAGTATCCCCAATGTCCCCAATGTCCTCGATGTCCCCAATGTCCCCACTATCCCCAATGTCCCCAATGCCCCCATCTCCCCAATGTCCCCAATGCCCCCATCTCCCCAGTGTCCCCAGTACCCCCACTATCCCCAATGTCCCCAGTGTCCCCATCTCCCCAGTATCCCCAATGTCCCCAATGTCCCCAATGTCCCCGATGTCCCCGATGTCCCCCCAGGTTTCTCCGTGGCGCTGGTCCTGGAGCGGTGGTGGGGACAGTTCTGCAGTGTCCCCAATGTCCCCATCTCCCCAGTATCCCCAGTGTCCCCATCTCCCCAGTATCCCCAGTATCCCCAATGTCCCAAATATCCCCATCTCCCCAGTGTTCCCAATGTCCCCATCTCCTCGATGCCCCCAGTGTCTCCAATGTCCCCATGTCCCCAGTGTCCCCATGTCCTCAGTGTCCTCGATGTCCCCAATGTCCCCATCTCCCCAGTATCCCCAGTGTCCTCATCTCCCCAGTGTCCCCAGTGTCCCCAATGTCCCCATCTCCCTAATGTCCCCAATGTCCCCAGTGTCCTCGATGTCCCCATCTCCCCAGTATCCCCAATGTCCCCATCTCCCCAATGTCCCCAGTGTCCTCGATGTCCCCAGTATCCCCAGTGTCCCCAATGTCCCCATCTCCCCAATGTCCCCGATGTCCCTAATGTCCCCAATGTCCCCATCTCCCCAGTATCCCCAGTGTCCCCAGTGTCCCCGATGTCCCCATCTCCTCGATGTCCCCGATGTCTCCCCAGGTTTCTACGTGGCGCTTGTCCTGGAGCGCTGGTGGGGACAGTTCTGCAGTGTCCCCAATGTCCCCATCTCCCCAGTATCCCCAGTGTCCCCATCTCCCCAGTATCCCCAGTATCCCCAATGTCCCAAATATCCCCATCTCCCCAGTGTTCCCAATGTCCCCATCTCCTCGATGCCCCCAGTGTCTCCAATGTCCCCATGTCCCCAGTGTCCCCATGTCCTCAGTGTCCTCGATGTCCCCAATGTCCCCATCTCCCCAGTATCCCCAGTGTCCCATCTCCCCAGTGTCCCCAGTGTCCCCAATGTCCCCATCTCCCAATGTCCCCAATGTCCCCAGTGTCCTCGATGTCCCCATCTCCCCAGTATCCCCAATGTCCCCATCTCCCCAATGTCCCCAGTGCCTCGATGTCCCCAGTATCCCCAGTGTCCCCATGTCCCCATCTCCCCAATGTCCCCTCTCCCCAGTATCCCCATGTCCCCAACGCCCCCATCTCCCCAATGTCCCCAATGTCCCCAGTGTCTCGATGTCCCCAGTATCCCCAGTGTCCCCATGTCCCCATCTCCCCAATGTCCCCGATGTCCCTAATGTCCCCAATGTCCCCATCTCCCCAGTATCCCCAGTGACCCCAGTGTCCCCGATGTCCCCATCTCCTCGATGTCCCCGATGTCTCCTCCAGGTTTCTACGTGGCGCTTGTCCTGGAGCGGTGGTGGGGACAGTTCCGGTGTCCCCAATGTCCCTCTCTCATGTCCATGTCCCCAATGTCCCCATTTATGTCCCCATCTCCCCGTATCCAGTCCCAGTTCCCCATGTCCCCACGCCCATTCCCGATGTCCCCAGGTTTCTGTGGCGCTGGTCTGGAGCGGTGGTGGGGACAGTTCCGCAGTGTCCCCGCCCCGGACGGGCTGATGTTGGCCGTGGCGGGGAGCGTGGAAGGGGGGGACGCGCGGGGCCGTGCGGTTCGCAGGACGCTGATGCGGTACGGGAGCCTCGCGGCGCTGCTCGTGCTCCGTGCGGTCAGCACCGCGGTGTTCAAACGCTTCCCCACCACCGACCACCTGGTGGAGGCGGGTGAGCTGCGGGGTGACGTCACTCACCGGCGTGACGTCACGGCCCGGCCCCGAGAGGGGAGGGGGAGGAGGGGGGAGTGGGATGCGCTGGGGGGAACTGGGAGGAGGGAGAAGGGGGAACTGGGGGAACTGGGAAGAGCTGGGAAGAACTGAGAGGAGGTAGAAGAGGAGACTGGGGGGAACTGGAAAGAACTGGGAGGAACTGGGAAGAACTGGGAAGAGGGAAAGGGAACTGGGGACACTGGGATGCACTGGGAGGACCTGGGAAGAACTGGGAAGAAGGAGAAGGAGGAACTGGGAAGAACTGGGAAGGAGTAGAAGGGGGAACTGGGAAGAAGTGGGAACAGCTGGAAAGAACTGGGAAGAACTGGGAAGAGGTAGAAGGGGAGCCTGAGGGGAACTGGGAAGAACTGGGAAGAAGGAGAAGGAGGAACGGGGAAGAAGTGGGAGGAACTGGGAAGAGGGAGAAGGGGAGACTGGGGGGAACTGGGAAGAACTGGGTCAGCACCGCGGTGTTCAAACGCTTCCCCACCACCGACCACCTGGTGGAGGCGGGTGAGCTGCGGGGTGACGTCACTCACCGGCGTGACGTCACGGCCCGGCCCCGAGAGGGGAGGGGGGAGAGGGGGGAAAGGGAGGGAAAGTGGGATGTGCTGGGGGGAACTGGGAGGAGGGAGAAGGGGAAACTGGGGGAACTGGGAAGAGCTGGGAAGAACTGAGAAGAACTGGGAAGAGGCAGAAGGGTACTGGGGGGAACTGGAAAGAACTGGGAAGAGCTGGGAAGAACTGGGAAGAACGGGAAGAACAAGGAAGAGGTAGAAGGGGAGACTGGGGACACTGGGATGCACTGGGAGGAACTGGGAAGAGGTAGAAGGGGGAACTGGGAAGAACTGAGAAGAGCTGGGAAGAACTGGGAAGAGGGAGAAGGGGGAAATCGAAAGAACAGGGAAGAACTGGGAAGAACTGGGAAGGTGTAGAAGGGGAGACTGGGGACACTGGGATGCAGTGGGAGGAACTGGGAAGAACTGGGAAGAAGGAGAAGGAGGAACGGGGAAGAAGTGGGAGGAACTGGGAAGGTGTAGAAGGGGGAACTGGGAAGAACTGGGTCAGCACCGCGGTGTTCAAACGCTTCCCCACCACCGACCACCTGGTGGAGGCGGGTGAGCTGCGGGGTGACGTCACTCAGCGGCGTGACGTCACGGCCCGGCCCCGAGAGGGGAGGAGAAAAAGGGAGGAAGAGTGGGATTAACTGGGAGGAGGGAGAAGGGAAACTGGGGGAACTGGGAAGAACTGGGAAGAACTGAGGGAAACTAGGAGGGGATAAAACTAAAGAACTGAACAAGAAGGGCGAAATGGAAGAACTGGAAGAGGAACTAACTGGAGAAGGAGAATGGGAAGAACTAAACAGCTAGAAAATGAACGCTGGAGGAGGTAGAAGGGGAGAGGGGGGAGACTGGGATGAATGGGGGGAACCGGGGAAGAGGTAGAAGGGGGAACTGGGAAGAACTGGGAAGAACTGGGAAGAAGGAGAAGGGGGAACTGGGAAGAACGGGGAAGAAGGAGAAGGAGGAACTGGGAAGAACTGGGAAGAATTGGGAAGAACTGAGAGGAGGTAGAAGGGGAGAGTGGGGAGACTGGGATGCACTGGGGGGAACTGGGAAGAGGTAGAAGGGGGAACTGGGAAGAACTGGGAAGAGCTGGGAAGAATCGGGAAGAACTGGGAAGAGGTAGAAGGGGGAACTGGGGGGAACTGGGAAGAACCGGCAAGAACTGGGAAGAGGTAGAAGGGGAGACCAGGGACACTGGGATGCACTGGGGGGAACTGGGAAGAGGTAGAAGGGGGAACTGGGAAGAACTGAGAAGAGCTGGGAAGAACTGGGAAGAGGGAGAAGGGGGAAATCGAAAGAACAGGGAAGAACTGGGAAGAACTGGGAAGGTGTAGAAGGGGAGACTGGGGACACTGGGATGCAGTGGGAGGAACTGGGAAGAACTGGGAAGAAGGAGAAGGAGGAACGGGGAAGAAGTGGGAGGAACTGGGAAGGTGTAGAAGGGGGAACTGGGAAGAACTGGGTCAGCACCGCGGTGTTCAAACGCTTCCCCACCACCGACCACCTGGTGGAGGCGGGTGAGCTGCGGGGTGACGTCACCCACCGGCGTGACGTCACGGCCCGGCCCCGAGAGGGGAGGGTGGAGAGGGGGGAGTGGGATGCGCTGGGGGGAACTGGAGGGAACTGGGAAGAACTGGGAAGGGATGGAAGGGGTAGAAGGGGAGACTGGAGACTCTGAGATGCACTGGGGACACTGGGAGAACTGGGAGGAACTGGGAAGAAGGAGAAGGAGGAATGGGGAAGAAGTGGGAGGAACTGGGAAGAGGTAGAAGGGGGAACTGGGAAGAACTTGGAAGAACTGGAAGGAGGGGGAACTGGGGGGAACTGGGAAGAACTGGGAAGGGGCAGAAGGGGGAACTGGGTACACTGGGAAGTCCTGGGGCTCAGGTTCCCACGGCCGTGACGTCATCAGAGCCGTGATGTCATCGGCACCATGACGTCACCAGGCCCCGATGCTCCCGAGGGGAGGGGGCGGCGTGTGACACCACGGAGAGGGGGACGGGGGGGGGGGGGGTGTTTGGGGTCGAAACCCCGAGTGCCCCCCTCCCCCTCCCCGCCCTGTGACGTCACGGGTGGCCTCCTGATGACGTCACGGTGGGGCAGGGTTCCTGACGCGGGAGGAGCGGCGGCGCCTGGAGGGGCTGCGCTCCCCCTACAACAAGTTCTGGGTCCCCTGCGCCTGGTTCGGGGCTCTGGCGGGGCAGGCGCGGAGAGAGGGGAGGGTGCGGGACGACTGCGCCCTAAAACTCCTCATGGAGGTGACCCCCGAGACCCCCAAACCCCCCCCCGAGTCCCCCCAAATCCCCCTGGGACCTCCCAACCTCCACGAACCCCCCTCAAGCCCCCCCAGGTCCCCCCAAATCCTCCCGGGACCTCCCACCCCCCACGAGTCCCCCCAAATCCCCCCGAACCCCCAAAATCCCCCTGGGATCCCTGAACCCCCCCGAGTCCCCCCAAATCCCCCCGAACCCCCCAAATCCCCCTGGAACCTCCCAACCCCCACGAACCCCTCCCAAGCCCCCCAAGTCCCCCCAAGTCCCCCTGGAATCCCTGAGCCCCCCTGAGTCCCCCCGAGTCCCCCCAAATCCCCCTGGGACCTCCCACCCCCCCCGAGCCCCCCCAAATCCCCCCCGAACCCCCCAAATCTCCCTGGGATCCCTGAGCCCCCCAACTCACCCCCGGGTCCCTCCAGGTCCCCCCCAAATCCCCCCGAACCCCCCAAATCCCCCTGCTATCCCTGAGCCCCCCCAAGTCCCCTCAAATCCCCCCAGGAACCTCCCAACCCCCCCGAACCCCCCAAATCCCCCGACCTCCCGAACCCCTCAAGCCCCCAAATCCCCTGGAATCCCTTAGCCCCCAACACCCCCTGAGTCGCCCCCAGGACCCCGAGTCTCCCAAGTCCCCGAACCCCCAAATCCCCTGGGATCCCTGAGCCCCCCGAGTCCCCCAAATCCCCCAGGAACCTCCCAACCCCCCCGAGCCCTCAAGCCCCCCCAAGTCCCCCTGGGATCCCTGAGCCCCCAACCCCCGGGTCCCCCCAAATCCCCCGAACCTCCCAACCCCTCGAGCCCCCAAGCCCCCAGTCCCCCAAATCCCCTGGGACCTCTCAACCCCCACGAACCCCCTCAAGCCCCCCAAGTCCCCCCAAGTCCCCCTGGGATCCCTGAGCCCCCAAGTCCCCTGAGTCCCCTCAAATCCCCGACCTCCCGAACCCCCCTCAAGCCCCCAAGTCCCCCTGGAATCCCTGAGCCCCCCAACGCCCCCCCGGGTCCCAAATCCCCCGACCTCCCAACCCCCCAAACCCCTCAAGCCCCCCAAGTCCCCAAATCCCCGGGACCTCTCAACCCCCACGAACCCCCTCAAGCCCCCAAATCCCCCTGGAATCCCTGAGCCCCCCAATCCCCCGCCGAGTCCCCCCAAATCCTCCCGGGACCTCCCAACCCCCCCCGAACCCCCTCAAGCCCCCCCAGGTCCCCCCAAATCCCCCTGGGATCTCTGAGCCCCCCAATCCCCCCCCCGGGTCCCCCTAAGTCCCCCCCAAATCCCCCCGAACCCCCCAAATCCCCCTGGGATCCCTGAGCCCCCCCGAGTCCCCTCAAATCCTCCCTGGGACCTCCCGAACCCCCCCGAACCCCCCTCAAGCCCCCCCAAGTCCCCCTGCGATCCCTGAGCCCCCCAACTCCTCCCGGGTCCCCCCAAATCCCCCCGGGACCTCCCAACCCCCCCGAACCCCCTCAAGCCCCCCCAAGTCCCCCAAGTCCCCCTGGGACCTCCCACCCCCCCCGAACCCCGCAAATCCCCCTGGGATCCCTGAGCCCCCCCGAGTCCCCCCAAATCCCCCCAGGAACCTCCCAACCCCCCCGAACCCCCCTCAAGCCCCCCCAAATCCCCCTGGGATCCCTGAGCCCCCCAATCCCCCCCCGAGTCCCCCCAAATCCCCCCGGACCTCCCAACCCCCCGAACCCCCTCAAGCCCCCCAGGTCCCCCCAAATCCCCCTGGGATCCCTGAGCCCCCCAACCCCCCCCCCGAGTCCCCCTAAGTCCCCCCCAAATCCCCCCGAACCCCCCAAATCCCCCTGGGATCCCTGAGCCCCCCCGAGTCCCCTCAAATCCTCCCTGGGACCTCCCGAACCCCCCCGAACCCCCCTCAAGCCCCCCCGAAGTCCCCCTGCGATCCCTGAGCCCCCCAACTCCTCCCGGGTCCCCCCAAATCCCCCCGGGACC
Organism: Archilochus colubris; assembly: GCA_023079485.1. Lineage (NCBI taxonomy): Eukaryota > Metazoa > Chordata > Aves > Apodiformes > Trochilidae > Archilochus > Archilochus colubris. The sequence goes on from JALBCY010000120.1 coordinate 22,564, forward strand.
TCCCAACCCTCCCGAACCCCCTCAAGCCCCCCCAAGTCACCCCAAGTCCCCCTGGGACCTCCCACCCCCCCCGAACCCCGCAAATCCCCCTGGGATCCCTGAGCCCCCCCGAGTCCCCCCAAATCCCCCCAGGAACCTCCCAACCCCCCCGAACCCCCCCCAAGCCCCCCCAAATCCCCCTGGAATCCCTGAGCCCCCCCGAGTCCCCCCGAGTCCCCTCAAATCCCCCCGGGACCTCCCAACCCCCCCAAACCCCCTCAAGCCCCCCCAAATCCCCCCGAACCCCCCAAATCCCCCTGGGATCCCTGAGCCCCCCAAACCCCCCCCCCCGGGTCCCCCTAAGTCCCCCCCAAATCCCCCCGAACCCTCCAAATCCCCCTGGGATCCCTGAGCCCCCCCGAGTCCCCCCAAATCCCCCCAGGAACCTCCCAACCTCCACGAACACCCCTCAAGCCCCCCCCAGGTCCCCCCAAATCCCCCCGGGACCTTCCAACCCCTCCGAACCCCCCTCAAGCCCCCCCAAATCCCCCTGGGATCCCTGAGCCCCCCAACGCCCCCCCCCCGGGTCCCCCCAAATCCCCCCGGGACCTCCCACCCCCCCGAACCCCTCCCAGGCCTCCCCAAATCCCCCTGGAATCCCTGAGCCCCCCAATCCCCCGCCGAGTCCCCCCAAATCCCCCCGGGACCTCCCAACCCCCCCCGAACCTCCCTCAAGCACCCCCCGAACCCCCCAAATCCTCCTGGGATCCCTGAGCCCCCCAACACCCCCCCCCCGAGTCGCCCCCAGGACCCCCGAGTCTCCCCAAGTCCCCCCAAATCCCCCCGAACCCCCCAAATCCCCCTGGAATCCCTGAGCGCCCCAACGCCCCCCCCCGGGTTCCCCCAAATCCCCCTAGGGCCTCCCAACCCCCCCGAGCCCCCCCCAAGCCCCCCCAAATCCCCCTGGGATCCCTTAGCCCCCCAATCCTCCCCCCGGGTCCCCCTAAGTCCCCCCCAAATCCCCCCGAACCCCCCAAATCCCCCTGGGATCCCTGAGCCCCCCCGAGTCCCCCCAAATCCCCCCGGGACCTCCCAACCCCCCCCGAACCCCCTCAAGCCCCCCCAGGTCCCCCCAAATCCCCCCGGGAACCTCCCAACCCCCACGAACCCCCCTCAAGCCCCCCCAAGTCCCCCTGGAATCCCTGAGCCCCCCAATCCCCCGCCGAGTCCCCCCAAATCCCCCCAGGAACCTCCCAACCCCCCCGAGCCCCCCTCAAGCCCCCCCAAGTCCCCCTGGGATCCCTGAGCCCCCTAACCCCCCCTCGAGTCCCCCCAAATCCCCCCGAACACCCCAAGTCCCCCTGGGATCCCTGAGCCCCCCAACACCCCCCCCCCTGAGTCTCCCCAAGTCCCCCCCAAATCCCCCCGAACCCCCCAACTCCCCCTGGGATCCCTGAGCCCCCCCGAGTCCCCTCAAATCCTCCCTGGGACCTCCCGAACCCCCCCGAACCCCCCTCAAGCCCCCCCGAAGTCCCCCTGCGATCCCTGAGCCCCCCAACTCCTCCCCGGTCCCCCCAAATCCCCCCGGGAACCTCCCAACCCCCCCGAGCCCCCCTCAAGCCCCCCCCGAACCCCCCAAATCCCCCTGGAATCCCTGAGCCCCCCAACCCCCCCCGAGTCCCCCCAAAATCTCCCGGGACCTCCCAACCTCCACGAACCCCCCTCAAGCCCCCCCAAGTCCCCCCAAGTCCCCTTGGGATCCCTGAGCCCCCCCGAGTCCCCCCGAGTCCCCCCCAAATCCCCCCGAACCCCCCAAATCCCCCTGGGATCCCTGAGCCCCCCCGAGTCCCCCCAAATCCCCCCAGGAACCTCCCAACCCCCCCGAGCCCCCCTCAAGCCCCCCCAAGTCCCCCTACAATCCCTGAGCCCCCCAACGCCCCCCCCCGGGTCCCCCCAAATCCCCCCGGGACCTCCCAACCCCCCCCGAGACCCCCAAACCCCCCCCCGAGTCCCCCCAAATCCCTCCGAACCCCCCAAATCCCCCTCGGATCCCTGAACCCCCCCAAGTTCCTCCAAATCCCCCCAGGAACCTCCCAACCCCCCCCGAACCCCCCCAAGCCTCCCCCCAAATCCCCCTGAGATCCCTGAGCCCCCCAACCCCCCCTTCCGAGCATTCCCAGTGCCCCCCAGTTCATCCCAGTTTCCCCAGAGCTTCCTCCCCAGTGTCCCCGGCTCCTCATCTTCCCTTCTACCCCCTCCCAGTTCTTCCCAGTTCCCCCCCAGTACATCCCAGTGTCCCCAGTTTCCCCTTCTACCCCTTCCCAGTCCCCCCCAGTTCATCCCAGTTTCCTTAGCTCCCCCTCCCCAGCTCCCTGTCCCCTTGTCCTCAGACTCTCCAGGGTGGGGACACCCCCCCCACCCACCGAGATCCCCCCGTGACCCCCCCCCCGTGACTGTCACCCCCCGCCCCGTGTCCCCCGTGTCCCCCCGTGTCCCCCCGTGTCCCCCGTGTCCCCCGTGTCCCCCCCTGCCCCGTGTCCCCCCGTGTCCCCCCGTGTCCCCCCGTGTCCCCTGTTACCCCCTCCCCCGTGACTGTCTCCCCCCGCCCCGTGTCCCCCCGTGTCCCCTCGTGTCCCTCGTGTCCCCCCGTGTCCCCCCGTATCCCCCCGTGCCCCCCCGTGCCCCCCCGTGTCCCCCCGTGTCCCCCCGTGTCCCCCTGTGTCCCCCCGTGTCCCCCATGTCCCCCGTGTCCCCCCGTGTCCCTCCGTGTCCGCCCGTGTCCCCCCGTGTCCCCCGTGTCCCCCGTGTCCCCCCGTGTCCCCCTGTATCCCCCCGTGTCCCCCGTGCCCCCCCGTGTCCCCCCGTGTCCCCCCCAGGAGCTGAGCCGTTTCCGCAGCCACTGCAGCCTCCTCTTCCACTACGACTGGATCAGTGTCCCACTGGTGTACACCCAGGTGGGCACTGGGAGCACTGGGAAGGACTGGGAGGGACTGGGAGGGACAGGAGGGGACACAAGAGAGGGGACATGGACAGTGACATCAGGGAGGATGGAGAGGGGGACAGGAGGGGACAGGGATTGGGGGGACAGGGGGAGGGATTGGGGACAGGAGGGGACAGGACAAGGACTGGGGGGACAGGGACAGGGATTGGGGACAGGACAAGGAGGAGGGGGCCAAGACAAGGACTGGGGGGCCAGGAGGGGACAGGGGGGACAGGGATTTGGGGGACAGGGACAGGGATTGGGGACAGGACAAGGAATGGGGGGGACAGGAGGGGACAGGGACAAGGACTGGGGGGTCAGGACAAGGATTGGGGGGAAAGGGACAGGGATTTGGGGACACGGACAGGGACTGGGGGGACAGGGAAAAGGATTGGGGGGACAGGAGGGGACAGCGACAGGGATTGAGGGGACAGGGACAGGGATTTGGGGGGGACAGGAGGGGACAAAACAAGGACTGGGGGGACAGGGATTGGGGCCAGGAGGGGACAGGGACAAGGAGTAGGGGGACAGGACAAGGATTGGGGGGGACAGGGACAAGAATTGGGGGGACAGGGATTGGGGACAGGACAAGGATTGAGGGGACAGGAGGTGACAGGGAGAAGGATTGGGGGGACAGGGACAGGGATTTGGGGGACAAGGACAGGGATTGGGGACAAAACAAGGATTGGGGGGGAAAGGAGGTGACAGGGACTGAGGGGACAGGGACAAGGACTGGGGGGCCAGGAGGGAACAGGGGGGACAGGGGGAGGGATTGGGGGACAGGACAAGGAATGGGGGGGCCAGGAGGGGACAGGGACAAGGACTGGGGGGTCAGGACAAGGATTGGGGGGACAGGGACAGGGATTTGGGGACAGGGACAGGGATTGGGGGGACAGGGAGAAGGATTGGGGGGACAGGAGGGGACAGGGACAGGGATTGAGGGGACAGGGACAGGGATTTGGGGGGGACAGGGAGAGGGATTGGGGGGGACAGGAGGGGACAAAACAAGGACTGGGGGGACAGGGATTGGGGACAGGAGGGGACAGGGACAAGGAGTAGGGGGACAGGACAAGGACCGGGGGGACAGGGACAGGGATTGGGGGGACAGGAGGGGACTGGGGGGACAGGGACAGAGATTGGGGGGGACAGGAAGAAGGACTGGGGGACAGGGACAAGGACGGGGGGGCCAAGACAAGGATTGGGGGGCCAGGAGGTGACAGGGAGAAGGATTGGGGGACAGGAGGGGACAGGGACAAGGACTGGGGGGTCAGGAAAAGGATCGGGGGGGACAAGGACAGGGATTTGGGGACAGGGACAGGGACGGGGGGACAGGGACAAGGATTGGGGGGACAGGAGGGGACAGGGAGAAGGATTGGGGGGACAGGAGGGGACAGGGACAGGGATTGGGGACAGGACAAGGATTGGGGGGACAGGGACAGGGATTGGGGGGACAGGAGGGGACAGGGACAGGGATTGAGGGGACAGGGAGAAGGATTGGGGGACAGGGACAGGGATTGGGGACAGGAGGGGACAGGACAAGGACTGGGGGGACAGGAGGGGACAGGGAGAAGGATTGGGGGGCCAAGAGGGGACAGGGGGGACAGGGACAGGGACTGGGGGGGACAGGGACAAGAACTGGGCATAGGAGGGGACAGGGAGAAGGATTGAGGGGACAGGGACAGGGATTGGGGGGTCAGGACAAGGATTGGGGGGACAAGAGGGGACAGGGACAAGGAGGAGGGGGCCAAGACAAGGACTGGGGGGCCAGGAGGGAACAGGGGGGACAGGGACAGGGATTGGGGACAGGACAAGGGTTGAGGGGACAGGAGGGGACAGGGACAAGGACTGGGGGGTCAGGACAAGGATTGGGGGGGACAGGGACAGGGATTGGGGACAGGACAAGGGTTGAGGGGACAGGAGGGGACAGGGACAGGGATTGAGGGGACAGGGAGAAGGATTGGGGGGACAGGGACAAGGATTGGGGACAGGAGGGGACAGGGAGAAGGATTGGGGGGCCAAGAGGGGACAGGGACAGGGACAGGGATTGGGGGGTCAGGACAGGGATTGGGGGGACAGGAGGGGACAGGGACAAGGAGGAGGGGGCCAAGACAAGGACTGGGGGGCCAGGAGGGAACAGGGGGGACAGGGACAGGGATTTTGGGGACAGGGACAGGGATTGGGGACAGGACAAGGAATGGGGGGGCCAGGAGGGGACAGGGACAAGGACTGGGGGGTCAGGACAAGGTTTGGGGACAGGACAAGGATTGAGGGGACAGGAGGGGATAGGGATTGAGGAGACAGGGACAAGGACTGGGGGGCCAGGGTGGGCCAGGGGGGCCAGGGCCAGGGATTGGGGGGGAGAGGGATAGGGATTTGGGGGACAGGAGGTGACAGGGAGAAGGATTGGGGGACAGGAGGGGACAGGGACAAGGAGTGGGGGGTCAGGACAAGGTTTGGGGGGACAGGAGGTGACAGGGATTGAGGGGACAGGGAGAAGGACTGGGGGGACAGGAGGGGACAGGACAAGGATTGGGGGGACAGGGGTTTGGGGGACAGGGACAGGGATTGGGGACAGGACAAGGATTGGGGGGGCCAGGAGAGGACAGGGACAAGGATTGGGGGGTCAGGACAAGGATTGGGGGGGACAGGGACAGGGATTGGGGACAGGGACAGGGATTGAGGGGACAGGGAGAAGGATTGGGGGGACAGGGACAAGGAGTGGGGGGTCAGGACAAGGATTGGGGGGACAGGGACAAGGATTGGGGACAGGGACAGGGATTTTGGGGACAGGACAAGGAATGGGGGGTACAGGAGGGGACAGGGACAAGGACTGGGGGGACAGGGAGAAGGATTGGGGAGTCAGGGACAGGGATTGGGGGGGACAGGACAAGGATTTGGCATAGGAGGGGACAGGACAGGGATTGGGGGGGACAGGAGGTGACAGGGATTGAGGGGACAGGGAGAAGGATTGGGGGGCCAGGAGGGAACAGGGACAAGGAGTGGGGGGTCAGGACAAGGACTGGGGGGACAGGGACAGGGACTGGGGGGACAGGAGGGAACAGGGGGGACAGGCAACCGGGACTGGGGGGGACAGGGACAAGAATTGGGCATAGGAGGGGACAGGGAGAAGGATTGGGGGACAGGGACAGGGATTTGGGGACACGGACAGGGACTGGGGGGACAGGGAAAAGGATTGGGGGGACAGGAGGGGACAGGGACAGGGATTGAGGGGACAGGGACAGGGACTTGGGGGGGACAGGAGGGGACAGGGATTGGGGGGACAGGGGGAGGGATTGGGGGGACAGGAGGGGACAGGACAAGGACTGGGGGGACAGGGACAGGGATTGGGGGGGACAAGGACAGGGATTGGGGGGACAGGGAGAGGGATTGGGGGGGACAGGAGGGGACAAAACAAGGACTGGGGGGACAGGGATTGGGGACAGGAGGGGACAGGGACAAGGAGTAGGGGGACAGGACAAGGATTGGGGGGACAGGGACAGGGATTGGGGGGACAGGAAGAAGGACTGGGGGACAGGGACAAGGACGGGGGGGCCAAGACAAGGATTGGGGGGGCCAGGAGGTGACAGGGAGAAGGATTGGGGGACAGGAGGGGACAGGGACAAGGACTGGGGGGTCAGGAAAAGGATCGGGGGGGACAAGGACAGGGATTTGGGGACAGGGACAGGGACGGGGGGACAGGGAAAAGGATTGGGGACAGGAGGGGACAGGGAGAAGGATTGGGGGGGACAGGAGGGGACAGGGACAAGGACTGGGGGGTCAGGACAAGGATTGGGGGGACAGGGACAGGGATTGGGGACAGGGACAGGGATTTTGGGGACAGGACAAGGATTGGGGGACAGGAGGGGACAGGGACAGGGACTGGGGGGGACAGGGACAAGAACTGGGCATAGGAGGGGACAGGGAGAAGGATTGGGGGGACAGGGATCTGGGGGGCCAGGACAAGGGCTGGGGCCAGGACAAGGACTGGGGGGACAGGGACAGGGATTTGGGGACAGGGACAAGGATTGGGGGGACAGGGAGAAGGATTGGGGACAGGGACAGGGACTGGGGGGACAGGAGGGGACAGGGACAGGTATTGGGGACAGAAGGGGAAAGGACAAGGACTGGGGGACCAGGAGGTGACAGGGAGAAGGATTGGGGGGACAGGAGGGGACAGGACAAGGACTGGGGGGACAGGACAAGGACTGGGGGTCAGGGACAAGGACTGGGGACAAGACAAGGACTGGGGGGGACAAGAGGGACGGGGACGGGGGTGGGGGGACACGGGTGGGACACGGGTGGGTGACTGTCCCCTCGCCCAGGTGGTGACAATCGCCGTCTACACCTTCTTTGTCACCTGCCTGATCGGGCGACAGTTCCTGGACCCGGCCCAGGGCTACGCGGGGCACGAACTGGACCTGGGGGTTCCGATCTTCACCTTGCTCCAGTTCTTCTTCTACGTGGGGTGGCTGAAGGTGGGGACACGCGTGGGGACCGGAGTGGGTGGTGGTGGCTTTGGGGACACGGTGACCCCCCCGCAGGTGGCCGAGCAGCTCATTAACCCCTTCGGGGAGGACGATGACGACTTCGAGACCAACACCCTGATCGACCGCAACTTCCAGGTCCCCCCAAAACCCCCCCACGGGGGGGGACCCCACGGACACGGAGGGGACACGGGGGGAGGGGGGGAGAAGGGAAACGGGGGTTCGGGGGGGATCCCAAGGGTTCTGGGGAGACCCAGAGGCTCTGGGGGGATCCAGGGGTTCGGGGGGGATCCCAGGGGTTCTGGGGGATCTCAGGGGTTTCGGAGGGGATCCAGAGAGTCAGGGGGGGATCCCAGGGGTTCTGGGGGCATCCCAGAGGTTCTGGGGGGGACCCAGGGGTTCGGGGGGGACCCGGAGATTCAGGGGGGGATCCCAGAGGTTCGGGGGGATCTCAGGGTTTTGGGGGGGATCCCAAAGGTTCTGGGGGGGGATCCCAAGGGTTTGGGGGGGATCCCAAGGGTTCGGGGAGACCCCAGGGGTTCGGGGGGGGACCCAGAGGTTCGGGGGGGATCCCAAGGGTTTGGGGGGGATCCCAGGGGTTCGGGGAGACCCAGAGGTTCTGGGGGGGGACCCAGAGGCTCTGGGGGGATCTCAGAGGTTTTGGGGGGATCTCAGGGTTTTGGGGGGATCTCAGGGTTTTGGGGGGGATCCCAAAGGTTCTGGGGGGACCCCAGAGGTTCTGGGGGGGGGCAGAGATTCAAGGGGGGGATCCCAGGGGTTCGGGGAGACCCCAGAGGTTTGGGGGGGATCCCAGGGGTTCAGGGGGGACCCCAAGGGTTTGGGGGAGATCCCAGGGGTTCTGGGGGGGACCCAGAGGTTTGGGGGGGACCCAGAGATTCAGGGGGGGATCTCAAGGGTTTGGGGGAGATCCCAGGGGTTCGGGGGGACCCAGAGGTTCGGGGGGTTCTCAGGAATTTGGGGGGGATCCCAGAGGTTCTGGGGGATCCCAGGGGTTCTGGGGAGATCCCAGGGGTTTGGGGGGGATCCCAGGAATTCGGGGGGGACCCCAGAGGTTCTGGGGGGGCCCAGAGATTCAAGGGGGAGATCCCAGGGGTTCGGGGGGATCTCAGGAATTCGGGAGGGATCTCAAGGGTTCGGGGGGGATCCCAGGGGTTTGGGGGGGATCCCAAGGGTTCTGGGGAGACCCAGGGGTTCGGGGGAGATCCCAGAGGCTCTGGGGGGATCTCAGAGCTTCAGGGAGGGATCTCAGAGGTTCTGGGGGATCCCAGGGGTTTCGGGGGGATCTTAGGAATTTGGGGGGGACCCAGAGGTTCTGGGGGTGATCCCAGGGGTTCGGGAGGGTAATCCCAATGATTTGGGGGGGTGTCGTGTTCCCAGGTCTCGATGCTGGCTGTGGATGAGCTCTATGGGGAGGTCCCAGCACTGGAACGGGATCTGTACTGGGACGATCCCAGTCCCTGCGCTCCCTACACGGCGGCAGCAGCGGCGCTGAGGACCCCCCCGTTCCGGGGGTCGGCCTTCGATGTCACGTGAGTGACCCCCAACCCTGAGACCCCCCCCCCCCCACCCTGACAACCCCCCCCCCAACCCAGAGACCCCAACCCCGGGACACCCCCCCCCATAATCCCCCCCCTGGGACACCCAAGACCCCCCCAGACCCCTCCTTAGCCCCTTCCCCCCCCCCAACTGCTTGAGACCCCCCCCAAAAATCAGGGACCCCCAACCCCCCCCCCGGGACACCCAAGACCCCCCCGGACCCCTCCTCAGATCCTCAGCCCCCTCCCCCTATTGAGGGGGAACCCCCCACCCCCCAAACTGCTTGAGACCCCCCCCAAAAGAAATCGGGGACCCTCAACCCCTCAGGACCCCCCCCCAAAAAATCAGGGACCCTCCACCCTCCCCCCGGGACCCCAAGACCCCCCCAGACCCCTCCTCAGCCCCCCCCTTATGAGGGGGAACCCAACCCCCTCCCCAAGGACCCCCCCCCCTTGGACTCCCAATCCCCCCCCCCCCAACTGCTTGAGACCCCCCCCCAAAACAATCAGGGACCCTCCACGCCCCCCCCGGGACCCCAAGACACCCCCCCGGACCCCTCCTTAGCCCCTTCCCCCCCCCCAACTGCTTGAGACCCCCCCCCAAAAACCCAAGGACCCTTCTCCCCCCCCCCCGGGACCCCAAGACCCCGGACCCCTCCTCAGATCCTCAGCCCCCATTGAAGGGGAACCCCCCACCCCCCCCGGACTCCCAATCCCCCCCCCCCAACTGCTTGAGACCCCCCCCCAAAAAACCAGGGACCCCCAACCCCCCCCCGGGACACCCAAGACCCCCCCAGACCCCTCCTTAGCCCCTTCCCCCCCCCAACTGTTTGAGACCCCCCCCCAAAAAAAAACAGAGACCCTCAACCCTCCCACCCCGGGACACCCAAGACCCCCCCGGACCCCTCCTCAACCCCCCCCCCCATTGAGAGGGAACCCAGCCCCCTCCCCAATCCCCCCCCCAACTGCTTGAGACCCCCCCCAAAAAAACAGGGACCCTCCACCCCCCCCTGGGACACCCAAGACCCCCCCAGACCCCTCCTCAACCCCCCCCTTATGAGGGGGAACCCAGCCCCCTCCCCAAGGCCCCCCCCCAACTGCTTGAGACCCCCCCCCAAAACAATCAGGGACCCTCCACCCCCCCCTGGGACACCCAAGACCCCCGGACCCCTCCTCAGATCCTCAGCCCCCATTGAAGGGGAACCCCCCACCCCCCCCGGACTCCCAATCCCCCCCCCCCAACTGCTTGAGACCCCCCCCAAAACAATCAGGGACCCTCCACCCCCCCCTGGGACACCCAAGACCCCCCCGGACCCCTCCTCAACCCCCCCCCCATTGAGGGGGAACCCAGCCCCCTCCCCAAGGACCCCCCCCCTTGGACTCCCAATCCCCCCCCCCCAACTGCTTGAGACCCCCCCCAAAAAAAAACAGAGACCCTCAACCCCCTCCCAGGACCCCAGACCCCGGACCCCTCCTTAGCCCCTTCCCCCAAACTGCTTGAGACCCCCAAAAATCAGGGACCCTCCCCGACACCCAAGACCCCGACCCCTCCTCAACCCCCCCCCCATTGAAAAACCCCCTCCAGGACCCCCCCAAAAACCCCAAGACCCCCTGGGACCAAGACCCCCAGACCCCTCCTTAGCCCTTCCCCTGTATGGGGCCCCAAGAAAATCAGTGACCTGCCCCCAAATGCCCCTCCCAGGTCATTTGGGGTGGGGGTGTCCCTGGGGGGGGGGGGGGGGTGTTTGGAGTTGCCCCCTGGTTTATTTTTGGGGGGGGGTCTCCCGCAGTCTGTCCAAGGAGGAGATGATGTTCCAACCCTTGGGGGGGGACCCCCTGGAGCCGCCCCCCCCGGGGGGGGGGGTGGGTTTCAACCCCCCCTTCTCCCACTCTCCCACCAGCGGCAGCTTCGAGGGGGGGGGGGGGATGGGGTTCACCGAGCCCCCCCCCCCCCAAACACTGGGGGTCCGAACCCCCCATGGGGACAGGGACAGCTTGGGGGGGGGCACAACCGTGCTGCTGGGGGGGGGGGGCAGGGACCCCCCCAACCATTGGCTGCACATTGATGACATCGTTTAATTGAGGGGGGGGGCACCGACCCAAACCCCCCCCTCTTATATGAGCCCCCCCCTAAATAAACCCCCCCAGCCCTGAGTCTTGCAGCTTTAATGGGGGGGGGGGGGGGGGATTTTGGGGCAGAAATGCCTAAAATGGGACCAGCCCAGAACAGGGGGGGCCCCCCCGGGGTAAAGGGGGGGGGTTCAGAGGGGGGGTGGGTGGGTTTATGGGGAGGGGGGGGTGTCAGCGGTTGGGGGGGCGTCCGTGGGGGGGTCGTGAGCGCCGGGCGGCCGTGGCCAAACGCTGCGGGGCCAGGAAGGACTCAGCCCCCCCCCCCCGAGAGAGCCCCCCCCCCACATCACTCGTCTGCTGAGGGACTGAGAGACCCTGGGGGGGGGGGAAAAGGAGGTGGGGGGGCATGTTAGGGTTGGACCCCCCCTGAGTACACCCAGGGGTCTCTGAGCCCCCCCAAAAGGGTCTGAGCCCCCCCAAAGGTGTCTGTGCCCCCCCCCCCAGGGGTCTCTGAGCCCCCCAAGGGTCTCTGAGCCCCCCCCCAAGGATGTTCATGGCCCCCCAGGGGTCCCTGAACCCCCCCAAGGTCTCTGTGCCCCCCCAGGGGTCTCTGAGCCCCCCCCAGGGGTCTGTGCCCCCCCCCAGGGGTCTCTGTGCCCCCCCAAGGGTCTCTGAGCCCCCCCCCCAAGGATGTTCATGGCCCCCCAGGGGTCCCTGAACCCCCCCAAGGGTCTGAGCCCCCCCCAGGGGTCTGTGCCCCCCCCAAGGCTTCTGTGCCCTCCCCAGGGGTCTCTGAGCCCCCCCAAAGGTCTGAGCCCCCCCAAGGTCTCTGTGCCCCCCCCAAGGCTCCTGTGCCCCCCCAAGGGTCTGTGCCCCCCCCAGGGGTCTCTGAACACCCCCATGGGCGCCATGCCCCCCCCAGGCTCCTGTGCCCCCCCAAGGGTCTGTGCCCCCCCAAGGGTCTCTGAGCCCCCCCAGATGTATGGCCCCCAGGGGTCCTGAACCCCCGCTCCCCCAGGGCTGTGCCCCAGGCTTCTGTGCTCCCGGGTCTCTGAGCCCCCAGGTCTGAGCCCCAGGTCTCGTGCCCCCAGGCTCCTGTGCCCCAAGGTCTGCCCCAGGGTCTCTGAACACCCCCATGGGCGCCATGCCCCCCCCAGGGCTCCTGTGCCCCCCCAAGGGTCTGTGCCCCCCCCAAGGGTCTCTGAGCCCCCCCCCCAAGGATGTTCATGGCCCCCCAGGGGTCCCTGAACCCCCCCAAGGTGTCTGTGCCCCCCCCAGGGGTCTCTGAGCCCCCCCAGCTGCCCCCCCCTCACCATGCTGTCCCAGGCTGTGATCAGCAGCCTCTCCTCCTGTTCCCTCTGTGCCCGGAGCTGCTCCCGATTATTCTTGGGGGGGGGGGACATATTAAAATGGGGGAGTTTTGGGGGGTGGGTTCTGAGGGACCCCCAGGATCTTGGGGTCCCCCCCCCCTCACCTCCAGCTGCCGGATCAGAACCTCCTTCTCCCTCAGTTGCTTCCGCAGGACCTGCAGAGGGGGGGGGGTCACAATATGGGACACCCCCCCCCCCCTTAATGACCCCCCCAGGGGCCTTTCTGGGGGATCCCCCCCCCAAAACCAAACAGGGACACCCCCCCCCCCCACTCACCTCCTCGGGGGGTTCCCCCTCACCCCTCAGTTCAGCCATCCTGGGGGTCTCCAGCCTGGGGAAAAAGGGGGGGGGGATTTAAGGGGTCTGGGGGGGTCAGAGACCCCGGGACCCCCTCAAAGACCCCCCAACCTCAGCCTCTGCCTGAGTTGGTCCCTCTGGAGCCTCAGCATCACCTCCCTCTCCTGCAGCCTCCGGTTCTCCCGACGCAGCCGTGACACCGTTTCCCTTGGGGGGGGGGTAAAAGGGGGGGGGTCAAGGTCTGAGACCCCCCCCTAATATATAATAACCCCCCAAACCCCCCCCCCCCAAAATAAACCCCCAACCCTTCACCCACCTCAGCTCTGCGGGGAGGATTTCAGCTGCCAGGTTCTGTCCTGGGGGGGTTTGGGCACCTTGGGGGGGGGATTAATGAGTAGGGGGAGGGGGGAAGCCCCCCAGGACCCCCCCCCAAAAGGACTGAAGCCCCCCCACCCACCTGCCTGCTGCAGGCAGAGCTGCTGCTCCTGGGCACATCTCAGCTCCTCGTTGGCTTCACGCAGGGAATCCCGCTCCTCCTGCAGGCGCTGGGGGGGCACGGGGGGGGCACAGGGGGTGGGGGCGGTCAGGGGGGGGCAGGGGAGACCCAGAGGTTTGGGGGGGACACAGGGGGATGGGGGGGAAATGGGGGGATGGGGGTCAGGGGGGATCCGGGGGTTTGGGGGGGACACGGGGTTGGGGGGGACAGAGGGGACAAGGGGGTGAGGGGGGGGCACGGGGGGATGGGGGGGTCAGGGGGGATCTGGGGGTTTGGGGAGGACCCAGGGGTTTGGGGGGGACACGGGGGGCACGGGAGGGGCACGGGGGGGTGGAGGGGTGTGGGGGGGACAGGGGGTTGGGGGGGACAGAGGGGGGGCATAGGGGGAAGGGGGGGTCAGGGGGGGGCATGGGGGGCAGGGGAGACCCAGAGGTTTGGGGGGACACGGGGGGATGGGGGGGAAACGGGGGGATGGGGGTCAGGGGGGATCTGGGGGTTTGGGGGGACACGGGGTTGGGGGGGACAGAGGGGACAAGGAGGTGAGGGGGGGGCATGGGGGGTTTGGGGGGGACCCAGAGGTTTGGGGGGGACACGGGGGGATGGGGGGGAAATGGAGAGATGGGGGGCAGGGGTTTGGGAGGGACCCAGGGGTTTGGGGGGGACACGGGGGGCACGGGGGGGGCACAGGGGATGGGGGGTACAGGGGGGGGCATGGGGGGTTTGGGGGGGACCCAGAGGTTTGGGGGGGACACGGGGGGATGGGGGGGAAATGGAGAGATGGGGGGCAGGGGTTTGGGAGGGACCCAGGGGTTTGGGGGGGACACGGGGGGCACGGGGGGGGCACAGGGGATGGGGGGTACAGGGAGGGGCATGGGGGGCAGGGGAGACCCAGAGGTTTGGGGGGACACGGGGGGTTGGGGGGGAAATGGGGAGATGGGGGTCAGGGGGGATCTGGGGGGTTGGGGGGGACACGGGGGGGGGCACAGGGGGATGGGGGGTCAGGGGGGGGCATGGGGGGCAGGGGAGACCCAGAGGTTTGGGGGGACACAGGGGGTTGGGGGGGAAATGGGGAGATGGGGGTCAGGGGGGATCTGGGGGTTTGGGGGGGGACACGGGGTTGGGGGGGACAGAGGGGACAAGGGGGTGAGGGGGGGGCACGGGGGGATGGGGGGGCAGGGGGGGACACAGGGGTCAGGGGGGATCCGGGGGTTTGGGGGGGACCCAGGGACCAGGGGGGGGTACGGGGGGCAGGAGGGGACCCAGGGGTTGGGGGGGGACACGGGGGGGGACATGGAAGTTTGGGGGGACACGGGGGTCAGGGAGGGTCCCAGGGATTGGGGGGATACGTGGGGGTTTGTGGGGGGACAGAGGGGTCAGGGGGGGACCAGGGATTTGGGGGGGACCTGGGAGTTTTGGGGGGACCCAGAGCTTTGGGGGGGACCTGGGGGTTCGGGGGGGACCCGGGGGTTTTGGGGGGACCCAGAGCTTTGGGGGGGACCCGGGGGTTTGGGGGGACCCGGGAGACCAATGGGTAGAGGGGGGGACCTGGGGGTTCGGGGGGGACCCGGGGGTTTGGGGGGACCCAGAGCTTTGGGGGGGGACCCAGGGGTTCGGGGGGGACCCGGGGGTTTTGGGGTGACTCAGAGCTTTAGGGGGGACCCAGGGGTTTTGGGGGGACCTGGGAGTTCGGGGGGGACCCGGGGGTTTTGGGGTGACTCAGAGCTTTAGGGGGGATCCGGGGGGGGCTCAATGGGTTCAGGGAGCAACGCAGAGGTTTTGGGGGGGGACCCCGGTCTTTGGGGGGGTCCCAGGTGTCCGGGGGGACCCTGACGCCCCCTCCCCAACCTCCTTCTCCTGGCCCAGGGCCCGCAGCTCCTCCCGCAGCCCCCGCAGCTCCTCCCTCCAGCGCTGCTCCTCCCGCACCGCCCGAGCCCGCAGCGCCCGCAGCTCCTCAACCTGAAGGGGGCGGGGCCTGTGTGAGGCTCCGCCCATTCCCCCCGACCACGCCCCCTCCACAGGACCCGCCCCCGAGCCACACCCTTGTTTTGTGCCCCACCCCTTTTCCCCAAGCCCCGCCCCTTTCACACCCCGCCCCCCTCCCCAAGCCACGCCCCCGAACCGCACCCTCGATTAAAGCCCCGCCCCTTTTCTCCAGGACACACCCACGGGCCACACCCTTGATTCACGCCCCACCCTTTCCCAAGCCCCGCCCCTTCACCCCAGGACACGCCCTCTCCGTCTAACCACACCCCTTTCCCAAGCCCCGCCCCCTTTCCCAAGCCCCGCCCGTTTTCTCCAGGACACGCCCCCCCACCACGCCCTTTCGTGCCCCACCCCTTCCCCAAGCGCCCTTCCCAGACCCCGCCCAATTCCCAAGCCCCTCCCTCTCCTGCAGACCCCGCCCCTTTGCCAAGCCCCGCCCCTTTCCCGCACCTCCCTCTGCACGGCCTCTTGCCCCTCCCTCAGACCCCGCCCCTTTATCAAGCCCCGCCCCCTCCCGCAGACCCCGCCCCCTTTCCCAAGCCCCGCCCCTTTCCTGCACCTCCCCCTCCCGCAGACCCCGCCCCTTTCCCGCACCTCCCCTTCTCCCGCAGACCCCGCCCCCTTTCCCATGGCCCCGCCCCTTTCCCGCACCTCCCTCCGCACCGCCCCTTGCCCCTCCCGCAGCCCCCGCCCCCTTTACCAAGCCCCGCCCCTCTCCCGCAGCCCCCGCCCCTTCCCAAGCCCCGCCCCTTTCCCGCACCTCCCCTTGCCCCCCTCAGACCCCGCCCCTTTCCCAAGCCCCGCCCTTCTCCCGCAGCCCCCGCCCCTTTCCCAGGCCCCGCCCCTTCCCCGCACCTCCCTCTGCACCGCCCCTTGCCCCTCCCGCAGCCCCCGCCCCCTTTACCAAGCCCCGCCCCTCTCCCGCAGACCCCGCCCCCTTTCCCAGGCCCCGCCCCTTTCCCGCACCTCTCTCCGCACCGCCCCCAGCCCCTCCCGCTCCCTCTCCAGCCTCTCCCGCAGCCTCCTCTCCCGCAGCTCCCGCCCCTCCTCCAGCTCCCGCCGCAGCTCCCCCGCAGCCACCGCGCGGCCCCGCAGCGCCGACACCGCAACCTCCAAGCGCCCCGCACGGGCTGAGGAGGCCCTGAGGGGGGGGGCGGGATTGGGGGGGGGCGGGGGACACACGCGGGATGTGACCCCGACCCCGGGACCCCCCCCCCCGACCCCGGGACCCCCCGCAAAGGCTCCTCCAAGCGCCCCGCACGGGCTGAGGAGGTCCCTGGGGGGTGCGGGATTGGGGGGGGGCTCATGCGGGATGTGACCCCGACTCCGGGACCCCCCCAAACTCTGGAACCCCCCCATCCCTGGGACCCCCATCCCTCGACCCCCCACTCCTGGGACCCCCCCACCCCTGGGACCCCCATCCCTGGGACCCCCCACCCCTGGATCCCCCACCCGTGGGACCCCCATCTCTGGCACCCCCCATCTCCGGGACCCCCCCACCCCTGGACCCCCCATCCCTCGACCCCCCACTCCTGGGACCCCCCCACCCCTGGGACCCCCCACCCCTGGACCCCCCACCCCCCGGGGAGACCCCCCCTTGGACCTCCCCACCCCTGAGACCCCCCATCCCTGGGTCCCCCCCATCCCTCGACCCCCCACCCCTGGGACCCCCCCACCCCTGGGACCTCCCCACCCCTGGGTCCCCCCCATCCCTCGACCCCCCATCCCTGGGACCCCCCCACCCCTGGAGCCCCCACCGCTGAAACCCCCCCACCCCTGGGACCCCCCCATCCCTCGACCCCCCACCCCTGGACCCCCCACCCGTGGGACCCCCATCCCTGGGACCCCCCACCCCACGGACTCCCCCACCCCACGGACTCCCCCATCCCTGGGACCCCGACCCCTGGGACCCCCCCATCCCTGGGAAACCCCCCACCCCCCGGGGAGACCCCCCCTTGGACCTCCCCACCCCTGAGACCCCCCCACCCCTGGGACCCCCCATCCCTGGGACCCCCATCCCTCGACCCCCCACTCCTGGGACCCCCCCATCGCTGGGACCCCCCACCCCTGGACCCCCCATCCCTCGACCCCCCACTCCTGGGACCCCCCCACCCCTGGGACCCCCCACCCCTGAGACCCCCCCACCCCTGAGACCCCCCATACCTGGGACCCCCCACCCCTGAGACCCCCCCATCCCTGGGACCCCCAATCCCTGGGAAACCCCCCACCCCCCGGGGAGACCCCCCCTGGGACCCCCCCATCCCTGGGACCCCCCCACCCCACGGACCCCCCCATCCCTGGGACCCCGACCCCTGGGACCTCCCCCATCCCTGGGAAACACCCCCCCCCGGGGAGACCCCCCCTTGGACCTCCCCACCCCTGGACCCCCAACCCTGGGACCCCCCCACCCCACGGACCCCCCCACCCCTGGGACCCCCCCATCCCTCAACCCCCCACTCCTGGGACGCCCCCATCCCTGGACCCCCCATCCCTCGACCCCCCACTCCTGGGACCCCCACCCCTGGGACCCCCATCCCTGGGACCCCCACCCTAGACCCCCCATCCCTGGGACCCCCCCATCCCCGGGACCCCCCCACCCCACGGACTCCCCCATCCCTGCGACCCCCCATACCTGGGACCCCCCACCCCTGGGACCCCCATCCCTCGACCCCCCACCCCTGGGACCCCCCCACCCCTGGAGCCCCCACCGCTGAAACCCCCCCATCCCTGGACCCCCCACCTCTGGGACCCCCAATCCCGGGGACCCCCCCATCCCTCGACCCCCCACCCGTGGGACCCCCAATCCCTCGACCCCCCACCCCTGGGACCCCCACCCCTGGGCCCCCCCTCACCCCTGAAACCCCCCCATCCCTTGAACCCCACCCCTGGGACCCCCACCCCTGGGTCTCCCCCATCCCTCGACCCCTAATCCCTGGGACCCCCCATCCCCGGGACCCCCCCACCCCACGGACCCCCAACCCGTGGGACCCCCCCATACCTGGGACCCCCCCATCCCTGGGACCCCAATCCTTGGGACCCCCATCCCTGGGACCCCCCCACTCCTGGACCCCCCCACTCCTGGACCCCCAACCCTGGGACCCCTATCCCTTGACCCCCCACCCCTGGACCCCCCCCACCCATGGACCCCCCACCCCTGGGACCCCTATCCCTGGACCCCCCCACCCTTGGGACCCCCCCCCAGAGGCCACTTCCAAGGGGACATCGCTGCCCCCTGGGACCCCCCCTGACCCCCATCACCCCCCCCCTCCCCACAAGGACCCCACTGAACACCCCCCACGGGGCACCCCCTGAGCCGTGACCCCCCCACCCGTGCCCGTGGGCCCCCCCCCCCCCCACCTGAGGGTCTCCACCTCCTCCCGCAGGGCCTGGGTCTCCCCCTCCAGCCCCCGCAGCTCCTCTGCCCGCGCCTGCAGCCCCCGGGCCTCCCGCTCCAGCTGCCTGCACCGAGCTGCCAGCTCCTCCTGCCCGCTCTCCAGACTGGGGGGGGGACACCCCGAGATCACCAGACCCCCCCCCAATATCACCAGACCCCCCCCAGTATCACCAGACCCCCCCCCAAATCACAGCACCCCAACATCAGGGCACCCAATGCCCAGAGACCCCCATGGCAGAGCCACTGGGACCCCCAGTTTATCCTCCCCATTCTCCAGACTGGGGGGGGGACACCCCAATATCAACAGACCCCCCCCAAAATCACCAGACCCCCCCCCAATATCACCAGACCCCCCCCAGTATCACCAGACCCCCCCCAAATCACAGCACCCCAACATCAGAGCACCCAACCCCAGGAGACCCCCATGGCACTGGGACCACCAGTCCCCCCAGTTTACCCCTCCCATTCTTTCAAACTGGGGGGGACGACACCCCCAGTGTGGGGGGGGGACACCCCAAGATCACCAGACCCCCCCCCAGTATTACCAGACCCCCCCCAGATCACCAGACCCCCCCCAAAATCACAGCACCCCAACATCAGTTCACCCAATGCCCAGAGACCCAGCACTGGGACCCCCAGTCCCCCCAGTTTATCCCTCCCACTCTTCCAAACTGGGGGGGACGACACTCCCAGTGTGGGGGGGGACACCCCAAGATCACCAGACCCCCCCAAGATCACCAGAGCCCCCCCAGTATCACCAGACCCCCCCCAACATCACAGCACCCCAACATCAGGGCACCCAACCCCAGAGACCCCCATGGCACTGGGACCACCAGTCCCCCCAGTTTATCCCTCCCACTCTAGACACCAGACCCCCCCCAAATCACCAGACCCCCCCCAAAGTCACAGCACCCCAATATCAGGGCACCCAATGCCAAGAGTCACAGCTACTGGGACCCCAAACCCCCCCAGTTTACCCCTCCCACTCTTCCAAACTGGGGGGGACGACACTCCCAGTGTGTGTGGGGGACACCCCAAGATCACCAGACCCCCCCCCAGTATTACCAGACCCCCCCCAGTATCACCAGACCCCCCCCAAAATCACAGCACCCCAACATCAGTTCACCCAATGCCCAGAGACCCCCATGGCACTGGGACCCCCAGTCCCCCCAGTTTATCCCTCCCACTCTTCCAAACTGGGGGGGACGACACTCCAAACTGGGGGGGGACGACACCCCCAGTGTGGGGGGGGACACCCCAAGATCACCAGACCCCCCCAAGATCACCAGAGCCCCCCCAGTATCACCAGACCCCCCCCAACATCACAGCACCCCAACATCAGGGCACCCAACCCCAGGAGACCCCCCTGGCACTGGGACCACCAGTCCCCCCAGTTTATCCCTCCCACTCTCCAAACTGGGGGGGATGACACCCCCAGTGTGTGTGGGGGACACCCCAAGATCACCAGACCCCCCCCCAAGACCACCAGACCCCCCCCAGTATCACCAGACCCCCCCCAAAGTCACAGCACCCCAACATCAGGGCACCCAACCCCAGGAGACTCCCATGGCACTGGGACCACCAGTCCCACCAGTTTATCCCTCCCACTCTTCCAAACTGGGGGACGACGACACCCCCAGTGTGTGGGAGGGACACCCCAATATCACCAGACCCCCCCCCAATATCACCAGACCCCCCCCCAAATCACAGGACCCCCCCCAAAGTCACAGCACCCCAACATCAGGGCACCCAATGCCAAGAGTCACAGCTACTGGGACTCCCAGCACCCCCAGTTTACCCCTCCCATTCTCCAAACTGGGTGGGGACGACACCCCCAGTGTGCGGGGGGGACACCCCAAGATCACCAGACCCCCCCCCAAGATCACCAGACCCCCCCCCAAATCACAGGACCCCCCCCCAACATCACAGCACCCCAACATCAGGGCACCCAACCCCAGGAGACCCCCCTGGCGCTGGGACCCCCAGTCCCCCCAGTTTACCCCTCCCACTCTCCAAACTGGGGGGGGGACACCCCAAGATCACCAGACACCCCCCTCCCAAAATCCCCAGACCCCTCCCCCCACTTTCTGGGGTCCCCCCCCATTTTTTGGGGTGTCCCCCCCCATTTTTTAGGGTCCCTCCTTCTAACCCCCCCCCCCTCCCCATCTTCTGGGGTCCCTACTGAGCATTCCCACCTCCCCCTCCCCACTTTTTGGGGTCCCTCCTGATAACCCCACCCCCCCTCCCCATTTTTGGGGGTGTCCCCCCTATTTTTGGGGTGTCCCCCCCCCATTTTTGGGGTGTCCCCCCCCCCATTTTTGGGGTCCCTACCGGGAATTCTCCTCCCTCAGCTGCTCCACCTCCTCCTGCAGCAGCCGCAGCCTCCGGGCCCCCCCCAGCTCTGCCTCCCGCAGGACTCGGTTCTCTTCAGCCAGGGACCCCCGTTCCTCCTGCAGCACGGCCACCTGACCCCCCGCACCGGGGGACCCAAACCCAGGGGGGACCCCAAAACCCACGGGGGAACCCCAAAACCCAGGAGGGGGGAGTTGGGGTTCCCCTGTCCCGGTTAAAGGGGAGCTGAGTGTGCCCAACCCTGCTACAAGACCCCAGAGAATCCCCTCCTGCTGCTGCCCTGATAGGGGGGACCCCAGGACTCAGGAGGGGACCCCAAAACTCAGGGGGGACCCTGGGACTCAGAAGTAGACCCCAAAACCCAGGGGGGACCCCAAAACCCACAGGGGAACCCCAAAACCCAGGAGGGGATCCCAGGACTCAGGGTAGGGGGGGCTGAGTGTGCCCAACCCTGCTACGAGACCCCAGAGAATCCCCTCCTGCTGCTGCCCTGAGAATCTGGGGAGGGGGAGAGAAGGACTGGGGGGACCCCAGGACTCAGGAGGGGACCCCAAAACCCAGGGGGGACCCCAAAACCCAAGAGGGGGGGGTTGGGGTTTGTGGTTGGGGGTGAGTGTGCCCAACCCTTCTACGAGACCCCAGAGAATCCCCTCCTGCTGCTGCCCTGATAGGGGGCACCCTGGGACTCTGGAGGGGACCCCAAAACCCAGGGGGGACCCCAAGACTCAGAGGGGACCCCAGACTCACAGGGGAACCCCAAAACCTAGGAGGGGATCCCAGGATCCAGGGGGAGGGGGTGAATGCGCCCAACCCTGCTACGAGACCCCAGAGAATCCCCTCCTGCTGCTGCCCTGAGAATCTGGGGAGGGGGGAAGGACTGGGGGGACCCCAGGACTCAGGAGGGGACCCCAAAACCCACAGGGGAACCCCAAAACCCAGGAGGGGATCCCAGGACTCAGGGTAGGGGGCTGAGTGTGCCCAACCCTGCTACAAGACCCCAGAGAATCCCCTCCTGCTGCTGCCCTGATAGGGGGGACCCTGGGACTCTGGAGGGGACCCCAAAACCCAGGGGGGACCCCAAGACTCAGAAGGGGTCCCCAAAACCCAGGGGGGACCTCAAGACTCAGAAGGGGACCCCAAAACCCACGGGGAACCCCGAAACCCAGGAGGGAGGGGGTGAATGTGCCCAACCCTGCTATGAGACCCCAGAGAATCCCCTCCTGCTGCTGCCCTGAGAATCTGGGGGGGGGGAAGGACTGGAGGGACCCCAGGACTCAAGAGGGGACCCCAAAACCCAGGGGGGACCCCAAGACCCACGGGGGAACCCCAAAACCCACGAGGGGAACCCCAGGATCCAGGAGAATGGGGGCTGAGTGTGCCCAAGCCTGCTACAAGACCCCAGAGAATCCCCTCCTGCTGCTGCCCTGATAGGGGGGACCCCGGGACTCAGGAGGGGACCCCAAAACCCAAGGGGGACCCCAGGACTCAGGAGGGGACCCCAAAACCCAGAGGGGACCCCAAAACCCACGGGGGAACCCCAAAACCCAGGAGGGGATCCCAGGACTCAGGGTAGGGGGGGCTGAGTGTGCCCAACCCTGCTACAAGACCCCAGAGAATCCCCTCCTGCTGCTGCCCTGATAGGGGGGACCCCAGGACTCAGGAGGGGACCCCAAAACTCAGGGGGGACCCTGGGACTCAGAAGTAGACCCCAAAACCCAGGGGGGACCCCAAAACCCACAGGGGAACCCCAAAACCCAGGAGGGGATCCCAGGACTCAGGGTAGGGGGGGCTGAGTGTGCCCAACCCTGCTACAAGACCCCAGAGAATCCCCTCCTGCTGCTGCCCTGAGAATCTGGGGAGGGGGAGAGAAGGACTGGGGGGACCCCAGGACTCAGGAGGGGACCCCAAAACCCAGGGGGGACCCCAAAACCCAGGAGGGGGGAGTTGGGGTTCCCCTGTCCCGGTTAAAGGGGAGCTGAGTGTGCCCAACCCTGCTACAAGACCCCAGAGAATCCCCTCCTGCTGCTGCCCTGATAGGGGGGACCCCAGGACTCAGGAGGGGACCCCAAAACTCAGGGGGGACCCTGGGACTCAGAAGTAGACCCCAAAACCCAGGGGGGACCCCAAAACCCACAGGGGAACCCCAAAACCCAGGAGGGGATCCCAGGACTCAGGGTAGGGGGGTGAGTGTGCCCAGCCCTGCTACGAGACCCCAGAGAATCCCCTCCTGCTGCTGCCCTGATAGGGGGGACCCCGGGACTGAGGAGGGGACCCCAAAACTCAGGGGGGACCCCAAGACTCAGGAGGGGACCCCAAAACCCAGGGGGGACCCCTAAAACCCACAGGGGAACCCCAAAACCCACAAGGGAATCCCAGGACCCAGGAGGGGGGGAGCTGAGTGTGCCCAACCCTGCTACGAGACCCCAGAGAATCCCCTCCTGCTGCTGCCCTGATAGGGGGCACCCTGGGACTCTGGAGGGGACCCCAAAACCCAGGGGGGACCCCAAGACTCAGAAGGGGACCCCAAGACTCACAGGGGAACCCCAAAACCTAGGAGGGGATCCCAGGATCCAGGAGGGAGGGGGTGAATGCGCCCAACCCTGCTACGAGACCCCAGAGAATCCCCTCCTGCTGCTGCCCTGAGAATCTGGGGAGGGGGAGAGAAGGACTGGGGGGACCCCAGGACTCAGGAGGGGACCCCAAAACCCACAGGGGAACCCCAAAACCCACGAGGGGATCCCAGGACTCAGGTTAGGGGGCTGAGTGTGCCCAACCCTGCTACGAGACCCCAAAGAATCCCCTCCTGCTGCTGCCCTGATAGGGGGGACCCCAGAACTCAGGAGGGAACCCCAAAACCCAGAGGGGACCCCAAGACTCAGAAGGGAACCCCAAAACCCACAGGGGAACCCCAAAACCCAGGAGGGGGGGACTGAGTGTGCCCAAGCCTGCTACAAGACCCCAGAGAATCCCCTCCTGCTGCTGCCCTGATAATCTGGGGAGGGGGAGGGAAGGACTGGGGGGACCCCAGGACTCAGGAGGGGACCCCAAAACCCAGAGGGGACCCCAGAACTCAGGAGGGGACCCCAAAACCCACAGGGGAACCCCAAAACCCAGGAGGGGATCCCAGGACTCAGGGTAGGGGGCTGAGTGTGCCCAACCCTGCTACAAGACCCCAGAGAATCCCCTCCTGCTGCTGCCCTGATAGGGGGGACCCTGGGACTCTGGAGGGGACCCCAAAACCCAGGGGGGACCCCAAGACTCAGAAGGGGTCCCCAAAACCCAGGGGGGACCTCAAGACTCAGAAGGGGACCCCAAAACCCACGGGGAACCCCGAAATCCAGGAGGGAGGGGGTGAATGTGCCCAACCCTGCTATGAGACCCCAGAGAATCCCCTCCTGCTGCTGCCCTGATAGGGGGGACCCCGGGACTCAGGAGGGGACCCCAAAACCCAGAGGGGACCCCAAGACTCAGAAGGGGACCCCAGAACCCACAGGGGAACCCCAAAACCTACGAGGGGATCCCAGGATCGAGGAGGGGGGGGGCTGAGTGTGCCCAACCCTGCTACGAGACCCCAGGGAATCCCCTCCTGCTGCTGCCCTGATAGGGGGGACCCCAGGACTCAGGAGGGGACCCCAAAACCCAGAGGGGACCCCAGGACTCAGAAGGGAACCCCAAAACCCACAGGGGAACCCCAAAACCCAGGAGGGGATCCCAGGACTCAGGGTAGGGGGCTGAGTGTGCCCAACCCTGCTACGAGACCCCAGAGAATCCCCTCCTGCTGCTGCCCTGAGAATCTGGGGAGGGGGATGGAAGGACTGGGGGGACCCCAGGACTCAGGAGGGGACCCCAAAACCCAGGGGGGACCCCAAGACCCACAGGGGAACCCCAAAACCCACGGGGAACCCCGAAACCCAGGAGGGAGGGGGTGAATGTGCCCAACCCTGCTATGAGACCCCAGAGAATCCCCTCCTGCTGCTGCCCTGATAGGGGGGACCCGGGGACTCAGGAGGGGACCCCAAAACCCAGGGGGGACCCCAAAACCCACGGGGGAACCCCAAAACCCAGGAGGGGGGGACTGGGGTTCTCCTATCCCAGTTAAAGGGGAGCTGAGTGTGTCCAACCCTGCTACGAGACCCCAGAGAATCCCCTCCTGCTGCTGCCCTGATAGGGGGGACCCCGGGACTGAGGAGGGGACCCCAAAACTCAGGGGGGACCCCAAGACTCAGGAGGGGACCCCAAAACCCAGGGGGGACCCCTAAAACCCACAGGGGAACCCCAAAACCCACAAGGGAATCCCAGGACCCAGGAGGGGGGGAGCTGAGTGTGCCCAAGCCTGCTACGAGACCCCAGAGAATCCCCTCCTGCTGCTACCCTGATAGGGGGGACCCCAGGACTCAGGAGGGGACCCCAAAACCCAGGGGGGACCCCAAGACTCAGAAGGGGACCCCAAGACTCACAGGGGAACCCCAAAACCTAGGAGGGGATCCCAGGATCCAGGAGGGAGGGGGTGAATGCGCCCAACCCTACTATGAGACCCCAGAGAATCCCCTCCTGCTGCTGCCCTGATAGGGGGGACCCCGGGACTCAGGAGGGGACCCCAAAACCCAGAGGGGACCCCAAGACTCAGAAGGGGACCCCAGAACCCACAGGGGAACCCCAAAACCTACGAGGGGATCCCAGGATCGAGGAGGGGGGGGGCTGAGTGTGCCCAACCCTGCTACGAGACCCCAGGGAATCCCCTCCTGCTGCTGCCCTGATAGGGGGGACCCCAGGACTCAGGAGGGGACCCCAAAACCCAGAGGGGACCCCAGGACTCAGAAGGGAACCCCAAAACCCACGGGGGAACCCCAAAACCCAGGGGGGAACCCCAAAACCCAGGAGGGGATCCCAGGACTCAGGGTAGGGGGCTGTGTACCCAAGCATGCTACGAGACTCCAGAGAATCCCCTCCTGCTGCTGCCCTGATAGGGGGGACCCTGGGACTCAGGAGGGGACCCCAAAACCCAGGGGGGACCTCAAGACTCAGAAGGGGACCCCAAAACCCACGGGGAACCCCGAAACCCAGGAGGGAGGGGGTGAATGTGCCCAACCCTGCTATGAGACCCCAGAGAATCCCCTCCTGCTGCTGCCCTGAGAATCTGGGGGGGGGGAAGGACTGGAGGGACCCCAGGACTCAAGAGGGGACCCCAAAACCCAGGGGGGACCCCAAGACCCACGGGGGAACCCCAAAACCCACGAGGGGCCCAGATCCAGGAGAATGGGGCTGAGTGTGCCCAACCCTCAGACCCCAGAGAATCCCCTCCTGCTGCTGCCCTGATAGGGGGAGGGAGGGGACGGGGGACCCCAGGACTCAGAAGGGACCCCAAAACCCAGGGGGACCCCAAAACCCAGGGGGGGGAGGGGATCCCAGGACTCAGGGTAGGGGGCTGTGTCCCAAGCTGCTACGAGACTCCAGAGAATCCCCTCCTGCTGCTGCCCTGATAGGGGGGACCCTGGGACTCAGGAGGGGACCCCAAAACCCAGGGGACCCCAGGACTCAGAAGGGGACCCCAAAACCCACAGGGGAACCCCAAAACCCAGGAGGGGATCCCAGGACTCAGGGTAGGGGGGTGAGTGTGCCCAGCCCTGCTACGAGACCCCAGAGAATCCCCTCCTGCTGCTGCCCTGATAGGGGGGACCCCGGGACTCAGGAGGGGACCCCAAAACCCAGGGGGGACCCCAAAACCCGGGGGGGGACCCCAAAACCCAGGAGGGGATCCCAGGACTCA
Organism: Archilochus colubris; assembly: GCA_023079485.1. Classification (NCBI taxonomy): domain Eukaryota; kingdom Metazoa; phylum Chordata; class Aves; order Apodiformes; family Trochilidae; genus Archilochus; species Archilochus colubris. Next base: position 49,292 of record JALBCY010000120.1, read on the forward strand.
GGGTAGGGGGCTGAGTGTGCCCAACCCTGCTACGAGACCCCAGAGAATCCCCTCCTGCTGCTGCCCTGAGAATCTGGGGAGGGGGAGGGAAGGACTGGGGGGACCCCAGGACTCAGGAGGGGACCCCAAAACCCAGGGGGGACCCCAAAACCCACAGGGGAACCCCAAAACCCAGGAGGGGATCCCAGGACCCAGGAGGGGGGGGACACTGAGTGTGCCCAAGCCTGCTACGAGACCCCAGAGAATCCCCTCCTGCTGCTGCCCTGATTGGGGGGACCCTGGGACTCAGGAGGGGACCCCAAAACCCATGGGGGACCCCAAGACTCAGAAGGGGACCCCAAAACCCACAGGGGAACCCCAAAACCCAGGAGGGGACCCCAGGACTCAGGGTAGGGGGCTGAGTGTGCCCAACCCTGCTACGAGACCCCAGAGAATCCCCTCCTGCTGCTGCCCTGATTGGGGGGACCCTGGGACTCAGGAGGGGACCCCAAAACCCACGGGGGACCCCAAAACCCAGGAGGGGATCCCAGGACCCAGGATGGGGGGGCTGAGTGTGCCCAACCCTGCTACGAGACCCCAGAGAATCCCCTCCTGCTGCTGCCCTGATAATCTGGGGGGGGTTGTGGGAAGGTTTGGGGGGACCCCAAAACCCGGGTGGGGTTCAGGGGGGGTTCAGGGGGGGTTCGGGGGGGGGTCCCACCTGCTGCTCCAGCTGCACCACCCTCTGCTGGGTCCCCCCCAGCTCCTCGGGCTCCTGGCTCAGGAAATAATAACGACGAGACTGGGGGGGGGAAAGGGGGAAAGGGGGGGTCAGAGCTGAGGGGGGAACCCCCAAATCTGCTCCTGAACCTCCAGAGGTGCCCCCAAAACTCCCCTTTAACCCCCCCAGATCTGGGGACCCCCCCCCCCCAAAACACACCTGGGTGTCGAAGCTCCCGTACGGCACCGCCGGTCCCAAAGGTTCTTCCTCCAAAAGCTGCAGAAAAGGAGGGATTTTTTTTTGGGGGGGGGGTCTTAAGGGGCCGGGGGGGGCTCTTCAGACCCCTCCCCCCTCTCTGATCACCCCCAAATCCCTCCCAAGCACCCCAAAACCCCTCCCTGAGCCCAACTCTTAGGGACCCCCAACCTCTCCGGAACCGCCGAACTCCCCAAAACCCCCCCGAAACTCCCCAAAACCCCCCCAAAACCCCCCCAAAATACCCCAGAGCCCCCCCCAAAATACCCCAGAGCCCCCCACCCCCTCCCCAAGAACCTTGGGGACCCCCTGAACCCCCAAACTTCCCCCCCCACACCTCCTGGATCGCCCTCATCACCGCGTGCTGCACCGACTCCTCCAGGCTGCGGATCCGCTGGATTTGTTCTGCCAGGGGGAATTTGGGGGGGGGTTTAAGGAGTTCTTTTTATTGAGGGGGGGTCGTTTGTGTGTCCCCCCCCCTTCCCCGACCCTCACCTTCCTTCCTCTCACAGCTGACAGCACAGCCCAGCACCAGTCTCACCAGTTTCCCCAGTTCCTCGGGGTCTTCAGCCACCAGTGTCAGGTCGGGGATGTGCTGCTCCCCCACTGCCTGGCCCAGCACCTTTTGTTGTGTTTTGGGGGGGGGGGACACACACATTTGGGGTCACCCCCCCCATTTCCCATCCTGGGATAACCCCCCCACCCCAAAAAAGGGGTTCTGGAGGTTTGGGGGTCCCCTCTTTGCCCCCCCCCCCCCAACTCACATCCTGCCAGTACTCCAGGATGCTCTGCAGCACCTTCCGCAGGTTGCTCACCTGAGAAAGGGGGGAAAATGGGGCCCCCCCGCACCCCAAAATGGCCCCCCCACCTCTGGGGACCCCCAAATTGCCCCCCCTACAATGGAGACCCCAAAATACCCCCTGCCCCCCCCCCCATCCTACGGCTCAGCACCCCCAAAACCTCCCATTTAAACCAGTCCTCCAAAACTGCCCCCCCCACCCCCAAGTACCCCCCCTAAACAACCCCCCCCAAAACACCCCCCCAAAAGACCCCCCCACAAACAGCCCCCCCACAAACTGCCCCCCCAAAACAGCCCCCAAAACAACCCCCCAAAACAGCCCCCCCACAAACAGCCCCCCCAAAACCACCCCCCCCAAAATATCCTCCCCAAAGCACCCCCCCAAAAGACCCCCCAAAACAACCCCCCCAAAACACCCCCAAAGTGCCCCCAAAACCACCCCCAAAGACCCCCAAAACACCCCCAAACAGCCCCCAAACCACCCCCAAAGACCCCCCAAAACACCCCCAAAACAACCCCCCCACAAACAGCCCCCAAAGACCCCCAAAAGACCCCCAAAACAGCCCCCCAAAACAGCCCCCCCAAAGTGCCCCTAAACAACCCCCAAAACAGCCCCCCAAAGACGCCCCCAAAGACCCCCAAAACACCCCCAAAATAGCCCCCAAACAGCCCCCCAAAACACCTCCCCAAAACATCCCCCCAAAACACCCCCACAAACAGCCCCCAAAACAACCCCCAAAAGACCCCCACAAACGCCCCCAAGGACCCCCCAAACACCCCCAAAACACCCCCCACAAACAGCACCCCCAAAACAACCCCCAAAGACCCCCAAAGACCCCCAAAACTGCCCCCCAAAACACCCCCAAAACCACCCCCAAAACACTCCAACAAACAGCCCCCAAAAACACCCCCAAAACAACCCCCACAAACAGCCCCCAAAGCCCCCTGAAACTGCCCCCCCAAAGACTCCCAAAGCACCCCCCAAAAACATCCTCAAAATACCCCCAAAACAGCCCCCACAAACAGCCTCAAAGACCTCTAAAACTGCCCCCAAAGACCCCCCCAAAAAACCAAAACTCCAAACAACCCCCACAAACAGCCCCCCCAAAACACCCCCCCAAAACACCCCCCCAAAGTGCCCCCCCAAAACACCCCCCCACAAACAGCCCCCCCACAAACAGCCCCCCCAAAACCACCCCCCCCAAAACAACCCCCCCAAAACCACCCCCCCAAAGCACCCCCCAATCTACTCCCCCCCCCATTTTACCCCCCCCCATTTAACCCCCCAACCCCACACTCCCCCTTCCCACCCCCCCAATCCTGACCTCCCCCCCCCCCCAAAAAACCAACCCCGGGGCTCTAACCCCCCCCAAAACATCCTTGAGCTTCCCCCCCACCCCTTTTGACCCCGGGGGGGTTCCCCCCCCCCAATAAAAACCCCAAAACCCCCCCCCCAAACTTCACCCCCTCCGCGTCCTCCCGGATCCGGCTCAGCCACCGCTCGTTGAACCAGGAGGGATCTCTGGGGGGGGGGGGACCCTAAAATTAAACCTGTGCCCCCCCCCTTTTTTTTTTAAGGGGGGGGGGAGTGTTCTCAAGTTGGGGGGGGGGTCCCCAAATTGGGGGGGGGTCGTTTTAGGGCTGTCCCCCCCCCTTTAAGTGACTCACATGCAGTGTAAGGCGTGTGCCAGGGTCCTGGGCAAGTCCTGGGGGGAGGCAGAGGGCGAGGGGGGGGGGGCAAAGGTCTGGAGCTTTGGTTTTGGGGGGGGGGGGGGAAAGGGAAAGGGGGGGGAGTCAGGAGAAGCCCCCACCCCCAAAAAAAAAAAAAAATCAATAAAGAGCCAAGTTTTGGGGTTCTACACAACTTTCCCCATCAGTCTGTGATGGGGAACAGGGGATGGGGGCAGGGAAATGGGGGGATTGGGGGCACAGAAATTGGGGGTCACAGGTGCTGGGGGGGGCAGAGGGGGCTGGGGGGGACACAGAAGTCTGGGGGGGGGCTTGGGGGGGGGCACAAAACTGGGGGGGGGTCACAAGGTGCTGGGGGGGGACACAGAAGTCTGGGGGGGCAGAAGGTGAAGGGGGGGTCACAGAAATTGGGGGGGGTCACAGAGGTTTGGGGGGGCAGATGGTGAAGGGGGGGTCACAGAAACTGGGGGGGGTCACAGGCTGCTGGGGGGGGGTCGCAGAAGTCTGGGGGGGTCACAAAACTGGGGGGGTCACAGAAATTGGGGGGGGTCACAGAAGGTTGGGGGGGCACCAGGTGCTGGGGGGGGTCACAAAACTGGGGGGGGGTCACAGAGGTTTGGGGGGGTCACAAGGTGCTGGGGGGGCACAGAAATTAAGGGGGGGTCACAAATTGGGGGGGTCACAGAGTTTGGGGGGGCACCAGGTCCTGGGGGCACAAAACTGGGGGTCACAGAGATTGGGGGAAATTGGGGCAGATTGGGGGACAGAGGTTTGGGGGCACCAGGTCCTGGGGCACAGAAGTGGGGGCACCAGGTCCTGGTGGGGGTCATAAAACTGGGGGTCACAGAAATGGGGGTCACAGAGGTTTGGGGGCCAGATGGTGAAGGGGGTCACAGGCTGCTGGGGGTCACAGAGGTTTGGGGGTCACAGGGTGCTGGGGGGACACAGAAGTTTGGGGGGGCACCAGGTGCTGGGGGGGGCACAATACTGGGGGGGGGGCACAGAAATTAAGGGGGGGTCACAGACACTGGGGGGGTCACCGGCTGCTAGGGGGGGGGACACAGAAGTCTGGGGGGGTCACAGAAGTTTGGGGGGGTCACAAGGTCCTGGGGGGGGGCACAGAAGTCTGGGGGGGCACCAGGTGCTTGGGGGGGGGGGCACAATTGGGGGGGGGGAACAGAAATGCGGGGGGGTCACAGAGGTTTGGGGGGGGCAACAGGTCCTGGGGGGGGGGCACAAAACTGGGGGGGGTCGCAGAAATCGGGGGGGGTAGAGGGGGGCTGGGGGGGCACAAAGTGCTGGGGGGGGTCAGGGAAATTGGGGGGGGTCGCAGAAGGGGGGGGGCACCAGGTGCTTGGGGGGGGGGGCACAAAACTGGGGGGGGGTCACAGAAATTGGGGGGGTCACAGAAGTTTGGGGGGGTCACAAGGTGCTGGGGGGGGGGCACAAATTGGGGGGGGCAGAGAAACTGGGGGGGTCACAGGCTGCTGGGGGGGGGACACAGAAGTTTGGGGGGGCACCAGGTGCTTGGGGGGGGGCACAAAACTGGGGGGGTCACAGAAATGGGGGGGGGTCACAGAGGTTTGGGGGGCAGAGGGTGAAGGGGGGGTCACAGAAACTGGGGGGGGTCACAGGCTGCTGGGGGGGGACACAGAAGTCTGGGGGGGCACCAGGTCCTGGGGGGGGGTCACAGAAGGTTGGGGGGGCACCAGGTGCTTGGGGGGGCCCCAAAACTGGGGGGGGGGCACAGAAATTGGGGGGGGTAAAGGGGGCTGGGGGGGCACAAGGTCCTGGGGGGTCACAGAAACTCAGGGGGGCTCACAGAAGTTTGGGGGGGGCACAAGGTGCTTGGGGGGGGCCCAAAACTGGGGGGGGGGTCACAGAAATGGGGGGGGCACAGAAACTGGGGGGGGTCACAGGCTGCTGGGGGGGGGACACAGAAGTCTGGGGGGGCACCAGGTCCTGGTGGGGGGGTCATAAAACTGGGGGGGTCACAGAAGTCTGGGGGGGTCACAGAAGGTTGGGGGGGGCACCAGGTGCTGGGGGGGTCACAAATTGGGGGGGTCATAGAATCTTGGGGGGGTCACAAGGTTCTGGGGGGGGACACAGAAGTCTGGAGGGGCAGAAGGTGAAGGGGGGGTCACAGAAACTCGGGGGGGGGCCACAGAGGTTTGGGGGGGCAGAGGTTGAAGGGGGGGTCACAGAAATGGGGGGGGTCACAAGGTGTTGGGGGGGCACAGAAGTCTGGGGGGGTCACAAGGTACTGGGGGGGGGTCACAGAAGGTTGGGGGGGCACAAGGTGCTGGGGGGGGTCACAGGGTGCTGGGGGGGGGGACACAGAAGTCTGGGGGGGCACCAGGTGCTTGTGGGGGGGTCACAAAACTGGGGGGGGGTCACAGAGGTTTGGGGGGGCACCAGGTGCTTGTGGGGGGGTCCCAGAACCTGGGGGGTCACAGGGTGCTGGGGGGGGGGGGCACAGAACTGGGGGGGGTCACAGGGCCCGGGGGGGGTCAAAGGGCACCGAGGGAGGAGGGGGAGGGTCCTGGAGCCCCGGGGGTGTCTGGGGGGGGGTCCCGGGATGTTTGGGGGGGGGTCCCGGGATGGGGGGGGGGGGGGGTCCCGGCCCCCCCTTACCCAGGTGAGCAGCGGCCCGCACTCCTCCATCCCGGTCCTCCGGGGGCACTGAGGAGCAGCGGGGGCAGGGCCAGAGCGGCTGCACCTGCCCGGCCACGCCCCTTCCGGTCCCGCCCCCTTTTCTTTATTTGGCTTAATGGCCATAGGGGTGTGGGAGTCATCCTGGGCTACAGAGTGCTGACCAGAGCGGCCCTTCCGCTCCCGCCCCGCCGCCATCTTGTGCCGCTCCCGCTCTGACTCAGCTCCCGTCACCGCCGCCCCCGCCCGACGCTCCCGGACTGACCCGACCCGACCCGACCCGACCCGACCCGACCCGACCCGGCCCGGCCCGGCCCGGCCCGGCACGGCCCGACCCGTCGGGGCCCGGCAGCCGCCAGGCGTGGGAGAGTCAGAAGGAGCCGGGCCGGGCAGGGCCGGGCCTCTCAACCCCCCCCCTCCCCCTTGCTGACGTCAGCGATGAACTCGGTGGCTCCGGTTGCGTCACCGGGGATGGGAGGGGGGGGGGCGGGGAGCGGCCTCAGGGGACCCCGAGGTCACCATGGCAACGCCGCCCCCTCCCCCCCGCCGCCATCCTGAGCGGCACTTCCGGTTCCGGGGAGAGCGGGGACCCCTTCCCAGTGCTCCCAGTACAGCTCTGGAACTCCCCCAGTGCTCCCAGTACAGCCCCGGGGTCTCCCCAGTGCTCCCAGTACAGCCCCGGGGTCTCCCCAGTGCTCCCAGTACAGCTCTGGGTGTCCCCAGTGCTCCCAGTACAGCTCTGGGGATCCCCCAGTGTAACCCCGGAATCTCCCCACTGCTCCCAGTCCATTCCCGGGGTGTCCCCAGTGCTCCCAGTGCAGCTCTGGAACTCCCCCAGTGCTCCCAGTATCGCTCTACGGACCCTCCCAGTGCTCCCAGTACAGCCCGGGGTCTTCCCAGTGCTCCCAGTATAACCTCGGACCCCCCCCAGTGCTCCCGGTATCGCTCTGGAACTCCCCCAGTGCTCCCAGTACAGCCCGGGGTGTCCCCAGTGCTCCCAGTATAACTCAGGAGACCCCCCAGTGCTCCCAGTGTAACCCCGGAACCCCCCCAGTGCTCCCAGTCCATTCCTGGGATCTCCCCAGTGCTCCCAGTACAGCTCTGGAACTCCCCCAGTGCTCCCAGTATCGCTCTACGGACCCTCACAGTGCTCCCAGTACAGCCCGGGGTCTCCCCAGTGCTCCCAGTATAACTCTGGGGATCCCCCAGTGTAACCCCGGAATCTCCCCAGTGCTCCCAGTATCGCTCTGGAACTCCCCCAGTGCTCCCAGTATCGCTCTGCGGACCCCCCAGTGCTCCCAGTGTAACCCCGGAACCCTCCCAGTGCAACCCCGGGGTCTCCCCAGTGCTCCCAGTATAACTCAGGGGACTCCCCAAGTGCTCCCAGTGTAACCCCGGACCCCCCCCCAGTGCTCCCAGTCCATTCCCGGGGTCTCCCCAGTGCTCCCAGTGCAGCTCTGGGGACCCCCCAGTGTAACCCCGGAATCTCCCCAGTGCTCCCAGTATCGCTCTGGAACTCCCCCAGTGCTCCCAGTATCGCCCTGCGGCCCCCCCAATGCTCCCAGTCCATTCCTGGGATCTCCCCAGTGCTCCCAGTACAGCCCGGGGTCTCCCCAGTGCTCCCAGTATCGCTCTGGAACTCCTCCAGTGCTCCCAGTACAGCTCTGGGGACCCCTCCAGTGCTCCCAGTGTAACCCCGGAACCCTCCCAGTGCAACCCCGGGGTCTCCCCAGTGCTCCCAGTATAACTCAGGGGACCCCACAAGTGCTCCCAGTGTAACCCCGGACCCCCCCCAGTGCTCCCAGTCCATTCCCGGGGTCTCCCCAGTGCTCCCAGTATAACTCTGGGGATCCCCCAGTGTAACCCCGGAATCTCCCCAGTGCTCCCAGTATCGCTCTGGAACTCCCCCAGTGCTCCCAGTATCGCTCTGCGGACCCCCCAGTGCTCCCAGTGTAACCCCGGAACCCTCCCAGTGCAACCCCGGGGTCTCCCCAGTGCTCCCAGTATAACTCAGGGGACTCCCCAAGTGCTCCCAGTGTAACCCCGGACCCCCCCCCAGTGCTCCCAGTCCATTCCCGGGGTCTCCCCAGTGCTCCCAGTGCAGCTCTGGGGACCCCCCAGTGTCCCCGGAATCTCCCCAGTGCTCCCAGTATCGCTCTGGAACTCCCCCAGTGCTCCCAGTATCGCCCTGCGGCCCCCCCAATGCTCCCAGTCCATTCCTGGGATCTCCCCAGTGCTCCCAGTACAGCCCGGGGTCTCCCCAGTGCTCCCAGTATCGCTCTGGAACTCCTCCAGTGCTCCCAGTACAGCTCTGGGGACCCCTCCAGTGCTCCCAGTGTAACCCCGGAACCCTCCCAGTGCAACCCCGGGGTCTCCCCAGTGCTCCCAGTATAACTCAGGGGACCCCACAAGTGCTCCCAGTGTCCCCGGACCCCCCCCAGTGCTCCCAGTCCATTCCCGGGGTCTCCCCAGTGCTCCCAGTATAACTCTGGGGATCCCCCAGTGTAACCCCGGAATCTCCCCAGTGCTCCCAGTATCGCTCTTCCCCCAGTGCTCCCAGTATCGCTCTGCGGACCCCCCAGTGCTCCCAGTATAACCCCGGAACCCCCCCCACTGCTCCCAGTCCATCCCTGGGGTCTCCCCAGTGCTCCCAGTATCGCTCTGGAATTCCCCCAGTGCTCCCAGTACAGCTCTGAGGACCCCCCCACTGCTCCCAGTATAACTCAGGAGACCCCCCAGTGCTCCCAGTGTAACCCCGGAACCCCCCCCAGTGCTCCCAGTACAGCCCTGGAGATCTCCCAGTGGAGCCCAGGAACCCCCCCACTGCTCCCAGTACAGCTCTGGGGACCCCTCCAGTGCTCCCAGTGTAACCCCGGAACCCTCCCAGTGCAACCCCGGGGTCTCCCCAGTGCTCCCAGTATAACTCAGGGGACCCCCCAGTGCTCCCAGTGTAACCCCGGACCCCCCCCAGTGCTCCCAGTCCATTCCCGGGGTCTCCCCAGTGCTCCCAGTACAGCTCTGGGGACCCCCCCAGTGCTCCCAGCGTAACCCTGGAACCCTCCCAGTGCAACCCCGGGGTCTCCCCAGTGCTCCCAGTACAGCCCCGGGGTCTCCCCAGTGCTCCCAGTACATCCCTGGGATCTCCCCAGTGCTCCCAGTACAGCTCTGGGGACCACCCACTGTAACCCCAGACCCCCCCCAGTGCTCCCAGTATAACTCAGGGGACCCCCCAGTGCTCCCAGTGTGACCCCGGAACCCCCCAGTGTTCCCAGTGCATCCCCAGGGTCTCCCCAGTGCTCCCAGTATAACTCAGGGGACCCCCCAGTGCTCCCAGTCCATTCCCGGGCTCTCCCAGTGCTCCCAGTAGAACTCCCAGTATAACCCAGTGTGGTTTCCCCCCCTCCCCCTCGCTCCATCCCGGTGCCCCCAGACCCAAAACGCCCCAAAATCCACCGTGGGGGGGGTGGGGGGGGGGACACGGGGACCCCCGGGACCCCCACGAGGCGGGGTCCTCACCCCCCCCACGCGTGTCCCGGCGTGTGCCGTGTGCGTCCTGCCCCGCCCCGACACGCCGGGACACGCAGCTCGGTACCGCCCCACGCGGACGCCTCAGACCCCCCCGAGGGTCCCGGGGGTCCGTGGGGGTGTCCCGGTTTAGGGGCGTTGGGGGTCCCGGTATCTCGGGGTCCCCGTGCTGCGAACACGCGTGACGGGGCGCGTGGCACACATGTGCCCCCGGACACGTCCCCCTTGCCCCCACGGACACGCCCCCTAAACCCCCGACTCCCCCCGGGACCCCCGGAACGGAGCCCCCCCCCCCCGGTGCCCCCGTTCTGCCTTGGCCCCGCCCCCGAGCGGGAAGGGGCGGGGCCTAGCGCGGGAGAGGGGTGGAGGGGAGCCGTGCGTCGCAGCCAATAGGATCCTCCGGGGGGCGTGTCCCGCGGGGGCCGCAGCCAATGGGGCCGCGTTTCCGCCTCGGGGGAGGGTATAAGGCGGCGCTCTGAAGGCCGCGGGTTCGAGTCCCGCAGCCGCCAGCGCCGCCGGTTCCGGTCCCGGTCCCGCATGTGCGCAGGGATGGAGCCTCCGTTCTACCGCCCCGCGCCCTTCCCGGGCCCTTTCTGCCGGCCCGACCCGGACTACGGGCAGCTCCCGGGGCCTTTGCCCTCCGCTACCGCCGCCCCCGAACCTTTCCGCGGCTTCAAACCGGCGGCCGGTCCCGATACCGGGTTTTTCGGCGGCGGTACCGGTACCGGCGGCTTCTTCTATCCCGGCGGTCTGGGAGATCGAGACGGTTTCGCCGGTAGCTTCGCGCAGGGTTTGGACGAACTGAACCAACCGGGTCCGCCCAACGTGGCTCTACCGGAGGCACCGGGCTTGGCGGCGGCGGCGGCGGGAGGGGGGGTGGGCAGGGGGATCGGGCCCTTCCCGGGGGTCCCTTCGACGGTACCGGAGATGGAAGGGACCGAATCCATCCCGGACTCACCCGAACGGTTACAAGCGGAACGACGGCGGCTTCGGAACCGGTTAGCGGCCAGTCGGTGCCGGAGAAGGAAGCTGGAACGGATCGCTCGGTTGGAGCAGCGGGTGCGGGGGCTGCGGGCACAGAACGCGGCGTTGGCGGCCACGGCTGCGGGACTGAGGGCTCAGGTGCGGCGGCTGCGGGGGTCGGTGCGGGACCACGCGGGGTCCGGTTGCCCACTGCCCCCCGGGGCCGCTCTCGGCTTCTAGGGACAACCCACACCCACCCGGGACCCCGTCTGTGGACACGGGGGAACCGGACACCCCCCCCCGTGGACACGGGAGAACCGGACACCCCCCCCGTGGACACGGGAGAACCGGACACCCCATGGACACCGGGGGGACCGGAACCCCCCCCCATGGACACGAGGGGATCGGACTCCCCCCCCCATGGACACGGGAGAACGGGACACACCTTCCCGGGACCCCCCCGTGGACACGAGGGGGACCGGACACCCATTCTCATGGACACGGGAGAACCGGAACTCCTCCCCACGACGCTCCATGGACACGGGGGGGACCAGACCCCTCCCGGGAAACCCCCATGGACACGGGAGAACCGGACACCCCCCCATGGACACGAGGGGACCGGACCGGGACCCCCCCATGGACACGGGGGAACCGGACACCCCCCCCCATGGACACGGGGGGACTGGAACCCCCCCCCGCGGGACCTCTCCATGGACACGAGGGGACCGGACCGGGACCCCTCCCATGGACACGAGGGGACCGGACCGGGACCCCCCCCATGGACACGAGGGGATCGGACTCCCCCCCCCATGGACACGGGAGAACCGGAACTCCTCCCCACGACGCTCCATGGACACGGGGGGACCAGACCCCTCCCGGGACCCCCCCCCATGGACACGAGGGGACCGGAACCCCTCGCATGGACACGGGAGAACCAGATTCCCCCCCCGGGACACCCCATGGACACGGGGGGACCGGAACCTCCCCCCGCGGGACCCCCTATGGACACGGGAGAACCGGACACCCCCCCCCATGGACACGAGGGGACCGGACACACCTTCCCGGGACCCCCCCCATGGACACGGGGGGACCAGAACCCCCCGCAAGGACACGGGAGAACCGGACCCCCCCCCCCCCCCAGCAAGACCCCCGATGGACACGAGTGGAACGGACCCCCACCCAAACCCCCCTGGGAACCCCCCCCTCCCCCCCACTCAGGGCCCCCTGGGATGGACACGGGTGGGGGTGTGGACACTGTGGGGGTGTCCCGTGGCCCCCCCCCCCACGCAGAGATCCCTGGAACACAGAGCAGGGTGGGGGGGGCAAAACCCGCCCAAAAGGACTTGTGGGTGGGTGGGTGGGGGACACCCACGACCCCCCCCCAAAACAGACCCGCGGGACCGGGTCACCCCCACCCCACGCCCCCACGGGGTTTGGGACCCCCCTGATGTGTCCCCAGCTGGGTCTGGGGGGGGGGGGGGGTATCGGGGCCTCCTAAAGTGGGGAGGGGGACAGATAAATGGGGTGTCCCCCCCCCACTCGTGACGTTTACAGCCCCCCCGTGGGTCGTGGAGGTTTTTTGGTTGTTTTTATTGGTTTTTTTATCTTTTTATTTAATTAACACGAAGCCGATTAATTGGGCTGCGCGTGCTGCTTGGGGGGGGGGGGCTGTGGGTCCGCTCCCCCCCTCCCCCTTCTTCCCGCGTGTCCCGTGGGAACCCCCCTGCGGGCAGTGACGTCAGCGGAAAAGGGCGTGCCCGGGGTTTTCCCTGATGACGCAATCATCGCCATATATGGGCAGCCGGGGGGGGGGCATTCCGGGACAACCCCCCCCTCCCAATAGTGGGGGGCAGGGACCCCACTTCCACCCTTTAGGACCCACAGGAAACTCTCGTGGGACCCCCGTGGGAGCTCCCCCTCCCCCCCCCAAAACCTTCCCTCGGGCCCCCTCTAAACCCCCCCCCCCCAAAACCTCCCGGGGGGGCACCCGTGAACCCCCCCCCCCCAAAGCCCCCCAAAACCTCCCCCAAGGCCCCCCCTAAACTCCCCCCCCCAAAACTCCCCCGGGCCCCCCCTGAACCCCCAAAACCTCCCTGAGCCCCCCAAACTTCCTCAGGCCCCCTCTGCCCACCCCCAAAACCTCCCGGGGCTGCCCTGGACCCCAAAGCCCCCAAAGCCTCCCCAAGGCCCCCTAAACCCCCAAAACCTCCCCAGGCCCCCTGAGCCCCCAAAACTTCCTCAGGCCCCCTGAACCCCCAAAACTTCCCTCAGGCCCCCTAAACCCCCAAAACTCCCAGGCCCCCTAAACCCCCAAGCTTTCCTCAGGCCCCCTGAGCCCCCAAACTTCCTTCAGGCCCCCTAAGCCCCCAAAGCTTCCTCAGGCCCCCACTCTGCCCCCCAAAACCCCGAGGCGCCATCGAACCCCAAAGCCCCCAAAACCTCCCCGTGGCCCCCTGCCCCCAGGAGCCCCCTAAGGTTCCGGGGAAAGCGAAGTGATTGGGGGGGGGGGGCCCCCCCCTTTCAGCCTACAGCTCCCAGGGGGCAATGCGGGGGGGGGGGATCCTCCCCCAAGACCACACCCTCTATGACCACACCCCCTAAGGCCACGCCCCCTATGGCCACACCCCTCTGTTTCCCGCCATGGCGCTGGCGGGTTTGGAGCGGGACCCGGCGGGGGGGGGGCGATTTTCCTCGCCTGTGCCCCCCCCGTGTCGCCACCTCCCCTGCGTGGTCGGCGTGGACGAGGCGGGGAGAGGCCCCGTGTTGGGTGTGGGGGGGGTTATGTTGGTTTATTTCGCGTGGGTGTGGGGGGGAAACACGCGAGACTTTAGTGGGGGGGTTGTGGGGAGGGGGGGGGGGGGGGTTTGGATGGGGGGGGGTCACTTACCGAGCTCCCCCCCCCCACAGGACCGATGGTTTATGGGGTTTGTTACTGCCCACGCGAGAACGTGGAGGAGCTGAAGGCCATGGGGGTGGCAGGTGGGGGGGTCTTGGGGGGGGGGGACCGGGTTTGGGGTGGGGGGGGGGACGGGTAAGGGGGGGATTTGGGGGGTGGGAAAGGGGTGGGAGTATTGGGGGGGGGGCAGGGTGCTGGGGGGGGGGTTTGGGGTCCTAAAGGGGGGGGGGATAAGGAGAAGGTTGGGGGGGTTGGGGGAGATTGGGGGGGGGGGTTTGGGGTCCTGGGGGGAGGATGAGGAGGTTTTGGGGGGGGTCCTGGGGGTGGTTTGGGGTGGGGGGGGGACGGGTAAGGGGGTGTAGGGGGGGTTGGGAAGGGTTGGGAGTATTGGGGGGGGGCAGAGTGCTGGGGGGGGTTTGGGGTATTGGGGGGGGGGCAAAGAGTGCTGGGGGGGGTTTGGGGTCCTAAAGGGGGGGGGGATAAGGAGAAGGTTGGGGGGGTTGGGGGAGATTGGGGGGGGGGGGTTTGGGGTCCTGGGGGGAGGATGAGGAGGTTTTGGGGGGGGTCCTGGGGGTGGTTTGGGGTGGGGGGGGGACGGGTAAGGGGGGGATTTGGGGGGGGGGCAGAGTGCTGGGGGGGGGTTTGGGGGTTCTGGGGGGGGGGCAAAGAGTGTTGGGGGGGGGTTGGGGTCTTGGGGGGGGGGCAAAGAGAAGTTTGGGGGGGTTGGGGGAGATTGGGGCGGGGGATTTGGGGTCCTGGGGGGGGGATGAGGAGGATTTGGGGGGGTCCTGGGGGTGTTTTGGGGTGGGGGGGGGACGGGTAAGGGGGTGTAGGGGGGGGATTTGGGGGGTGGGAAAGGGGTGGGAGTATTGGGGGGGGGCAGAGTGGTGGGGGGGGGGGTTTGGGGCCCTGGGGGGGGTGATTTGGAAGGGGGGGGTCCCCACACTTCGTGCCCCAGACTCCAAGACCTCTCTCCGGAGTGGGAGCGAGCGCTTGCTCTGCTGGATGGGGCGGGGGGGTGGGCTCTGGAGGTGCTGCCCCCCACCCTCATCTCTGCCTGCATGCAGCAGCGGTGAGACCCCCCCCCAAAAAAAAAAAAACCCCCCAAACCCCCCCCCGACCCCAAAACCCCCCCCAAAGCCCCCCCTTTTCTCCCCTCCCCTGCACCTTTACCAAGACCCCCCCCCCAAAAACCCCTAAACCCCCCCAACCCCAACCCCCCCAGCACCTTTATCAACCCCCCCTCCAACCCCCCCACCCCAAAAACCCCCCCAAAACCCCCAGGACCCCCCCAGACCCCCCCATTCCCCCCCCTTTCCACCCCCATTACCTCTCCCCCCCCCCAAACTCTCCACCTCTTTCCTCCTCCTGTTTTTGGGGTGCTGGGGGGGTTTTTGGGGTGCAGGGGGGTGACCACCCCCCCCATCACCTTTTCCAACCCCCCCAACCCCAAAACCCCCCCCAAAACTCCCCAACCCTCTTTCCCCAAACTCTCCACCTCTTTCCCCCTCCCCAATTTGGGGTGCTGGGGGGGGGCTGGGGGGGTTTTTGGGGTTCAGTGGGGTGACCACCCCCCATCCCCTTTACCAACCCCCCCTCCAACCCCCCCAACCCCAAAACCCCCCCCAGCCCCCCCCTTTCCCCCCCTTCCCCCATTACCAACCTCCCCCCCCCACCTCCTTCCCCCTCCCCAATTTGGGGTGCTGGGAGGGGGCTGGGGGGGGTTTTTGGGGTTCAGTGGGGTGACCACCCCCCCATCCCCTTTCCCAACCCCTCCAGCCCCCAACCCCAAAACCCCCCAGGCCCCCCTTTGCCCCCCATTTCCTCCCATACTCTCCACCTCTTCCTCCCCAATTTGGGGTCCTGGGGGGTCGCTGGGGTTTTGGGGTTCAGTGGGGTGACCACCCCCCATCCTTTACCAACCCCCTCCAACCCCAACCCCAAAACCCCCCAAAACCCCCAGCCCCCTTTTCCCCCATTACCACCTCCCCCACCTCCCCCCTCCCCAATTTGGGGTGCTGGGGGGTTTTGGGACAGTGGTGACACCCCCAGCCCCTTTACAACCCCCTCAGCCCCCACCCCCAAACCCCCCAAACCTCCCCATTTCCCCCTCTTTCCCCCATTACCAACCTCCCACCTATTTCCCCCTCCCCAATTCGGGGTGTGGGGGGTGCTGGGGGTTTTGGGGTTCAGTGGGGTGATCCCCCCATCACCTTTACCAACCCCCTCAACCCCCAACCCCAAAACCCCAAAACCCCCAGCCCCCCATTTCCCCATTACCAACCTCCCCACCTTCTTCCTCCCAATTCGGGGTGCTGGGGGTGCTGGGGGTTTTGGGGTTCAGTGGGGTCACCACCCCCATCCCCATACCCTCAACTCAACCCCAAAACCCCCAGCCCCCCACTTTCCTCCCCATTCCACCCCCATTATCTCCCCCCCCACCTCTTTCCCCCTCCCCAATTTGGGGGGCTGGGGGGGGGGCTGGGGGGGTTTTGGGGGTTCAGTGGGGTGACCAACCCCCATCCCCTTTCCCAACCCCCCCTCCAACCCCCCCAACCCCAAAATCCCCCCCAAAGCCCCCCAGCCCCCCCCTTTCCCCACCTTTCCACCCCCATTACCTCCCCCCCCCCAAACTCTCCACCTCTTTCCCCTTCCCGTTTTTGGGGTGCTGGGGGGGGTTTTGGGGTACAGTGGGGTGACCACCCCCCCCAGCCCCTTTACCAACCCCCCCTCCAACCCCCCCACCCCAAAACCCCCCCCAAGTCCCCCCATTTCCCCCTCTTTCCCCCCCATTACCAACCTCCCCCCCCACCTATTTCCCCCTCCCCAATTCGGGGTGCTGGGGGGGGGCTGGGGGGGTTTTTGGGGTTCAGTGGGGTTACCACCCCCCCACCCCCTTTACCAACCCCCCCTCCAGCCCCCCGAACCCCAAACCCCCCCCCAAGCCCCCCTAAACCCCCCCATATCCCCCCCTCTTTCCCCCCCCCCCCCAAACTCTCCACCTCTTTCCCCCTCCCCAATTTGGGGTGCTGGGGGGGGGCTGGGGGGGTTTTTGGGGTGCAGGGGGGTGACCACCCCCCCCATCACCTTTTCCAACCCCCCCAACCCCAAAACCCCCAAGCCCCCCTCTTTCCCCAAACTCTCACCTCTTTCCCTCCTCAATTCGGGGTGGGGGCTGGGGGTTTTTGGGTTCAGTGGTGACCACCATCACCTTTCCCAACTCCCCCGCCCCCCCAACCCCAAAACCCCCCAAACCCCCTAGACCCCCCCAAATCCCCCCTCTTTCCCCCTAAACTCTCCACCTCTTTCCCCCTCCCAATTCGGGGTGCTGGGGGGGTCTAGGGGGTTTTGGGGTTCAGTGGGGTCACCACCCCCATCCTTTCCAACCCCCTCCAGCCCCCAACCCCAAAACCCCCCAAGCCCCCTAGACCCCCCATATCCCCCTCTTTCCCCCAAACTCCTCTTCCCCTCCCCATTTGGGGTTGGGGGGGGGCTGGGGGGTTTTGGGGTGCAGTGGGGTGACCACCCCCCATCACCTTTCCCCCCCCTCCCCCAAACCCCCCCCAAAACCTCCCCATTTCCCCTCTTTTTCCCCCATTAAACCTCCCCCCACCTCTTTCCCCCTCCCCAATTTGGGGTGCTGGGGGGGGGCTGGGGGGGTTTTTGGGGTGCAGGGGGTGACCACCCCCCCATCACCTTTACCAACCCCCCCTCCCCAACCCCAAACCCCCAAAAGCCCCAGACCCCCTTTCCCCATTTTCCCCCAAACTCTCCACCTCTTTCCCCTCCCCAATTTGGGGTCTGGGGGGTCTGGGGGGTTTTGGGGTACAGTGGGGTGACCACCCCCAGCCCTTTGCCCTCCTTCCCCCCACCCCAAGCCCCCAAGTCCCCCATTTTCCCCCTCCCCCTTAACCTCCCCCACCTATTTCCCCCTCCCAATTCGGGGTGCTGGGGGCTGGGGGGGTTTTTGGGGTGCAGTGGGGTGACCACCCCCATCACCTTTTACCCCCCCAACCCCAAACCCCCCCCTAGACCCCCCCATTTCCCCCTCTTTCCCCCCCATTACCAACCTCCCCCCCCCACCTCTTTCCCCCTCCCCAATTTGGGGTGCTGGGGGGGGGCTGGGGGGGTTTTTGGGGTTCAGTGGGGTGACCACCCCCCATCCCCTTTACCAACCCCCCCTCCAACCCCCCCAACCCCAAAACCCCCCCCAGCCCCCCCCTTTCCCCCCCTTCCCCCATTACCAACCTCCCTCCCCCACCTCCTTCCCCCTCCCCAATTCGGGGTGCTGGGGGGGGGCTGGGGGGGTTTTTGGGGTGCAGGGGGGTGACCACCCACCCATCCCCTTTACCAACCCCCCCTCCAGCCCCCCCAACCCCAAAACCCCCCCCCAAGCCCCCCTAGACCCCCCCAAACCCCCCCTCTTTTCCTCCCCCCCCCCCAAACTCTCCACCTCTTTCCCCCTCCTCAATTCGGGGTGCTGGGGGGGGGCTGGGGGGGTTTTTGGGGTTCAGTGGGGTGACCACCCCCCCCATCACCTTTCCCAACTCCCCCCCCAGCCCCCCCAACCCCAAAACCCCCTCCAAACCCCCCCTAGACCCCCCCAAATCCCCCCCTCTTTCCCCCCCCCCTAAACTCTCCACCTCTTTCCCCCTCCCCAATTCGGGGTGCTGGGGGGG
>JALBCY010000127.1:0-22035 GCA_023079485.1 Archilochus colubris
GGGTTGGTAGGGACCTCAGAGATCATCAAGTCCAACCCTTGAACCACCGCAAGGCCAGCCCTGTCCCCATGTCCCCAGCCCTGTCCCCAGCAGTGTCCCCTGTGTCCCCAGGCCCGGGATGTCTATGAGGAGGCCATTCAGACCGTTGTCACCGTCCGGGACTTCTCTCAGGTGTTTGACAGCTACGCCCAGCTGGAGGAGACCCTGATTGCAGCCTGCATGGAGACTGGGGGGGACAGGGGGCCCGAGGGTGAGAGCCCTGCCTCAGTTTCCCCAAAAAACGGGGGCTCGGAGGTGGCCCTGCCTCAGTTTCCCCCAAAAAACGAGGGGTTGTGCCTCAGTTTCCCTGAAAAACAAGGAGTTTGGGAGGGGTCGTGCCTCAGTTTCCCCCAGAACAGGAGGGGTTGGGAGGGGTCGTGCCTCAGTTTCCCCCCAAAACGAGGGTTTGGGAGGGGTTGTGCCTCAGTTTCCCCCAGAACAGGGAGTTTGGGAGGGGTTGTGCCTCAGTTTCCCCCAGAACATGGGCTCTGGGGTGGCCCTGCCTCAGTTTCCCCCCAAAACAGGGGGTTTGGGAGAGGTCGTGCCTCAGTTTCCCCCCAAAACAGGAGGGTTGGGAGGGGTTGTGCCTCAGTTTCCCCCAGAACAGGGGCTCTGTGGTGGCCCTGCCTCAGTTTCCCCCCAAAACGAGGGTCTGGGAGGGACTGTGCCTCAGTTTCCCCCAGAACAGGGGGGGGCTGAGGTGGCCCTGCCTCAGTTTCCCCCCAAAACAAGGGGGGTTGGGAGGGGTCGTGCCTCAGTTTCCCCCAGAACAGGGGGGTTGGGAGGGTTTGTGCCTCAGTTTCCCCCAAAACAGGGGGGGTTGGGAGGGGTCGTGCCTCAGTTTCCCCCAGAACAGGGGGGCTGTGGTGGCCCTGCCTCAGTTTCCCCCCAAAACAAGGGGGTTTGGGAGGGGTCGTGCCTCAGTTTCCCTCCACCCCAAGGACTTTGAGGCTGTCACCTTGTCCCCACTGTCCCCCAACCCCTGTCACGTGGCTCCTGTCCCTCTTTGGTCCCCTCTGAGTGTCCCCTGAGTGTCCCCTGAGTGTCCCCTGAGTGTCCCCTCTGTCCCCTCTGTCCCCTCTGTCTGTCCCCAATCTCCCTGATGTCCCAGTGCCCCCCGTGGGTGCTGCCACCTCCTCCCTGCCTGTCCCCTCTGTCCCCTGACTGTCCCCTCACTGTCCCCTGTGTCCCCTGAGTGTCCCCTCTGTCCCCTCTGTCCCCTCTGTCCCTTGTCCCCAATCTCCTGTCCCAGCTGACACCCACCCAGTTCAAGGCTCTGATGTCCCAGTGCCCCCCATGGGTGCTGCCACCTCCTCCCTGACTGTCCCCTCACTGTCCCCTGACTGTCCCCTCACTGTCCCCTGACTGTCTCCTGACTGTCCCCCGTGTCCCCTGACTGTCCCCTGTGTCCCTGTCCCAGAGGAGCTGGAGCTGGAGCTCAGACTCGCCCGGCTCGAGGCTCTGATGTCCCAGTGCCCCCCATGGGTGCTGTCACCTTGTCCCTGCCTGTCCCCTCACTGTCCCCTGACTGTCCCCTGAGTGTCCCCTGGCTGTCCCCTGAGTGTCCCCTGACTGTCCCCTGTGTCCCTGTCCCAGAGGAGATGGAGCTGGAACTCGGACTCGCTCGTTTCGAGGCTCTGATGTCCCAGTGCCCCCCATGGGTGCTGCCACCTCCTCCCTGCCTGTCCCCTGTCCCCCCTGGCTGTCCCCTTTGTCCCCTGAGTGTCCCCTGACTGTCCCCTGTGTCCCTGTCCCAGAGGAGGTGGAGCTGGAGCTCAGACTCGCCCGGTTCGAGGCTCTGATGTCGCGGCGGCCGCTGCTGCTGAACAGTGTCCTGCTGAGACAGAACCCACACAACGTCCACGAGTGGCACAAACGGGTCCAGCTCTACAAGGGACACCCCGAGCAGGTGGGGACACCTTGGGGACACTTTGGGGACACCCGGGGACACCGGGCAGGGGGGCAGAGGGGTGGTGGGGGCAGCAGGGGGTGGAAGGGAGAGAGGTGGGGATGCAAAGGGGAGGCTTGGGGACAGCAGAATGTCCACAGGAGACACCTTGGGGACACCTGGGGACATCTTGGGGACACCTGGGTGGGTGCAGGGGGACACTTGGGGACATGGGATGGGTGTAAGGGGACACCTGGGGACACTGGGGGTGCAGAGGGAACTCGTGGGGTCCGTGCAGTGCCATGAAGGGGGGTGGTGGCAGCTTGGGAAGTGTCCCCAACATGTCCCCAACGTGTCCCCATTGTCCCCAGATCATCAGGACCTATGCCTGGGGACATCAGGGTGGCTTTAGGGGACATCTGGGGACATCAGGGTGGGTGTAGGGGGACACCTGGGGACACTGGGGGGTGCAGAGGGAACTTGTGGGGTCAGCGCAGTGCCATGGAGAGGGGTGGTGGCAGCTTGGGAGGTGTCCCCACGTGTCCCCAACGTGTCCCCAATGTGTCCCCATTGTCCCCAGCTCATCAGGACCTACACCTGGGGACACTGGGACATCCTTAGGGGACACCTGGGGACACTGGGGGGTGCAAAAAGAAGACTTGGGGCCAGCGCAGTGCCACGGAGGGGGATGGTGGCAGCTTGGGAGTTGTCCCCACGTGTCCCCAACGTGTCCCCAACGTGTCCCCATTGTCCCCAGCTCATCAGAACCTACACCTGGGGACACTGGGACATCCTTAGGGGACACCTGGGGACACTGGGGGGTGCAGAGGGAACTCATGGGGCCAGCGCAGTGCCACGAAGAGGGGTGGTGGCAGCTTGGGAGTTGTCCCCACGTGTCCCCAACGTGTCCCCAACGTGTCCCCATTGTCCCCAGATCATCAGGACCTACACCTGGGGACACTGGGACATCCTTAGGGGACACCTGGGGACATTGGGGGTGCAAAAGGAAGACTTGGGGCCAGCGCAGTGCCACGAAGGGGGGTGGTGGCAGCTTGGGAGGTGTCCCCAACGTGTCCCCAACGTGTCCCCATTGTCCCCAGCTCATCAGGACCTACACCTGGGGACATGGGGTGGCTTTAGGGGACACCTGGGGACATCAGGGTGGCTTTAGGGGACACCTGGGGACACTGGGGGGTGCAGAGGGAACTCATGGGGCCAGCGCAGTGCCACGGAGGGGGATGGTGGCAGCTTGGGAAGTGTCCCCACATGTCCCTAACGTGTCCCCAACGTGTCCCCATTGTCCCCAGCTCATCAGAACCTACACCTGGGGACACTGGGACATCCTTAGGGGACACCTGGGGACATTGGGGGTGCAGAGGGAACTCGTGGGGTCCGTGCAGTGCCATGAAGAGGGGTGGTGGCAGCTTGGGAGTTGTCCCCACGTGTCCCTAACGTGTCCCCAACGTGTCCCCATTGTCCCCAGCTCATCAGGACCTACACCTGGGGACACTGGGACATCCTTAGGGGACACCTGGGGACATCAGGGTGGCTTTAGGGGACACCTGGAGACACTGGGGGGTGCAGAGGGAACTCATGGGGCCAGTGCAGTGCCATGGAGGGGGATGGTGGCAGCTTGGGAGTTGTCCCCACGTGTCCCTAACGTGTCCCCAACGTGTCCCCATTGTCCCCAGCTCATCAGGACCTACACCTGGGGACATGGGGTGGCTTTAGGGGACATCTGGGGACATCAGGGTGGGTGTAGGGGACACCTGGGGACATTGGGAGGTGCAGAGGGAACTCATGGGGTCAGCGCAGTGCCATGGAGGGGGATGGTGGCAGCTTGGGAGTTGTCCCCACGTGTCCCCAACGTGTCCCCAACGTGTCCCCATTGTCCCCAGCTCATCAGGACCTACACCTGGGGACACTGGGACATCCTTAGGGGACACCTGGGGACACTGGGGGTGCAAGAGGAAGACCTAGGGCCTGCGCAGTGCCATGGAGGGGGATGGTGGCAGCTTGGGAAGTGTCCCCACGTGTCCCCAACGTGTCCCCATTGTCCCCAGATCATCAGAACCTACACCTGGGGACATGGGGTGGCTTTAGGGGACACCTGGGGACATCAGGGTGGCTTTAGGGGACACCTGGGGACACTGGGGGTGCAAAAGAAAGACTTGGGGCCAGCGCAGTGCCATGGAGGGGGATGGTGGCAGCTTGGGAGGTGTCCCCACGTGTCCCTAACGTGTCCCCAACGTGTCCCCATTGTCCCCAGCTCATCGGGACCTACACCTGGGGACATGGAGTGGCTTTAGGGGACACCTGGGGACATCAGGGTGGGTGTAGGGGGATACCTGGGGACACTGGGGGTGCAGAGGGAACTCATGGGGCCAGTGCAGTGCCATGGAGGGGGATGGTGGCAGCTTGGGAGTTGTCCCCACATGTCCCTAACGTGTCCCCAATGTGTCCCCATTGTCCCCAGCTCATCAGGACCTACACCTGGGGACACTGGGACATCTTTAGGGGACACCTGGGGACACTGGGGGGTGCAGAGGGAACTCATGGGGCCAGCGCAGTGCCACGAAGGGGGATGGTGGCAGCTTGGGGGTTGTCCCCACGTGTCCCTAACGTGTCCCCAACGTGTCCCCATTGTCCCCAGCTCATCAGAACCTACACCTGGGGACACTGGGACATCCTTAGGGGACACCTGGGGACATTGGGGGTGCAAAAGGAAGACTTGGGGCCAGCGCAGTGCCACGGAGGGGGATGGTGGCAGCTTGGGAAGTGTCCCCAACATGTCCCCAACATGTCCCCAACGTGTCCCCATTGTCCCCAGATCATCAGGACCTACACCTGGGGACATCAGGGTGGCTTTAGGGGACACCTGGGGACATGGGGTGGCTTTAGGGGACACCTGGGGACACTGGGGGGTGCAGAGGGAACTCATGGGGCCAGCGCAGTGCCATGGAGGGGGATGGTGGCAGCTTGGGAAGTGTCCCCACGTGTCCCTAACGTGTCCCCAACGTGTCCCCATTGTCCCCAGCTCATCAGGACCTACACCTGGGGACACTGGGACATCCTTAGGGGACACCTGGGGACACTGGGGGGTGCAGAGGGAACTCATGGGGCCAGCGCAGTGCCACAAAGGGGGGTGGTGACAGCTTGGGGGTTGTCCCCACGTGTCCCCAACGTGTCCCTAACGTGTCCCCAGCGTGTCCCCATTGTCCCCAGCTCATCAGGACCTACACCTGGGGACACTGGGACATCCTTAGGGGACACCTGGGGACACTGGGGGGTGCAGAGGGAACTCATGGGGTCAGCGCAGTGCCACGAAGGGGGATGGTGGCAGCTTGGGAGTTGTCCCCACGTGTCCCCAACGTGTCCCCATTGTCCCCAGCTCATCAGGACCTATGCCTGGGGACATCAGGGTGGCTTTAGGGGACATGTGGGGACATCAGGGTGGGTGTAGGGGGACCCCTGGGGACATTGGGGGTGCAAAAGGAAGACTTGGGGCCAGCGCAGTGCCATGGAGGGGGGTGGTGGCAGCTTGGGGGTTGTCCCCACGTGTCCCCAACGTGTCCCCAACGTGTCCCCATTGTCCCCAGCTCATCAGGACCTACACCTGGGGACACTGGGACATCCTTAGGGGACACCTGGGGACACTGGGACATCCTTAGGGGACACCTGGGGACACTGGGGGGTGCAAAAGGAAGACTTGGGGCCAGCGCAGTGCCACGGAGGGGGATGGTGGCAGCTTGGGAGTTGTCCCCACGTGTCCCCAATGTGTCCCCAACGTGTCCCCATTGTCCCCAGCTCATCGGGACCTATGCCTGGGGACATCAGGGTGGCTTTAGGAGACACCTGGGGACATTGGGGGTGCAAAAGGAAGACTTGGGGCCAGCGCAGTGCCACAAAGGGGGGTGGTGGCAGCTTGGGAGGTGTCCCCACGTGTCCCTAACGTGTCCCCAACGTGTCCCCATTGTCCCCAGATCATCAGAACCTACACCTGGGGACACTGGGACATCCTTAGGGGACACCTGGGGACATGGGGTGGCTTTAGGGGACACCTGGGGACACTGGGGGGTGCAGAGGGAACTCATGGGGCCAGCGCAGTGCCACGAAGGGGGATGGTGGCAGCTTGGGAAGTGTCCCCAACATGTCCCCAACGTGTCCCCAACGTGTCCCCATTGTCCCCAGCTCATCAGGTCCTACACCTGGGGACATCAGGGTGGCTTTAGGGGACATCTGGGGACATCAGGGTGGCTTTAGGGGACACCTGGGGACACTGGGGGGTGCAGAGGGAACTCATGGGGCCATCGCAGTGCCACGGAGGGGGATGGTGGCAGCTTGGTGGTTGTCCCCACGTGTCCCTAACGTGTCCCCAACGTGTCCCCATTGTCCCCAGATCATCAGGACCTACACGGAGGCCGTGCGCACGGTGGACCCAGCCAAGGCCACGGGGCAGCCCCACGGGCTCTGGGTGGCATTTGCCAGATTCTACGAGGACAACGGGCAGCTGGAGGACGTGAGTGGGGACATGGGGACACCCAGGGACACCCAGGGACACCCCTGCTGTCCCCAACACTGCCCAGGCCCCCTTTGTCCCCCTGGCAGTCCCCCCACCTCATTTATTGTCACCCCCAATGTCCCCAAACCCTAGTTGTCCCCCAAATGTGTCCCCAAACCCTCACTGGTTGTCCCCTCATTGTCCCCTTAATGTCCCCCATGTCCCTGACTGTCCCCTTATTGTCCTCTCACTGTCACTGTACCCCCCTGATTGTCCCCTGAGTGTCCCCATGTCCCCATGTCTGTGCCATCCTCACCAGTGCCACCCCTGTGTCCCCCAGCCCTTGCCTGTCCCCTGAGTGTCCCCTGAGTGTCCCTTGACTGTCCCCTGAGTGTCCCCATGTCCCCATGTCTGTGCCATCCTCACCAGTGCCACCCCTGTGTCCCCCAGCCCTTGCCTGTCCCCTGAGTGTCCCCTGAGTGTCCCCTGAGTGTCCCTTGATTGTCCCCTGACTGTCCCCAAGCTTCTGCCATCCTCACCAGTGCCACCCCTGTGTCCCCCAGCCCTTGCTTGTCCCCCGAGTGTCCCCTGAGTGTCCCCTGATTGTCCCCTGTGTCCCTCTATCCCCCTGAGTGTCCCTTCTGTCCCCTACCATGTCCCCATGTCCCTCTGTCCCCCTGAGTGTCCCTTCTGTCCCCTGACTGTCCCCTGAGTGTCCCCATGTCCCCAGACCCGTGCCATCCTCACCAGTGCCACCCGTGTGTCCCCCAGCCCTTGCCTGTCCCCCGAGTGTCCCCTGAGTGTCCCCATGTCTCCCTCTGTCCCCCTGAGTGTCCCCTGATTGTCTCCTGACTGTCCCCAAGCTTCTGCCATCCTCACCAGGGCCATGGCCCCCGTGTCCCCCAGCCCTTGCCTGTCCCCTGAGTGTCCCCTGATTGTCCCCTGTGTCCCTCTATCCCCCTGAGTGTCCTCTGAGTGACCCTTGCCTGTCCCCTGAGTGTCCCCATGTTCCCATGTCTGTGCCATCCTCACCAGTGCCACCCCTGTGTCCCCCAGCCCTTGCCTGTCCCCTGAGTGTCCCCTGAGTGTCTCTGAGTGTCCCTTGATTGTCCCCTGTGTCCCTCTATCCCCCTGAGTGTCCCTTCTGTCCCCTGACTGTCCCCTGAGTGTCCCCATGTCCCCATGTCCGTGCCATCCTCACCAGTGCCACCCCTGTGTCCCCCAGCCCTTGCCTGTCCCCTGACTGTCCCCGAGTGTCCTCTGGCTGTCCCCATGTCCCCCTGAGTGTCCCCTGAGTGTCCCCTGAGTGTCCCCTGACTGTCCCATGCCTGTCCCTTGCCTGTCCCCTGAGTGTCCCCATGTCCCCATGTCCGTGCCATCCTCACCAGTGCCACCCCTGTGTCCCCCAGCCCTTGCCTGTTCCCTGAGTGTCCCTGAGTGTCCCCTGATTGTCCCCTGATTGTCCCCTGTGTCCCTTTATCCCCCTGAGTGTCCCTTCTGTCCTCTGACTGTCCCCTGAGTGTCCCCTGACTGTCCCATGCCTGTCCCTTGCCTGTCCCCTGTCCCCCTGAGTGTCCCCATGTCCGTGCCATCCTCACCAGTGCCACCCCCGTGTCCCCCAGTCCTTGCCTGTCCCCTGAGTGTCCCCTGAGTGTCCCCTGAGTGTCCTCTGAGTGTCCCCTGACCTGTCCCCATGTCCCCATGTCCCCATGTCTGTGCCATCCTCACCAGGGCCATGGCCCCTGTGTCCCTGAGTGTCCCCTGATTGTCCCCTGTGTCCCTCTATCCCCCTGAGTGTCCCTTCTGTCCCCTGACCTGTCCCCATGTCCCCACGTCTGTGCCATCCTCACCAGAGCCAGCCCTGTGTCCCCCAGCCCTTGCCTGTCCCCTGAGTGTCCCTGAGTGTCCCCTGCCATGTCCCCATGTCTCCCTCTGTCCCCTGAGTGTCCCCTGAGTGTCCCCTGACTGTCCCATGCCTGTCCCTTGCCTGTCCCATGCCTGTCCCCATGTCCCCAAGCCCATGCCATCCTGACCAGTGCCACCCCCGTGTCTCCCAGCCCTTGACTGTCCCCTGAGTGTCCTCTGAGTCTCCCCTGACCTGTCCCCTGAGTGTCCCCATGTCCCCAGACCCTTGCCATCCTCACCAGAGCCACCCCTGTGTCCCCCAGCCCTTGCCTGTCCCCCAAGTGTCCCCTGAGTGTCCCCTGATTGTCCCCTGACTGTCCCCAAGCTTCTGCCATCCTCACCAGTGCCATGGCCCCTGTGTCCCTCAGCCCTTGCCTGTCCCCTGAGTGTCCCTGAGTGTCCCCTGATTGTCCCCTGTGTCCCTCTATCCCCCGAGTGTCCCTTCTGTCCCCTGACTGTCCCCATGTCCCTCTGTCTCCCTGAGTGTCCCTTGCCTGTCCCCTGACTGTCCCCTGACTGTCCCCAATCTTGTGCCATCCTCACCAGTGCCACCCCTGTGTCCCCCAGCCCTTCCCTGTCCCCTGTGTCCCTGAGTGTCCCCTGACTGTCCCATGCCTGTCCCCTGTCCCCCTGAGTGTCCCCATGTCCCCAGGTCCGTGCCATCCTGACCAGAGCCACCCCTGTGTCCCCCAGCCCTTGCCTGTCCCCTAGGTGTCCCCTGATTGTCCCCTGACTGTCCCCAAGCTTCTGCCATCCTCACCAGTGCCATGGCCCCTGTGTCCCCCAGCCCTTGCCTGTCCCCTGAGTGTCCCCTGATTGTCCCACGTGTCCCTCTATCCCCCTGAGTGTCCCTTCTGTCCCCTGATTGTCCCCATGTCCCTCTATCCCCCTGAGTGTCCCGTGATTGTCCCCTGACTGTCCCCAATCTTGTGCCATCCTCACCAGTGCCACCCGTGTCCCCCAGACCTTGCCCGTCCCCTAAGTGTCCCCTGGCTGTCCCATGCCTGTCCCTTGCCTGTCCCCTGTCCCCCTGAGTGTCCCCATGTCTGTGCCATCCTCACCAGTGCCACCCCCGTGTCCCCCAGCCCTTGCCTGTCCCCTAAGTGTCCCCTGAGTGTCCCTTGCCTGTCCCCTGCCTGTCCCCATGTCCCCAAGCTTCTGCCATCCTCACCAGTGCCACCCCTGTGTCCCCCAGCCCTTGCCTGTCCCCTAGGTGTCCCCTGATTGTCCCCTGACTGTCCCCAAGCTTCTGCCATCCTCACCAGTGCCATGGCCCCTGTGTCCCCCAGCCCTTGCCTGTCCCCCGTGTCCCCGAGTGTCCCCTGATTGTCCCACGTGTCCCTCTATCCCCCTGAGTGTCCCTTCTGTCCCCTGAGTGTCCCCTGATTGTCCCCTGCCTGTCCCATGCCTGTCCCCTGTCCCCCTGAGTGTCCCCATGTCCCCAGACCCATGCCATCCTCACCAGGGCCAAGGCCCCTGTGTCCCCCAGACCTTGCCTGTCCCCTGAGTGTCCCCTGACTGTCCCCATGTCCCCCTGAGTGTCCCCTGAGTGTCCTTTGCCTTTCCCTTGCCTGTCCCCTGAGTGTCCCCATGTCCCCAGGCCCATGCCATCCTCACCAGTGCCACCCCTGTGTCCCCCAGCCCTTGCCTGTCCCCTGAGTGTCCCCTGAGTGTCCCATGCCTGTCCCCTGAGTGTCCCCATGTCCCCCAGCCCTTGCCTGTCCCCCGAGTGTCCTCTGACTGTCCCCATGTCTCCCTCTGTCCCCCTGAGTGTCCCCTGACCTGTCCCCATGTCCCCATGTCCGTGCCATCCTCACCAGTGCCACCCCCGTGTCCCCCAGCCCTTGCTTGTCCCCCGAGTGTCCCCTGATTGTCCCCTGACTGTCCCCAAGCTTCTGCCATCCTCACCAGTGCCACCCCTGTGTCCCCCAGCCCTTGCCTGTCCCCTGAGTGTCCCTGAGTGTCCCCTGATTGTCCCACGTGTCCCTCTATCCCCCTGAGTGTCCCTTCTGTCCCCTGCCATGTCCCCATGTCCCTCTGTCCCCCTGAGTGTCCCTTCTGTCCCTTGCCTGTCCCCTGAGTGTCCCCATGTCCCCATGTCTGTGCCATCCTCACCAGGGCCACCCCTGTGTCCCCCAGCCCTTGCCTGTCCCCCGAGTGTCCCCTGAGTGTCCCCTGACTGTCCCCATGTCTCTCTGTCCTCCTGAGTGTCCCCTGATTGTCCCCTGACTGTCCCCAAGCTTCTGCCATCCTCACCAGTGCCATGGCCCCTGTGTCCCCCAGACCTTGCCTGTCCCCTGAGTGTCCCCTGATTGTCCCCTGTGTCCCTCTATCCCCCTGAGTGTCCCTTCTGTCCCCTGACTGTCCCCGTGTCCCCATGTCCGTGCCATCCTCACCAGTGCCACCCCTGTGTCCCCCAGCCCTTGCCTGTCCCCCGAGTGTCCCCTGAGTGTCCCCTGACTGTCCCCATGTCCCTCTGTCCCCCTGAGTGTCCCCTGATTGTCCCCTGACTGTCCCCAAGCTTCTGCCATCCTCACCAGGGCCATGGCCCCTGTGTCCCTGAGTGTCCCCTGATTGTCCCCTGTGTCCCTCTATCCCCCTGAGTGTCCCTTCTGTCCCCTGAGTGTCCCCTGACTGTTCCCTGAGTGTCCCCTGAGTGTCCCCTGAGTGTCCCCTGACCTGTCCCCATGTCCCCATGTCCCCAGGCCCGTGCCATCCTGACCAGAGCCACCCGGGTGAGGTTCCGGCGCGTCGAGGACTTGGCTGCTGTTTGGTGTGAATTTGGGGAGATGGAGCTGAGACACCACAACTACCAGGAGGCTCTGAACGTCCTCAGGGTGAGGGAGGGGACACCCACGGACACCCACGGACACCCACGGAAACCCATGGTCACCTGGGGACACCCAGGGACACCCAGAGATACCCGGGGACACCCACAGACACCCGGGGACACCCACAGACACCTGGGGACACCCAGGGACACCCAGAGATACCTGAGGACACCTTGGGAACACCCATGGACACGTGGGGACACCCAGGGACACCCAGAGATACCTGGGGACACCCACAGACAGCTGGGGACACCCACAGACACCCGGGGACACCCAGGGACACCCACAGACACCTACAGATACCTGGGGACACCCATGGACACGTGGGGACACCCGGGGACACCCAGAGATACCTGAGGATACCTGGGGACACTCACAGACACCCACAGATACCCGGGGACACCCATGGACACCCAGGGATAACCACAGACACCTGAGGACACCCAGGGACACCCAGGGACACCCACAGACACCTGGGGACACCTGGGGACACCCAGGGACACGTGGGGACACTCACAGACACCCACAGACACCCAGGGACACCCACAGACACCTGGGGACACCCAGGGACACCCACGGACATCTAGGGATACCCACAGACACCTGGGGACACTCACAGACACCCACAGATACCCAGGGACCCCCACAGACACCCGGGGACACCCACAGACACCTGGGGACACCCAGGGACACCCATGGACATGTGGGGACACTCACAGACACCCACAGACACTCAGGGACACCCACAGACACCTGAGGACACCCACAGACACCCATGGACACCCACAGATACCCGGGGACACCCAGAGACACCCAGAGATACCTGGGGACACCCACGGACACCTGGGGACACCCACAGACACCTGGGGGCACCCACAGACACCTGAGGACACCCAGGGACACCCATGGACACGTGGGGACACTCACAGACACCCACAGACACTCAGGGACACCCAGAGACACATGGGGACCCCCACAGACACCCAGGGACACCCACAGATACCTGGGGACACCCAGGGACACCCACGGACACCTAGGGACACCCACAGACACCCAGGGACACCCACAGACACCTGGGGACACCCACAGATACCTGGGGACACCCACAGACACCTGAGGACACCCAGGGACACCTCTGTCCTCTGGTGTCACCTCGGGTGTCCTGAAGGGACCTCTGCCTGCTCTGAAAGTGACACAGGGACACTGGAGGGACATCTGGGTCCCCTAAAGTGACATCTGGGTCCCCTAAAGGGCCATTGGTGTCCCCTAAAGTGACATCTGGGTGTCCTGGAGTGACATTTGGGTCCCCTAAAGGGACCTCTGGGTCCCCTGAAGTGACATTTGGGTCCCCTAAAGGGCCACTTGGGTCCCCTAAAGGGCCACCTGGGTGTCCTGAAGTGACATCTGGGTCCCTTAAAGTGACATCTGGGTCCCCTAAAGAGACCTCTGGGTCCTCTAAGGGCCATCTGGGTCCCCTGAAGTGACACCTGGGTGTCCTGAAGTGACATCTGGGACCCCTAAAGTGACATCTGGGACCCCTAAAGAGACCTCTGGGTCCCCTAAAGTGACATCTGGGTCCCTTAAAGGGCCACCTGGGTCCCCTAAAGGGCCACTTGGGTCCCCTAAAGTGACATCTGGGACCCCTAAAGGGACCTCTGGGTCCCCTAAAGTGACATCTGGGTCCCTTAAAGGGCCACCTGGGTCCCCTGAAGTGACATCTGGGACCCCTAAAGAGACCTCTGGGTCCCCTAAGGGCCACCTGGGTCCCCTGAGGTGACATCTGGGTCCCCTGAGGTGACATCTGGGTCCCCTAAAGCCCACCCGTGTCCCCTAAAATGCCACTGCTGTCCCCCTGTGTCCCCCCCATCTCCCCAGGGTGGGCATCATGGACACGGGTGGGTGTTGGTGTGCGTGTGGGGTGCTTGCTGTCCCTGTGGGTGACACGGGGACCTTGGGGACACCCCCTTTATGTGTCCCCCCCCTTCTCAGAAAGCCACCGCTCTGCCCTCCCGTCGGGCCGAGTACTTCGACTCCTCGGAACCGGTCCAGAACCGGCTCTACAAGTCCCTCAAGGTTTGGTCCATGCTGGCGGACCTGGAGGAGAGCTTGGGGACCTTCCAGGTGGGTCACCCCCCCCCCACAGGACCTCTGCCCCCCCAGAACCCCCGTGTCCCCCTCTGCCACCCCCATACCCCTGACCCCCCCTCACCCCCTGCCCCCAAACCCCCCCTAATCCCCCCATGTCCCCCCCTGCCCCTCAGACCCCCAGACCCCCCTAACCCCCCCTCACCCCCCTGGCCCCCCCAACCCCCCCTAACCTGCTTTGATGCCTCTGTCCCCCAGCCCCTCACTCCTTGACCCCAGCCCCTAACCCCCATGTCCCCCATGTCCCTCCATGTCCCCCCCTGCCCCTCCAGACCCCCCATACCCCCCCCCAGACCACCCCTGCCACCCCTGACCCCAGACCCCCCTTACTCCCCTGACCCCCCCATCACCCCTGACCCCCCCAGCCCCCCCTAGCCCCCCCTAGCCCCCCTGTGCCTCCCAGCCCCCCCTAACCCCCCTTTCCCCCCCATGTCCCCCCCTATGTCACCCCATGCCCCCCCTGCCCCTCCAGAGCCCCCATACCCCCCCCCAGACCACCCCTGCCCCCCCTGACCCCAGACCCCCCCGTGTCCCCCTCTGCCACCCCCATGCTCCTGACCCCCCCTCACCCCCTGCCCCCCCAGCCCCCTGTGCCCCCCCCGTGCCTCCCCACCCCCCAGACCCTCCTCACTCCCCTGACCCCCCCAGCCCCCCCAGCCCCCCCTCACCCCCTGCCCCACAGACCCCCCTAATCCCCCCGTGTCCCCCCCCCATATCCCCCCCAGACCTCCTGCCCCAGACCCCGTCCTCTGCACCCCCATCCCCTGACCCCCTCACCCCCTGCCCCCAGCCCCCAACCCCCTTTCGCCCCCATGTCCCCCTATGTCACCCCATGCCCCCTGCCCTCAGACCCCATACCCCCAGACCCCAAGTCCCCCTGACCCCAAACCCCCGTGTCCCCCTCTGCCACCCCCATGCTCCTGACCCCCTCATCCATGACCCCCAGCCCCTTGTGCCCCCGTGCCTCCCCACCCCCAGACCCTCCTCACTCCCCTGACCCCCTCATCCCGTGCCCCCTGCCCCCAGACCCCAGCCCCCTAATCCCCCCGTGTCCCCCATATCCCCCCCAGACCTCCTCTGCCCCCCCCAGCCCCGTGTCCCCCTCTGCCACCCCATGTCTGACCCCCACCCCCTCACCCCAGACCCCCTCACTGACCCCAGTGCCCCAGACCCCTAATCCCCCCGTGTCCATATCCCCCCCAGACCTCCCCTGCCCCCCCCAGACCCCCCCATGTCCCCCTCTGCCACCCCAATGCTCCTGACCCCCCCTCACCCCAGACCCCCCCAGTCCCCCCCTGCCCCCCAACCACCCCTAATCCCCCCATATCCCCCCCACCCCCCCTGCCCCCCCAGACCCCCCCGTGTCCCCCTCTGCCACCCCCATGCTCCTGACCCCCCCTCACCCCCCTACTCCCCTAGCCTCCCCCAACCCCCCTGTGCCCCCCAGCCCCCCCAAACCCCCTGTGCCCCCCCCGTGCCCTCCCCTGCCTCCCAGACCCCCCTCACTCCCTTGACCCCCCCATCACCCCGATCCTCCCCTGGGCCCCAGGCCCCCCCTCAACCCCCCTCTGCCCCAGACCCCCCTAATCCCCCCATGTCCCCCCCCATATCCCCCCTAGACCCCCCCGTGTCCCCCCTCTGCCACCCCCAGACCCCCCTGACCCCCCCTCACCCCCTGCCCCCCAGACCCCCCTCATCCCCGTGTCGCCCCCAGACCCCCAGACTCCCCTAACCCCCCCTCACCCCCCTGACCCCCCAGCCCCCCCATGTCCCCCTCTGCCACCCCCATGCTCCTGACCCCCCCTAGACCCCCCTAACCCCCTGTGATCCCCCTGTGCCCCCCCCAGCCCCCCCTAATCCCCCCGTGTCCCCCCCAGACCTCCCCTGACCCCCCAGAACCCCCGTGTCCCCTCTGCCACCCCCATGCTCCTGACCCCCTGGCCCCCAGCCCCCTAACCCCCGTGACCCCCACGTCCCCCCTATGTCACCCCAAGCCCCCTGCCCCTCCAGAGCCCCCCATCCCCCCAGACCCCCAGTCCCCCTGACCCCAAACCCCCCGTGTCCCCCTCTGCCACCCCCATACCCCTGACCCCCCACACCCCCCATCACCCCTGACCCCAGCCCCCTCACCCCCCTGACCCCCAGTCCCCCAGCCCCTAACCCCCTGTGCCCCCATATCCCCCAGACCTCCCCTGCCCTCCAGACCCCGTGTCCCCTCTGCCATCCCCATATCCCTGACCCCCATCACCCCCTGACCCCCAGCCCCCCAACCCCCTGACCCCCAGCTCTAGCCCCTAATCCATATCCCCTCAGACCCCCCAAGACCCCCCTGCCACCCCCATGCTCCTGACCCCCCATCCCCCTGACCCCCTACCCCTCCAGGTCCCCCAGCCCCCCTGCCCCAGCCCCCTAGCCCCTGTGACCCCCATATCCCCCAGACCTCCCCAGACCCCCAGACCCCGTGTCCCCCTCTGCCACCCCCATGCTTCTGACCCCCAACACCCCCCCTCACCCCCCCTACCCCCCGTGCCCCCCAGACCCCCCTAATCCCCCCATGTCCCCCCCCATATCCCCCCCAGACCTCCCCAGACCCCCCCCGGTCCCCCTCTGCCACCCCCATACTCCTGACCCCCCCTCACCCCCTGCCCCCCAGACCCCCCTCAACCCCGTGTCGCCCCCTGCCCCCCAGACCCCCAGCCCCCCCTAATCCCCCCATGTCCCCCCCATATCCCCCAGACCTCCTGCCCCCAGACCCCCCGTGTCCCCTCTGCCACCCCCATGCTTCTGACCCCCTCACCCCTCACCCCAGACCCCCTTACCCCCTGACCCTCCTACCCCCATTGCCCCCAGCCCCCTAACCCTGTGCCCCCATATCCCCAGACCTCCCCTGCCCCCCCAGAACCCCCGTGTCCCCCTCTGCCACCCCCATACCCCTGACCCCCCCATCACCCCTGACCCCCCCAGCCCCCCTCACCCCCCTGGCCCCCCCAGCCCCCCCTAACCCCCTGTGCCCCCCCCTGTGCCCCCCCAGTCCACCCAAGCCGTGTACGAGCGGATCCTGGACCTGCGAATCGCCACCCCCCAGATCGTCATCAACTACGGGCACTTCCTGGAGGAGCAGGGCTACCACGAGGAGAGCTTCAAGGTGGGGGGGGACACATCAAGTGGGGGGGGGACAAGGGGGGGGACACATCAAATGGGGGGGGGGACACATCGAATGGGGGGGACACATCAAAGGGGGGACAGGGGACACTTAAATAGGACACATCAAGGGGGAACATGGGGGACACGGGAAAGTACCACGAGCTTCAAGGTGGGGGGGGCACATCAAGTGGGGGGGACACATCAAATGGGGGACACGGGATACGAGAGAGCTTCAAGGTGTGGGGGGGACATATCAAATGGGGGACACAGGGGACTGCGAAGCTTCAAGGTGGGGGGGGACACGGGGGGGGGAACACATCAAATGGAGGGGGACAAGGGGGGGACACATTAAATGGGGGGGGGACACGGGGTGGACACGGGGGTACCACGAGGAGAGCTTCAAGGTGGGGGGGGACACATCAAGTGGGGGGGGGACACATCAGATGGGGGGGGGGACATGGGGTGGACACGGGGGGTACCACGGGGAGAGCTTCAAGGTGGGGGGGGGACATCAAATGGGGGGGGGACACACATCAAATGGGGGGGGACACAGGGGGGGGGATATGAGGAGAGCTTCAGGGTGGGGGGGGGACACATCAAGTGGGGGGGGGACACATCAAATGGAGGGGGGACACAGGGGGGACACGGGGGTACCACGGGGAGAGCTTCAAGGTGGGGGGGGGACACATCAAATGGGGGGGGGACAAGGGGGGGACACATCAAATGGAGGGGGGGACACGGGGGGGGACACGAGGAGAGCTTCAAGGTGGGGGGGACACATCAAATGGGGGGGGGACAAGGGGGGACACACAGGGGTACCACGAGGAGAGCTTCAAGGTGGGGGGGGGACACATCAAGTGGGGGGGGGGACACATCGAATGGAGGGGGGACACAGGGGGGACATGGGGGTACCACGGGGAGAGCTTCAAGGTGGGAGGGGGACACGGGGGGGGGAACATATCAAATGGGGGGGACACACATCGAATGGGGGGGACGACATGAGAGCTTCAAGGTGGGGGGGGACATCAGGGGGGACACGAGCTTCAAGGTGGGGCACATCAAGTGGGGGGACATCAAATGGGGGGAGGGGACAAGGGGGGGGACACATCAGATGGGGGGGGGACACAGGGGTACCACGAGGAGAGCTTCAAGGTGGGGGGGGGACATCAAATGGGGGGGGGGACAAGGGGGGGGACACATCAAATGGGGGGGGACACATCGAATGGGGGGGGACACATCAAATGGGGGGGGACATGAGGAGAGCTGCAAGGTGGGGGGGGACACATCAAATGGGGGGGGGACACGGGGGTACCACGGGGAGAGCTTCAAGGTGGGGGGGACACTCTGTCCCTGTCCCCGTCCCTGTGGTGACACGCTGTCCCTGTGGTGACACGCTGTCCCTGTCCCTGTGGGTGACACTCTGTCCCTGTCCCTGTGGTGACACCCTGTCCCTGGAGGTGACACTGTCCCTGTGGGTGACACTGTCCCTGTCCCTGTGGTGACACTGTCCCTATCCCTGTGGTGACACGCTGTCCCTGTGGGTGACACTGTCCCCATCCCTGTCCCTGTGGTGACACTGTCCCTGTCCCAGGGGTGACACTGTCCCTGTGGGTGACACTCTGTCCCTGTCCCTATCCCTGTGGGTGACACTGTCCCTGTCCCTGTGGTGACACTGTCCCTGTCCCTGTGGTGACACTGTCCCTGTGGGTGACACTCTGTCCCTGTCCCTATCCCTGTGGTGACACTGTCCCCGTCCCTGTCCCTGTCCCTGTGGTGACACACTGTCCCTGTCCCAAGGGTGACACTGTGTCCCTGTGGGTGACACCGTGTCCCTGTCCATGTCCCTTTGGTGACACTCTGTCCTTGTCCCTGTGGGTGACACCGTGTCCCTATCCATGTCCCTCTGGTGACACCGTGTCCGTGTCCCTGTCCCAGGGGTGACACTGTCCCTGTGGGTGACACTGTGTCCCTGTCCCTGTCCCTGTGGGTGACACCGTGTCCCTATCCCTGTGGTGACACTGTCCCTATCCCAGGGGTGACACTGTCCCTATCCCAGGGGTGACACTGTCCCTGTGGGTGACACCGTGTCCCTATCCCTGTGGTGACACTGTCCCTGTCTCTGGAGATGACACTGTCCCTGTCCCAGGGGTGACACTGTCCCTGTGGGTGACACGCTGTCCCTGTGGGTGACACTGTGTCCCTGTCCCTATCCCTGTGGGTGACACCGTGTCCCTATCCCTGTGGTGACACTGTCCCTGTCCCTGTGGTGACACGCTGTCCCTGTGGGTGACACCGTGTCCCTGTCCCTGTGGGTGACACTGTCCTTGTCCCTGTGGTGACACTCTGTCCCTTTCCCTGTGGGTGACACCGTGTCCCTGTCCCAGGGGTGACACCCTGTCCCTGTGGGTGACACTCTGTCCCTGTCCCTGTCCCTGTGGTGACACTGTCCCTGTCCCAGGGGTGACACTGTCCTCATCCCTGTGGTGACACCCTGTCCCTGGAGGTGACACTGTCCCTGTGGGTGACACTGTCCCTGTCCCTGTGGTGACACTGTCCCTGTCCCAGGGGTGACACTGTCCCTGTGGGTGACACTGTCCCCGTCCCTGTCCCTGTGGTGACACTGTCCCTGTCCCTGTCCCTGTCCCTGTCCCTATCCCTGTGGTGACACTGTCCCTGTCCCTGTCCCTGTCCCTGTCCCTGTCCCTGTCCCTGTCCCTGTCCCTGTCCCTGTCCCTGTCCCTGTCCCCGTCCCTGTCCCTGTGGTGACACGCTGTCCCTGTGGGTGACACTCTGTCCCTGTCCCTGTGGTGACACTGTCCCTGTCCCTGGAGGTGACACTGTCCCTGTGGGTGACACTGTGTCCTTTCCCTGTCCCTGTGGTGACACTGTCCCCGTCCCTGTGGGTGACACGCTGTCCCTGTGGGTGACATTCTGTCCCTGTCCCCGTCCCTGTGGGTGACACCGTGTCCCTGTCCCTGTGGTGACACTGTCCCTATCCCAGGGGTGACACTGTCCCTGTGGTGACACTGTCCCCGTCCCCGTCCCTGTCCCCGTCCCTGTGGTGACACTGTCCCTGTCCCTGTCCCCAGGCCTACGAGCGTGGCATCGCGCTGTTCCGGTGGCCGCAGGTTGGGGACATCTGGCACACCTACCTGGGCAAGTTTGTCACCCGCTACGGGGGACGGAAGCTGGAGAGAGCCCGGGACCTCTTCGAGCAGGCGCTGGATGGGTGTCCCCCCCAGCACGCCAAGAGTGGGTGACAGGGGGGGGGACACGGGGGGGGACACGAGTGGGGGGAGATGGGGGGGACACAAGAGGGACACAGGGGGAGGACATTGGGGGACATGGGAAGGGGACACAGGGAGATGGGGGGACATGGGGGGAGATGGGGGGACATTGGGGGACATGGGGGGGACACGGGACATGGGACACACAGTGGGGACACAGAGGGGGACACGGGGGGGGCACAGGGGGGACATTGGGGGAGATGGGGGGAGATGGGAAATGGGAGGGACACAAGGGGGACACAGGGGGAGGACATTGGGGGACATGGGAAGGGGACACGGGGGACATGGGGACGTGGGGGGGACATGGGGGGGAGATGGGGACATTGGGGGGACGCGGGACATAGGGGGGACACGGGGGGGGACATGGGGGGAGATGGGGGAAATGGGGGGGACACAAGGGGGACACGAGGGGAGGACATTGGGGGACATGGGAAGGGGACAAGGGGGGGACATGGGACATGGGGGGAGATGGGGACATTGGGGGGACGCAGGACATAGGGGGGACACGGGGGGGACATGGGAGGAGATGGGGGAAGTGGGGGGGACACAGGGGGACACGGGGGGAGGACATGGGGGGACATGGGGGAGATGGGGACGCAGGAGAGGACGTTGGGGGACATGGGGGGACAGGGGGGGAGATGGGAAGGGGACACGGGGGACACAGAGGGGGACATGGGGGGAACGGGGGGAGATGGGAGGGACACAAGGGGGATGTGAGGGTGGATGGGGGGGACATGGGGGGGACACAGGGGGGACATGGGGGGACATGGGACACGGGGAGATGGGGACATTGGGGGGATGTAGGACACGGGGGGGACATGGGGGGGGGACAGAAGGGGGGATGTGGGGGGGAGGGACAAGGAGGGGGAGGGGAGGGCCCCTCAATCCTCCCCCAACCCCCACATCTCCCCCCAAATCCCAACCCTTGGGGTCCCCCCATCCCCTGTGCCCCCCCCCACATCCCTCCCTAATTAGGGTGGGGGTCTCCTCAGCCATCTTCCTGCTGTAGGAGGAGCCTCTCAGTGCCCCCCAACCCCTCCAGTCCCTCTCCAACCCCCCAAATCCCCCTGAACCCCCCCAAATCCCAACCCCTGGGGTCCCCCCATGCTCTGTCCCCCCTCCCCACATCCCCCCCTAATTAGAGGGGGGGTCTCCTCAGCCATCTTCCTGCTGTACGTGGGGCTGGAGGAGCCTCTTGGTGCCCCCCCAACCCTTTCAGTTCCCCCCCAGCCCCCCAAATCCCCCCAAATCCCAACCCCTGGGGTCCCCCCATCCCCTGTGCCCCCCCCCCATGCCCCCCATGCCCCCCACCCTAATTAGGGTGGGGGTCTCCTCAGCCATCTTCCTGCTGTAGGAAGAGCCTCTCAGTGCCCCCCAAACCCTCCAGCCCCCCCCAAACCCCCCAAATCCCCCCAAATCCCCCCAAATCCCAACCCTTGGGGTCCCCCCATGCCCTGTGCTCCCCCCCCACATCCCTCCCTAATTAGGGTGGGGGTCTCCTCAGCCATCTTCCTCCTGTACCCGGGGCTGGAGGAGCCTCTTGGTGCCCCCCCAACCCCTCCAGTCCCCCCCCAAATCCCCCAAATCCCCCTGAATCCCCCCAAATCCCAACCCTTGGGGTCCCCCCATCCCCTGCACCCCCCCCCACATCCCCCCCTAATTAGGGTGGGGGTCTCCTCAGCCATCTTCCTGCTGTAGGAGGAGCCCCCCTATTCCCCCCCTAATGCTTCCAGCCCCCTCCAGCCCCCCGAATCCCCCCAAATCCCAACCCCTGGGGTCCCCCCATCCCCTGTGCCCCCTCCCCACGTCCCCCCCTAATTAGGGGGGGGGTCTCCTCAGCCATCTTCCTGCTGTAGGAGGAGCCCCCCTATTCCCCCCCTAATGCTTCTAGCCCCCCCCAACCCTTTCAGTTCCCCCCCAGCCCCCCAAATCCCCCCAAATCCCAACCCCTGGGGTCTCCCCATCCCCTGTGCCCCCTCCCCACATCCCCCCCTAATTCGGGGGGGGGTCTCCTCAGCCATCTTCCTGCTGTATGTGGGGCTGGAGGAGCCTCTTGGTGCCCCCCAACCCTTTCAGCCCCCCCCAACCCCCCAAATCCCCCTGAATCCCCCCAAATCCCAACCCCTGGGGTCCCCCCATCCCCTGCGCCCCCCCCCATGCCCCCCATGCCCCCCACCCTAATTAGGGGGGGGGTCTCCTCAGCCATCTTCCTGCTGTACGCGGGGCTGGAGGAGCGCTATGGGCTGGCCCGTCACGCCATGGGGGTTTACGAGAGGGCGACCCGGGGGTTTAAGG